>JAJEJH010000514.1:0-73933 GCA_026122585.1 Anacardium occidentale | reverse complement strand
TTCTTCTCAAATATACCTTCTTTAGTAAATTATAGTAAGTTTTCTGTAATTTTTGGATACCTCTTCAAAAAATTAGTAACGATAAATGGTTTTTAGTTGTAAATTTTAAATCTTACAAGTTTGAAAAGTAAACAAATATATTCCTTCCCACAACAAATTTTTAGGTGTATTAATTTCGAATTTAAATGACTTTTGTTCAAATCTAAATCCAAACCTTTGTTCAAATTTAAATTTAGAAATTTAAAGAACAAAAACTTTTGTTAAATATATTCAAAACTTTATTAATTAATTTTGTCAAAATCAAATCATGGGACTTCGGGTTTGCCCGGTGGAATCCTCATACCTATAAAACACAATGTATCATTATTAGGTATTTTATCAGAAAAAATAAGCATATAAACAATGAGAGGAACTCCTAATGAGTAGAAACAAACGACTATGACAGAGACAAATTAGTATAGCAGTATCAATGATAGGGTACCTAGCACGACAAGCAGCCCAAAAGGAGAGGGTTAGGATCCTCTATTGTCGTGCTCTCAAAGACACCCTTAACTAGGTCATCCATTGCCACCTCTTTTACATAAATGTAATGCCTCTACCAATTATTTCGAATGTGTCTCATCCTTTCAATTCAATTTCTCTGATTTCTTCTAACAAAGATCTTGTGAGCTTTCTTTTTGTCTTTTCTAGGTCAACAATCTTCGTATCAAGTTCGAAGCCAACACAGGTATGGTACATTACTTTTTCGTAAAATAGTTCTACGTTTCTTTCTTGATTAGTCTAATATTTTATATGCTAGTACCCGTTTTTTTTGTTTAATGTAGATTAATTGAAGTGAATATATAGATAACAATATGAAAAAGAAAAACGAAAATAACTATAGATATGTTGGTTGAACTGAATTAATTAGTAACGCTGCTATCTATTGGTCCTAATCTCGAGTATTGGTGTTTGAATCAGTCTAATTGGTTAAGAATTCAAGTTAGTCATTGTACTCTTTTATTGAACAATGAGTTGATAAGATAAATATTATTTTATATCTTAGCCTTAAGAGACACCATGTAACAAAGGGACTAAATTGTGCATTAACAGTAAGGTTTATTAAGCTTAGAGATGTTCACTGACATTTTACTATTCAGATGGCCATGATATTTTACTAGAGGCTGCTTATGATTTGTGTATGAATTAGACTTAAATCTAAATATTGTTAAGTTAGTAGAGAGCTTATGAGTCATATATATTAAGATTTGATTTCGCTTTAAAAGCATAGGATTGTTGTCCTGATAGATATAGGGTTAGGTATTGTCATGTGGGAATTGTTGGATCAATTTATATCAAGTTAAAAGTCAAATTTAGAATTTTGTCTTGACACATGACTATGCGTTTATCGAGCACATAGTCGTGCTTTTTTATAGCTTTTTTACAATTGAAGAAATTTTATAATGTTTGGGAAGATTAAGGTTGATTAAGTCAAACCTAATTTGAAATTTAAATAATCTACTGATGCATGATCGTGCATCCTTGGTACAAAGATGTACATGCAATTAGTTGAGTGATTATGGCATGTTAAAATACATTGTGCAAGTCTTGTGCAGCATACACATTTGTGTGCTATCCAAACGTTGATGCACGATCATGCATGTTGCTTACGCGACCATAAATATAGGCTACATATGCGTCCACTTACTTGCACAGACCCATGTAACCAAGTTTATATAAACATGACTTAATTTTCAATTTAAGACTTTTTGCTAAAAACATACATAGACACTCGTGCTCCTAAACACCCTAACAATGCTATTAGTTGCTAGCATCGTGAACATATGGTTCCACTCAAATCTCTACCTTATATGGACTTTTAAAAGTGTCATTGGTATACAGATTAACGAGAAATGAGCCATTGCCACTTGATGACATCGATAAAGCCTTCAAACGCAGGTATGATCTTATAAACACCTTATGTTTGTTTATGATTCTATATGTTCATATGTGCAAAAATTGATGATCCTGTACGGTTTTCCCAAGCTATATTAAATTTTTAAATTCCATTACATGGTTGTCCCTCCAATGAACTTAGAAAACCCATCACCAACATTACTTATGAATGTTAGTATATCACTAGTTAAATAGTCTATGAACTATGTAAGTTGTTAAGACACATTTTGGGTTGCAAAGCCCAAAAACAAAATCATGATAGACTGCGTGTCCAAAGTAGACAACATCTTGACAATAGATCAAACTATTGGACCAAAGATGTTACAATTCTTAAAAGGAACAATTGAACATATACTTTCACAATTCTCATACTCATGGATATGATAAAACCTTCAATCAATTGCCAAAAAAAATACTCAATTCCTCTAACAATTGGTTGATAAGTCTAGCATTATTACATTTTACAACCTCTTCGTTTCCTGTAATGTTATCGTATATGGTTACCCATCTCACTCCACAAAACACATAAAACACAACCTATGTCATCTTGTTGTATGATGCTCCAACTTTGCCATTAGACATACATACATACGTGATTAACTAATCCTGAACAACTTTGTAGAAAATGAAAAATTGAATTTCCTCTTCTATGCTCACCCTCTTATCTGCTCACCTTTGCTCACATTCTTACCCATTTACACTAGATGTGTACTCGTTTCTTTCTTTAATCATGTACTTGTGTATTATTCCCTCTTACCTAATCCAAAAAACGCAAACCACGTAGTTCTGATAGCTCTAACAAATATAATTGCGCTTAACACAAATCAAACACAAAATCAGTTTCGTCTAACTAAAATAAACCTGCAGTCAAGTTAGGTAACTTAAAATCTATAATTACAAATACCATTCTCATAAAAAAAACACATATACAATTTACTACTAGCATCTTTAATTATAATGAAAACAATGGAATGAAATTATGTTTACTTGAATTAAGTGTTTAATGTAGCCAAGACTTCCAATTTCCAACCCAATGTACACTAGGTTTTTTTCACTTAAGGGCTTTTGTTAAAATTGCAAATAATTGTTTGACTTTTAAAGAGATAATATAAAGGCATAATTGGTATTATATTGGTCTATATAATAGATTTATATAAAATATATTTGAATGATAAAATTGTATAAATAAGTTAAAAAAATGTAATGTTAATTAATTTTCCAGTTTCACATATTCTCGCTTTAAAAGAAATTTCAAATAAATAATAATTTTAACAAGAAGAACATATGAAATACTAGGTTGTCAATCAAATCTAATAAACTGGGTTTGACTTGTTTAAGTTTGAACCCATAGAAAAATTTTAGATTTAGGGTTTGCACCCATCTATTTAGACCTTAAATTTTTTATTCAAATTTAATTTATTAAAATTTTTTAGAGTTTGAGCATGTTTTTGGGTCTGTTTTGGGCTCATGTCCTAACTTAAATATACTTGTTATTAATTCAACAATAAATATTAATATCTTCCCAAAATTATAATGAGTATTTATAGCTTCCCCAAGCAAAAACAAGAACCCATCTGAGTTTAAAACACTTTTACAATGCAAAACATCATATATAACAATAACAAGCATGATGAAAACAGATGTTAGTATCTACAATATCACATAATTTTTCTTCTCAAATATACTTTTTTAAGTAAATTTTCTGTAATTTTTGAACACCTTTTCAAAAAATTAGTAACGATAAATGGTTTTAATTCTAAATTTTAAATCTTATAAGTTTGAAAAATAAACAAATATAGTGCTTTCCATACTAAATTTTTAAGTGTATTAAATTTCTAATTTGAATAACTTTTGTTCAAATCTAAATCCAAACCTTTGTTCAATTTTAAATTCAGAAATTTAACCAACAAAATTTTTTGTTAAATATGCTCGAAACCCAAATTTTATTAATTAATTTTGTCAAAATCAAATAATGGGACTTCAGGGTTGCCTGGTGGAATCCTCGTACCCATAAAACAGAGCGTGTGGTTATGTGGCATTTTTAACGGAAAAAAGAAGCGTATAAGCAAAGGAGAGGAACTCCTAGGGAGTAGAAACAAACGACTGCGACGGAGAGAAATGAGCGGAGCAGCATCAACGGCAGGGTACCTGGCGCGGCGAGCAGCCCAAAAGGAGAGGGTTAGGATCCTCTACCGCCGTGCTCTCAAAGACACCCTTAACTGGGCCGTCCATCGCCACCTCTTTTACAAAGATGTAATGCCTCTGCTAATTGTTTCCAATCTGTCTCATCCTTTCAATTCAATTTCTCCGATTTCTTCTAACAAAGATCTGATGAGCCTTATTTTTTCTTCTCTAGGCTGACGATCTTCGCGTCAGGTTCGAAGCCAACAAAGACGTGGTACATTTATCTTTCCATAAAATAATTCTACGTTTCTTTCTCGATTCGTCTAATATTTTACACGCTAGTACCCGTTTTGTTTGTTCTATGTAGATTATTTGAAGTGAATATATAGATAAAAATATGAAAAAAACGAAGATAACTGTAGATATGTGGGTTGAACTGAATTAATTAGTAACGTTGCTATGTGTTAGTCCTAATCTCGAGTAGAGTATTGATGTTTGAATTAGTCTAATTGGTTGAGTATTCAAGTTGGTCATCGTACTCTTTTATTGAATTTGTACATTTTTTGTATATTAACATATTGCAGTCATCAGTCACATTTGCTTGAAATCTTTTTAGTAAATGAAGGCTTATTTGTAAGGTACATTTGTTGTATAAAGCGTTGATAAAAATTGCTTGAGTATTATAAATTATTGTGGCTGCATTGAGCAAAAATGTTACAGGAATCATAGTGCAAAACATAGGTTTTTATTTCTTGTTTTGTTTGTGTTAAGTGATATTTTTGCTATTGATTGATGATGCTGATATGATCTTGCTTTAGGATTGTTGTTAAAGTTCAGTCATGTGAAGTTGTTATCATACTGCGTCAAGCTCTAATGGCTGTAGAAGCAGCAAGCTAACAACAAAAAATTGACAGTTGGATTCGGGTTTTTGCTAGACTATATGGTTACATTTTCTTTCGGTGGACTAGACTATATGGTTACATTTTCTTTCGGTGGACTGCAGGAGGATCTTGACACAATTGATAGACTGATAGCTGATGCTGAAGCAACCTATAATAAGTGGCGGCACCCTGATCCTTATATTGGTAATTATTTTATTGTAGAAGCTCTAGTACTAACAATCTATGTTTGGACCGGCAATTGGTTATAAGAAAATTAAGACTTCAAGTGAGGAAACCTTTATCGCATCCTTTCAGTAAGAAATGAAGAAACATTTCAGAAGAATATCTGAAGTTTTTGAAAAGGCGTATAAGACATGGAAGGAAACTCCTTTTGTAAAGTCCTAGTAGGAATTTGTAAAATTATTCTGGAACTATTTGTTTCTTTTATTATTTTTTTGAAATGTGGAATATACAAGGAAATAGAGTGGATAAGGGTTTGAGTTCTTGTAAGCCAAGCTTCTTTCCCGTATGCTGTTTTGTCACTTCTTATATCTGGTAAATTATTTTATCCCCTCACATTTTCTGTAACTAGAAGAGAGTTTTAGTTTACACTCTCATCCTTGAAAAAGTGTATGATTTGACTAGCTGGATAAAGGTTCTGTTTTCAGTCTCTTTTTTAGGACAAAAATGTTAATGTGGATTGATATGAGAGATGGCATCTATATAAGTAAAGGTTAAGTTTCCTAGGGGGTGCTTGTATTCACGTTGCTTTGGAATGTTTCTTATTAATATGCATAGACTTAATTTACTTTATATCAGTGAGAATATGCAACAGTCTTTTCCATGGTTCTTTCTCAAGGTTTATAACTACCTTAACCTTTGCCATTTTTGAAGCTTAATTATGTTTCAGTCTTTTTAATTTATTTTTGTAAGAAACTTGAACTTGTCTTTTCTCTGTGCAGTTCCTTGGGCTCCTGGTGGTTCTAAGTTTAGTAGAAACCCAACTCCACCTGCTGGGGTAATTGCTATAATCCATTGTTGTATGCACTTGTTAAATTATTTATTTTATCGGACATGGCTCTTAGTGTTTTGCTTTCGATCTCCTCTTATGCACTTCTCTACATTGGACGTTGCATATTATTTATTATTGTTCTGATATATGTACTTGTGAAATTTTAGTAAAAAAGATAGTAATACTTCGCATATGCTTCATTTATTGTTTGCAGCCGAAGTTTGATATTTTGTTGTTAATGCAGATTGAGATAATATATGACTATGGTAAAGAGGATAATGACTAAATCTTACAACTTTCAATGGCAATAAATAAAAGGTTAGTATTATAATTTGTTCAATAACATTTGTTCATGGCTACGTTTTCTATAAAATTAGTTGTAGCTGCTTGTATCTATAATTGCCACAATAGTTATTTTGCCAAGATTTGTGCTTGATCTGTACGTTTTTTATTTTTGAAAGAGACAAATTATGTGCATTAATAATGAATACTAATATATGCACTAACGATGATATGTTATTATATAATTAAATATACTTTATCTTTAATTGAAAATCGGTCAATCATATGATGACACGTAATTTTTAGTACATAAATTAATATTTATTGTTAATGTACATAGTTTGATTGTTTTTGTTATAATATTGAGTATGATATATGCTTTTAAATATTGGGTACTTTGTGGAATCTGATGTTCCTACATTGCCTACCCTAGACACTGCACATTTATGGTTTGATTTCAATGATAAAGGGGCTTGTTCTCTCTGTGGTTTTCCTTGTTGGTGCAGTTAGAGATGGTTGAGATGATCCATGGCTGCGCTTAGGAAAATGATGACGAAGGCCCATATTCTGTTTTTGTTTTTTCAATTGAATGGAGTCGTGTAATTTTAATAACATTAAAGAGTTTTCAGTTGCTCCCCTTGGTGCATCCGTTTTTCTTTTAAGATGAATATGTTGATAAGTACCTAGTGTTTCTTTTGGTGAAATTGCAGACAAATCATAATGGTCCCATCAGAATTTGTCATTAGTGAAAAAAATTGCATCCTTTCATATGTTTTCTGTACTTCTAATGCTCTGTATAAACACTCAAACACCAATAAACAGAAAGGCATAACAGACAGCAAAATTAAGGACTGTGATAAGGCTTCTTCAAATTCCTCCAGTGTGAAAGGATCATTCAACAATCTATAAAGAGCAACATTAGCTCTTAATCTTGTTGTAACCCCAAACAAAAAGTTACCGTCGAAAATCAAAAAATTACCGGCTTTTTCAAACCAAACTAAATCAAACCAAACTCTATCCTCAACAATACAAAATGATTAAACTAATTTTAGAAGCAAGGAGGGCAAACTTGGCATGATCTCAGCGCTGTGAATCACAAGGTTTTATCTTATTAGGCTCAACAAATTTTTTATTCACTTCATTACTCTCCACATCTTGCATTGCGATAGATGATGAAGCAACAACCACTAACTACCAAATTTTTATCATTGAATGTAGGCTGGCAACTGAACCAAGAAGAGGCACAAATACCCTGACAACCTTAATTTGAGTTCTCAGTATCATCTTTGGATTCACTTGTGTAATCATACAGCAGCTGGAGCTCCAGGGAAAGAGAGAAAGGGAAATGGTGGTCATTGGGGTTGAGACACAACACAAGATAAACGTTTAGTTTGAGACTGCAGTTGCACATCATATCTTGCTCAAGTGTAAATGGCTTTGCTAATATAAGACCATGAGAATTTATACCATTTTACTAATCTGCAATCTGGTTTCAGAGACTATAATTCCTAAATAAGAACACAACAAAAATGACATTATTTTCACGATTTATTTGATTGAGATGCTCCTCAGAAGTAATCATTCAATCAGAAGCTTCAAATCATTCCCAAACTATCACAATAATCTCCCCTCTAGTCTATTTCAGATTCGTTACTTGATAGTTATTATAGCACAGTATTATAAAGATGAACCTAAATAAACCTGGCTAGTATAGAAATAATCAAACACCAGCCAAATCTTCATGATGTGAAAGGCTATGCTAATTGAAGAAGTTTAGTCCTTGTTCTTATACATTTTGTTCCTTAGTAAAAACAATGATCATTACTAGGTTATATTCCATTAATATGAACACAAAAACCAACCTACAAATAATACTTGTAGTTATTTTCACATTTATATTTACACTTTAGGCAGCTTCCTACAAAACTAGATAAGAATCAAATACATTGGGGTAAAACACGAAGCACTCACAGCACATGATCAAACCGTCCACTGGACTCTTGTAGTTATTTTCACCCTCATTCTACTAACTCTTTTAATTGCCAACATAACACAGTAAATCTCAGCAGGTTTTTGCATAAAAAACCCATCCCCGGTATAAATACTCACAACAATCTCCTTTCATCTCTATTCCTGTTTCCCTATATGTCAATTATTGTTATCAAACATAAAAACAATAAACCCTTTTAAGGCAGACCTCATATGTCAAATTATACAGAAATTCTGCACAGCATATTGTTCATGAACTAACTATTATCAAGCTAACCTCAAAAGAATCTAATGAAACTCTAACAATTTATGTAATCAAGTCATAGTTGCCAAAACGAACAATAATCTAATTAAAAGTACCATTTAAATCCATTCAAAATTCGTAACAATGTAAGCATACATTAAGCTCAGATAAATCCTAGCTCCACTATTAAAAAGAAGAAACGAAAACAAAGCAAGTGATAGTTTTTGGGGGGTTATGTCAACGTAATATGAGGCTAAATTATATGAGCTTGAAAGGGAGAGGCCAAGGAGTAGACCTGGGGACCTCAACCTTGTCCTTGAGACGCTCTATCATCTTCTCTTTTTTAGGCCTCGCTTTCCCGTACGATCCTTTGAACCTCTTCCCTTTCTTCGTTTTCTTGTCGCCCCGCCCGCACACGACCGGAGCCGCCGCTGATGACGCTGGAAGACCAACTGCCCGCGAACTCACCAGCAGTCGCTTTGCTACTGCGCCGCACCACTGCATCATCGCCCTCCTCCTTTCTTCACTAATCACTACATAAAAATACCTCCAGAGAACCAGATTTTAGCATCTCATTGGCTGGGCTGGGCCGGGCCGGGCCATGTAGACCCAACCCAGTTAATGACGATTGTTGAAGTTTGGTACAAGTGAGAAAAACAGTTGAAAAATTAAAGCAGGATATATCATACGGCTGTAATTTGAAGTAGCTGCTAATCGGGCGACTGAGAGTAGCCTAATGAGCGTAGGTGTTGATTTTAGAGTTGGAGCCGGACAAAGAAATGGGTGATGGATATTGGGAGTTGGTTGAGTGTGGCTCTAAACCAAAAACGTAGAAAGCTTTCAGATACAACACATGTTTTGTTTGCTTTATTATCTTCATCACTTTCACCACCAGTGCAACTGGGCTCGTAAGCGCAAAAACCCATCTTTAAAACTATGGAAGTTATGTGCAGAGTTAGTACATTGACTTGGGCTCACTCCATCTCTCCTTCTCTTAACAGTCCTCACCACTTGTCTGTCAGTATCAACCAACTTTTCAATTTTTCTGTTTTTTGGTCTTCTTTTGTTTGCTCATGTTATGCTAATTCTGATGCCGATGATTTCTTTAGAGGTGTGAGACTAAGAGATTCAGAGTTTGGTGTGCTAATGCTGACCAAACCAAGAAGGTATACTTTTTGTAATTAACTATTGATTTAAAT
Organism: Anacardium occidentale; assembly: GCA_026122585.1. Lineage (NCBI taxonomy): Eukaryota > Viridiplantae > Streptophyta > Magnoliopsida > Sapindales > Anacardiaceae > Anacardium > Anacardium occidentale. Next base: position 64,267 of record JAJEJH010000514.1, on the reverse strand, counting down.
GGTTTGCATTGTAAAGTCCTCTGCTTTTGCTCTCAAGACTGTTACTTTGTTTTTAATTATCCAACTTTAGTTCTTAGTTCGATAGAGAAAAAATGGAACGCTTCAGTCATTGTTTTACCCTGTTTAAATCAGCGAGTTATTCGTATCCTATGTATGTTTTACATATTTGCGAAAATTATAAATGGGAAAAATTAGCCAAATGGGCACTTGAAAGTTAATACTATTTGCCATGTCATTATTAGAATTGCTTTAATCTTATCTTGATTGATGGGATGCTTTATTAAGCCTTCTTTGAGTAGAAATTTATGCTTTGAATGTGTTATGGTAATGAGAATGAAAAAGTGTTTTCTGTGGTTAAGAAAGTGTTAGTTATGTTTAATTTACAGTTCAGGCTGTCATGTAGAATGGCTGGTGCCTTGGAGGCTTTTTTTGACATTTTGGTGATTGTCTCAGATGACTGTATCAGTAACAGGAGCTACGGGATTCATAGGTAAAAGATTGGTGGAAAGATTGCAAGCAGGTTCTTCTTTCTCCACCTCTTCATAGTTTACAAAAGCAAAAAGTTTGTATTCATATGTTTGTGGTCATGAAGCAACTATAAATCAAATTGGCTAAGGTAGATTTTCTTAATACATTTTGGAATGCAGATAATCATCAAGTTCGTGTCTTGACGCGGTCAAGATCTAAAGCTCAATTAATATTTCCCGGTAAGAAGGTAATGACTACTTTCAATTTTCTGCATAATATTAATGAAAAAATACTGACTGTGAAGCTTAATTTGTTGAATTTATTTTTCAACAAAGGCAGTTTCAGCTGGTCAGTGGTTGCATTTTCAAACCAAATGCAATTGGGCAAATATAGATTATTTCTTTTCTATTTTTTGTGGCTTTTTTATATACTTCTGATTTCCATAAACTTAAACAAATTATTACACAAATTCAGATGATAAACCTTTTATGTAAACAAGTGATTCTTCTGTAACCTTTATGTATTGCATGCTGGAATTTGTAGCTAACATCTTCCCTGGAATTGTGATCGCGGAGGAGCCAGAGTGGAAAGATTGTATTCAGGGTTCTTCTGCTGTTGTAAATTTAGCCGGAATGCCTATAAGCACAAGATGGTCCTCAGAGGTAAGCCGTGCAGGTCACATGGTAGTTGGTAATGAAAATGAGGTGAAGTTTACAGGAGTGGACTAGAAGACCACCGTGAGAACATTAGATGACATGTTTTGTAATTTATTCTTACCATCTGTGGAATTTGTTCTCTTATTGTACTACAGATCAAGAGAGAGATCAAGCAAAGCAGGGTTAGAGTCACCTCAAAGGTACCTTTGTTTTTTTTTTTTTTTTTTTTTTGTTTACAATCTGTGGCTTTTCACCATTATATCTTTTATTTCCTTTGTGTTTACTTGATTTTTAACTAATCTCAAAGGTTGTAGAATTAATTAATGGGTCACCAGAAGGAGTTCGGCCCTCTGTGTTGGTTAGCGCAACAGCTGTTGGTTACTATGGTTTGTTTCCAAATTTAAAGTTCTCGTCTTTGAGTAGTTTTTTAATTTTTAAAACACCAATCTTTGAGGTTAAGCTAATAGATAAAGGTCCTCACAGTATAAGTAGCATATATTCCTCATCTTATGTATTTTATATTACATGTGTAGGGACCAGTGAAACACAAGAATTTGATGAATATAGCCCATCAGGAAATGATTACTTGGCCGAGGTAAGATTTTGGTTTCTGTAATTTGTAATCAGTTACATCTTTTTGAAAAATTCCAATCAAGTTGTGTTGGTAACCTCTCGGTCTATTGCATCGTTGTGAACTGTTGTTTGTTGAAGGAAGATATGTTTAAAGACTGCTAATGGAGGTGTGGCCTTCAGAAAGATGGTTAACATTTGTTTTATAGACATGAAAATCATAATCCACTAATTTAAGGCACAGCCCTATCATTGCCAAGAGCTTGTTAGCTGCTAACAACTTTCTACTAAGTGACATAATCAATGAATTCTGATGGAAAGTGTATGCTTTATTTAGCTTTAAAACCATGACATGTGTTTTCATTATTTGGGCATTCGTGATACCACAACATATCTCTTCAGGTCTGTAGAGAGTGGGAATCGATGGCGTTAAAAGTGAACAAGGATGTAAGATTAGCACTTATTCGCATTGGTGTTGTTCTTGGTAAAGACGGCGGTGCTTTAGGTAAACCTCGTCTTTTGAATCTTTTCTTTTCCTTTATTGGGAGTTTGTTTTACAACCTGATCTCCAGCATTCAAGTTTTGTTTGTCAACTAATAAACATAATAAAGAAAATGGTGCTTCAAATGTCTAAACTTTGGATTTATTTAGTTTGCTCAAATTTTCATTTCTCTCATTTAGATGCATTTGAATTTATCCAGTCTAAGTAGGCAAAATTTATTTAGAAGCATTTATAGTTCCTGATAATATACTCTCTAAAGCTTTACTTCTGATGCTATATGAGTTCTTACAATTTAGTCTTCTACAGCTAAGATGATTCCTCTCTTTATGATGTTTGCTGGCGGACCTTTGGGCTCTGGCAAACAATGGTATTTACTCTGTCCTCCTCGGCACAATTGATAAACATTGTGAAGATTAAAAAAAGAAAAGATTGCTTTGATTTTGCTCCAAAAAGGCATTCCTAAATGCTGATTAAAAAAGTTGGTCCTTATAATATTCATATTAGTATTTGGGAATCGTGTGAATATAATTTTTAAGACTGCTTGTTCTAATTCTGTAGGTTTTCATGGATTCATCTGGATGACATAGTGAACCTAATATATGAAGCTCTATCTAATCCATCTTATCAAGGTAATGATCATTGACTCGAGTTTATAAATATGTGATTGAAACCAATTTTCTTGCTTAATGTTATTTCATTAAATTTCCTAAAATTGAACTCAGTTTTAGTGGGTTAAATGTTTAGGAGTTATCAATGGAACTGCACCAAACCCTGTTCGATTATCAGAGATGTGTGACCATCTGGGCAAGGTCATGGGGCGACCTTCATGGCTGCCTGTGCCCGACTTTGCCCTGAAGGCTGTTCTTGGACAAGGTGCTTCTGTGGTAAGTTCCTTTTTTTTTTTTGGGTCTTTGATTCTTTTATATCATTCACATTTTCATTCTTAAGTGTTCTGTCCACAAAGCATAATTCATCTCACTAATTTTGCAGGTTTTGGAGGGGCAAAGGGTGATGCCTGCTAAAGCCAAAGAATTGGGCTTCTCATTCAAATACACCCACGTCAAGGATGCACTTAAAGCCATTCTCTCTTGAAAGTCACTCATTGCATCAACATTGTTTATTTTTTTGGGTTGAGAAGATCAAGCTTCCTCAGTGTCGGAGGAAGAGGAGATTTCCATGTTACAATGTCGTTTAGGCAAGACTTAAGGGGCCCTTTCCTTTTTTTCTAATTCATTCCTTTTTGCAGTTTTTCCTTGTATTGTTCTTTTAAGAACAGTTGTATGCTGCATATGTACATCAAATATACACGCTTTGTTTCTTGGAATGTTAGACGATAAAGCTTGAAAGCTATATCATAATTCCAGTGCCAAGGACAACATATGATTGAAATTGTTTCATGATGCAATTTATAAGAGTAATTCAATATTCAATAAACCAAGAAAATATCCCACATATATCTGATTTTAAAGCAACCGACCATATTGGTTCAAAGAAGTGAAGAGGAAAATATGCAAATATCAATTAGCTAAAACATGGGAAAAGCACACAGGATATGATATAACTTGAATTCTCTTTCGCTTCATTTAAACATCATGACCTAAAGTCTGCATTTTCCATGATACAACATCCCAGATCATTGTAGTTCTGTGATTTCTGCTTCAGCCAGAATGAACAAAGAAAGAGTAAATGAAAAGTAGTCTGATAAATTAATTAATCAACCCTTCAGTGAGTACTTTTTCCCAGTAAAAGGCTGGAACTCTGGCTCTTTTTTCTTTTCAGGTTGCTCCTGTTTCTTCTCTTTTCCAGCTTCCTGCATGGCATAAAACAAATTTGCTTAACTGCTCATACCATTGTTCCGTTTCATTGTTTTCTGCAATTCAGTTATAGTTTAGTGATGGCAAACAAACTGAGAAAAATAACTAATGATTGCTAAAACTAAGAATACCTTTTGTGCTTCCTTGGAAGCACGGCTTGCATTCGATCCAAACACAAGCTTTCCTTGAGATTGGCGTGCAGCAATCTGTGAACTAGACCCTGCAGAAGGTTTCCCACTACTATTAGCAACAGAAGGTTGCTTATCCTTGGATACTGAGGAGGAAACTGGTGGAGGTTGATACGCCAAAGGTTTCCCATCCAAACGTCTCCCAGCCCCAGTAAATGGGCTGAATTTTGGTTCAGTCTCCATAAGAGCCTCCTCAACTGCAGAAATAAAAGAGATGGTTTAATCACTGCCCATCAACATCTCACAATAAATGTTAAAGTGACTCCTAAACAACCACAAGAATAAGAAATTTCACTGCCCCACTACAGATCCACAAACAGCAGGAAGTCAGTTCAACTGACTGTGGTCTACGACAGTGCCTAAAATCTCATTTCTGATACGCTAGGACGTAGGACAGAAATCACTTAAAGGAAACAACTAAAAAAGGGAGAATAAGGATAATGACAGAAAGAACTCCGGAAGGTATTGATAAATTCTCACCTTGTGATGCTGCCTTTCCAGAAGCAGATGCAATACGCTTTTCAGGTTCCTTATAATCAAGGGGTGGTGCAAAATCCACCTCGCAGTCTGTCTCAATGATGCTAATTGCATTAGAAGGTTTTGTCTCTACAATGTCAATGTAATATTTCTTATTGTTATATGCAACCATGATACTGTCTCCAGTGGTCAAGCAGGAATAATTCCTCAGTGTTGTCTCCAAGCTGAAGAAGAAAGATACAAAAACAATAGATACAATATCTATCTTTTAAAGGCATGAATAAAACCATAAAATGATAAAGGGATAGGCAAATGAAGGCTTATCAAGGTTACATAAATTCATTATGAGACAAAACAGGAACAGCAAATTAGAGGATATGGAAAACAGCTTCACAAGAACACAAGCATCAATAAAAGGACAACATGTTTTCACATGGAGAATTCCCATTTTTGTCCAATCATCAAAGTTTAACAATTTTTTACTGCCTTACGACCTCTCATCCAAACTATACAATGTACTTACATGGCCTTGGGGTTAGAAATATCCAAAAAGTCCTTTGTGTGAGGTTGGAGTTTAACATATGTTCCCTTGGGAAGTGTAACATTTTTCACTCGTACTATATCGCCCTCTTGTAGGAGCAGATTCTCCATCATCTAAATGACAAATATTGAACCAAAACAGTAGGATATTAAACAACTTAAAGAACTCTTTGCCAGCTGCAATGAACAATACAGAAAAACACTCAAAACATTCTTAGTAAGTGTGCAAACAGTTTTTCCTGCCTACCCAATATGGCATATAGATCATGCCTTCTTCTGCAATGAACTCCAGGACTCCACAATGTGAGACTCGCTCAGCAGCATTATTCCGAAGCTCAAACAACATTGGATAATCAATATGCAAAGATGCTGCAAGATTAAGTCTATTATTAGCATTATATATCTAGATCATGACTCATGAAAGTTCGGATAAACACCGGTAATTAAACAAGGCCCAAAATAAATGCAACTAAAACAACTAACCAAGGCGATCAAGGGCTGAGGGAGGCATTATAACTGACAATAAAAATTAAAAAGAGATTAGGAAAGCCTTAAGAAAAAAAAAAAACATCTACAAACTAAAAGCACACCAATTGAAAGACTCACTTTTATCACCACTTTCAATTTGTGGCTGCAGCATAGTCAAGTAAAAAGAAAATTAGAATCATTAACAAAGAACACCAAAAGAATTTAACAGATAAAATTATACAGGTGCTCCATAAAAAACAATTTGTAGATCTAATAACATTAAAATATTTTCAGCAAATTCAAGAGGGGCAAGATGAAATAGAATTCCCAACCTTTTCAATAAAAGATGCAGGGTAACATCTATAACTCTGCTCAAATGATGTCCCATGATATCCATATCCATCGAAAAACTACAACATCCACACCAACAAAGCAAACAGTGATCATAGAAGAATCAATACAGCTATATTTATGATCAATAGAAGTCCACATCACCCAAAAAGAGAACAAAACACGTTCAACTGCTTCAAAAATAAATTACTCTCTACCATGCTACACAATGATATAACAAACAAGATATTTTTGTGAAATATAGCTGTGAAAAAAACCAGGTAGCAGTATTTTGTTTAATATGTCTAAACTCTCCACCATAACTATGACAGTTCCATAGATAACTTTCTCCAAGTATATAGATTGACCTCCTCTAAAATTTTTTCACCTTAAATCAGTAGGCTACTCTTTTGATCATGTGAACTATAAACGTGAATAACCCAGTGATGAGGAATTTTATGGTCATGGCATCTGTAACATAACTTCAGCTAGAACATTATTTTAAAAAACATAAGACATGGAGACAAAAACAATTCAAAGTAAAATTATACTCTAATAGAACTAGAATCATGATGTTTACAGGAGAAAGATTTGGCATAACTTACAGGTCTGAATCTTACCCAGACAATTAACAAAACAAAGAAACGTGCATAGAGGTTTTTTAATTATTTTAAAAGTACAAAACACAAAGTTCAAATACATAAAATTAAAATTAACATACTATCTTAAAATCAACTGAGCACCAACATTAAACAACAAAACAAGTTCTTCAAATACAAAGAAGGTAAAACATAGCACATCAACAATCATCAAAACCTAAAAATTATTCCAAGCAGCCTGTTACAAAAACAACATAAGAAAAAAAATGCATAAAGTAGAAGCATACCATTTTCGATCCTGAGTAATAGTTAAAAGGTTAATATATCAACCTTCGAGCTACCTATTAAAAAAAAAAAAAAAAAAAACCCTCTATTAACAATACTATCCCAACCAAATATTCTTAAAAAAACTAACAAAATTCACCGCAAATTTTGAATGAGAAGAAAATTCATAAGTGAAAAGCTAATTACTTGAAAACTATGCCAACTCAAGCTATACAAAAATTACTTGACAGAAAAGAAAATCGCGGATTCTCCGAAAGACAAAACATTCATTTCATCTGAATTTAAATTTTCAAGGAATTTTCTCGGAAACCAAACAATTAGACAATAATAAGTTGTATTAGAACAAAACCGACAGTGTAATTGAATTGGATTAAATTATAACTCAATTAAATGCCGTCAGCATATGAATACACGAAACTTAGAGAACATGAAAATAGCGAGTAAATTAAAATACACGAAATTGATGGAAGAATCGTGAATACCTAACCGGAGAGAGGGAGGGAGAAGCCGTGGAGGTTAGGGTTCGATCTGAGGGAGAAGAAGAAGCATTGGATAAGCACTAAGATGCGCTCTTGTGCGTATTGTGCACGCCACATTGCTATCTGCCACGTTTTCTTCGGATTCCCTGGGCTTTCAGGCCTGGTAACAGAATTTATACGAGATGGACTGACCTTACACTTGGCCCATTTACATTCTCTTAGCTCGCACTGTTATTGCTATGAGTTTCAGATGAAGAACTGCATGCAAAAGCTTAGATTTCTCTTGTATCAGGCAAAGGGATACCAGCACTTTCGAAAGCAATCGAGTCGTCTAGAATATGAAAAACAAGGAAAAATCCAAGTATCAATAAATATGCCAATATTCTTCCTCTGTTGCAAGAGATAATGTCTTCTTCGCATGATCTTGTGTGGCATGACAATCTGGAAGAAAAATCTGAAGCGTGGTAATCTTTTTGAGCAACGCTCCTGGTCCTAAAAACGCAAAAAGGAAAAAGAAGATCCGTGCCGAATCCTAGTTGATGGTGGAAGATTTATTCTGGATTGTTACTTACAATCACGCTGAGCATTGCAGGCCTCACATTAATCTTTCCTCTCATTGTAGATTCTTGGAAATAGAACGTTTTGTTTCATCCATGAAAGTAGACAACATTATTCAACCCCCACCGACTATGCCAATTTCACAATCTGTCTGGTAACTTTTGGTTATATATATCCTGTTGAAGAGAGAGTTCATGATATAAGCATCAAAACCGTTCCATTCCAAGAATTTACACTATTACTACCCCAGCTCTGTCTGGGAATATTACTCGAGAGTAGTCATTTTATTCATACGAGCCCCTTCTACGTGTGCGTTAACTAGTTTAATTTGCTTTGTTGGAAGCTTTGATATTCCACCAGATATGTTACATACTGTTCATCTTTGTCGAGTAATCTCTCATAAAAGACAATGGATTTGTCAAAGAAAAAGGCAATCGTTGCAAATAATTTATTATTGCATATCAATACTGCTTTTCAAGGAACTGGGGGAGGTTTTATATATATATATATATATGTTTAGTCATCTCATGTCTCCCTCCCAGGTTCAATAGGCAAGTCCTCTTTATTAATTCACTGGTCTTCAAACACAATTTTATCAGAGTCTGGAATTTTTAGCTAAGAATTTTTTGATGCGAAAAAGTTGGACTGTATTCCACAAGTAATAAACACCAATCTTCACATACGCACAGCATCCAATCTTGACCACAAACAAGAGGTCCAGAGGCTGAACAGAACCCCACAAAATTGTGGTCGAAAAAGTGAGATGCCATTTACCATCCAAGAGAACTAATCAAAACACAAAGCTACAGCTAGAAATACAAATATCTTTAAAACAAGTCACTGCTGACAAAGCATTCATTCGAGCACATCGTTATTAACACCCACCCAGACACAGTTCATAACTGGCAAAATAGCAGATAACAGAGTTGCCAATCACAAAAAGCCATGACCTTCACCCTCCCACTTGCCGCGGCCACGCCGCTGGCTTAAAAGACAAAAGGACGCTATCAGTCATGATTTCTCAACATTATTTCCGCAAAAGGCCGACCCTATTTATAGATTAATCTTTTCCTGCAGAACACAATCCACGGCCCTACATATTTATAGATTAATCTTTTCCTGCAGAACACAATCCAAGGCCCTACGTAGGATCAAAATTGAATAAAGAGAAAAAAAGCATTCACATTTTCAAAAAGCAACATCATCAACTAGCCATTCACCTGTATCAAACTATTAAAAACTAAAAGCTCTCATAGAAATCTACTAATACTGGGACATGAAAAGGAAAAAAGGAAAAAGAGGGAACAAGATCCCGAATTTACAAAAAGGATGGATTCAGTTCTCGATCCCCTCCTCTTCAGGAAAAAATAAAAGCAAAAGATTCAAATTCAACTGCATGCTTCCATTCCATCGTTTGCAAATGAAAACTTCAAGATACAACTGAAGAACGAAAATTAAAATTAAGAAACGAAACAGGAAACCAGAAAGGACAGACGGTCCACGGAGACATGATCATAAATTTCATCAAGCATAGCAATAAGACCACTGCTCGTCCTCACCGTTACCCGAATCAACAGCAATAGCATTGTAATCATCCTCGTTGCAGTAGTAAAACCCTCCACCATTATTAATAACACTCAAAGAACAAGAAGCTGGCACCACAAGGTAAGGCATGTTATGGAAGGACCGAGCAAGGTTGCTAGCTAATTCACTAGAGTTATTATTACTGTCATCATCATCAGTGTCACCGTCACCACAGTACTCTTCTGCACGATGCTTGAGGGTCTCGAACATGAGCTCGGGCTCGTGCTGCATCACTCGGAGGACATCCCCACAAGACGGACCCGGCATAGCGAGTGTCACAGCAAAGCTATGAGGACCATCGCTCTGCGAGACACGTACAACACTAGGGCCACCAAACAAGTTATGGACTCCTCCGAGAGCCTCCTCATAAGCCCCTCCCAAAAACATCCCCAAATAGTACTTCCCTACACCACTGGCCGCCTCCAACTCATGTAAAGGCAAGCTTGAATCACCACCAATGAACTTATCAATCTTACCATCACTATCACAGGTTAAATCAGACAAAATCCCTCTCACCCCTGGCCGTTCATCCAAACGGTGAATCGGAACTATAGGAAACAACTGGCCAATACCCCAGAAATCAGGAATTGAAGTAAAAACCGATAGATTCACATGATACGTACGTATTGGATCAGTTGCCGCACCAATCTCTTTAGCAATTAATTCACAAAACCCATCAACCGCGGCTAATTGTTCGATACTAAATGACCCGTCTTTAAATTGTTCAATGCACCTTTGTTTCAACTGATCAGCGTAAAACAAACAAGTCTTAAACTCACCGCTCAGTGCTGCACTTTTCAAATTAAAATAATCAGAACGGCACTCTTCGGTCAGCCCTTCAACGAAATACTGAAGTGAACCAGAAGTCATCTCGGGGGCAGACCGGCTAGAAACAGAAACGGCTTCAAAAATCAAAATTGAATGGTGAGAGACTATAGCACGACCACTCTCGCTGCAAAGCACCGGGTGCTTGATATTCTTGCGGTCACAAACATAGCGAATTGCCTGAACGACAGCTGTTGCAAACTCTTCAAGACTATATGCAACGGACACGTCTGAGTCACCAGATTTTGACCCGTCATAATCGATACCTAACCCGCCTCCGATATCGATAACTTGCATGTTAGCACCCAGACGGACTAGTTCGCAGTAGATCTGTGCAGCTTCACTTACGCACTCAGTTAATAACGCCGTTGTGGGTATCTGGGATCCGATATGAAAATGCAGTAACTGGAAACAATCCAGCATGCCAGCCTGTTCAAGTTTCCTCACCACACTTAAAATCTGGGTAGTTGTTAACCCGAATTTGCCCTTCTCACCCGAGGTCGACCCGAAATGTCCTGAATGTTTGGTCCGCAGTTTTGCTCGGACTCCCAAGACTGGCGTAACGTTCAGTTTCTTGCTTATTTCAATAACCAAATCAAGCTCTTCTTCTTGCTCTAAAACAATCACTGTGTTTAGAGCTAACTTTCTTGCGAACAAAGCCAGACTTATATACTCTGCATCTTTGAATCCATTGCAAATAAGGAGTGATTCAGGGTTTCCCTTACACAAGCAACTCATGGCTAACAACAACTCCGGTTTTGACCCGGCTTCCAACCCGAACCGGAATGGCCATCCAAATCTCACAATATCTTCAACAACAAAGCGGTCCTGGTTACATTTCACGGGGAACACGCCTTGGTAACGAGCTTCGTACCCTTGAGTCTGAACTGCGAAGTCAAACGCTGTTTGGAGAGATTCAAGTCGGTTCTTGAGCACGTCGGGAAAACGGATCAGGAGCGGTAGTTGCAACCCGAGCCCGCCGGTTGATTTCGGATCCGAAACTTTCTTCACAACCTTAAGCAAATCAATCTCCTGGTGAGGCAGCGTACCAACACCGTGGGGACGGATGGTCATGTTACCGGATGAATTGACGGAGAAGTACGGCGCGCCCCATCCGTCAATTTTGTAGAGGGCCGCCGAGTGAGCCGGCGACCAATGTGAATCATTTTCTATGGTGGGGGTGGGGGTGGGGGCGGTGAACGGATGGGGAAGGGACGTGCCATCCCAGGCAAAAGCAGCGTAGCAAGGAGGCGCTGCAGCAGCGTCTACGCAGCAAGCGAGGGCAGGCATGATCCTCTTCCGCGAGGTTTATGAATAAAAGAGGGTTAGAAAAGAAAGAAACAAAAAAATGAAGAGGGTTAGTGTTTTAGGGTTGAATTTTTTCTTCCGTTTGTAAAGGTGGGGGCTTTAAAAGCCGCCGAGGCCGAGGCCCCGGCTACCCCCTCAAAAGAAGACAGTAGAAGATCTATTACAATTGAAAGACAGCCCCGCGCTTTAACCTCTTAAAAACAAAAACAACCACATATAATTTCAGGAGAAAAAAGAAAACTAATTAAGAAAAGATTTATGCACCGTGAGATGCACAAAGCATGCAGATCTGAAGATAATAATTAACCCAACAAAAGACGAGGAAACACAAAGAAAATGAAGGAAAGTTGTTCGTGATATAAATGAGATCTGGAGACCGGATTTTTGTTGAATGAAAGAAGGCAGAAGGGAGACAGTTCCGGAAATTTTCCCGGAATATGAAGGAAAGTAGGACAGAAATTTAAGGCACAGAAAGAGAGATAATGTATGCTAGGGTTTCGTTTAATCTTCAAAGAAGACGTCTAACGAAGTGGAACTGAGCGAGATTTGCATGAAAGGTGGAGTGAATTTATATAGGAAGTTAGGGGTGAGTTCTGGGCTTCATGGGCTGCGGCCCAATTTATTTCAGCCCATAAAAATATTATATTCTTCAAATTTTCATATATGATCAAATAATTAAGAACACAATCTAATATTTAACGCCTTTATTTAGAAATTTTTTTAAATTTATATCCACTTTTGAATATTTCCTTATTTTAAGAATTTCAATTTTATTTTGGTTACAAGATTCCCTGGGTAGGTGTTTTATCAGCGTCGAGTTGCCGCGTGGCTTATGAACATGGGGCCATATGTACCGACAAACGTGATTATCTCATTTACTGAGGAAAGTCGCTGGAAGGTTCTGCCGTTTTAGATGTCTTTAACGAACGTGATTCTGCCACGTACCAAGCAGTTAGTGGTCCGTCTGGTTCCCGAGAAATAAATCCAACACTCACGTGATGGTCACGTGCCACGTAGTCCGATAAACTCGTGTTCCACGTCCGGAATGCACAGGTCAAATCAAAGACGTCACTTCGCCGTTGAATTATTGGGCGTCCCCTGCTCATTGGCCTGGTTCGGAGATATTAATATTCCGACCCTCTGAATTCAACCCGAAAAATCGTCAAAATACACGATCAGATTTACCATCGATCAGATCTACTGTAGATTTAAACACGTAAAAAATTCATCATTTTTTACAATAAGTTTTTATAAATATTTTTGTCTGAATTTTATTCAGATATACAGTAGGAATGGGACCAGCGGGAGCGATGAATGTGTTTCATGAGGGTTAAAAGGGGGAATGGTCACCTGTCAGACATTGAGTAAATCGCGATAAGAGAAGAGAGAAATTGAAGAGAAAATGTGCGGCGTTTGAATTTTGTCTACTAAGCTGACAACTCCAAATTGTCGTCTTATTTGATACGAATCCTACGCGTAAAATAGATCGATATATACATTACGCGAGAAAAATAAAACAAAAATTATCCACAAATAATTACCAATCAAATAATATTTTTCTTTTTTTTTTTTTTACGCTGGTTCAGTTTATCTCTTAAAAATTGTACGAAAAGGAGGTCTTTATCTATTAAAAATAAAAATAAAAAACACGTGTAGTAAATATCACTAGAGACAACCAGTTGGATCAGTTTCTAATAAACGAAATTAATGAAGACAATAATAGAGGTGGAGGAGGTTGTGACCTGGGGCAGGCAGATTCGGTCAGGTAAAAAGAAGAAGAAATCATAAATTTTCTCTTTCAGTAGACGCCAGAGCTTGCGTATGTGACATGCAAGAAATTACCAGAATATCCTTTATCCTTTTGGAGTTATCCCAAAACGCTTTAGATTTCTCTCCCAAAGAGCATTAAAATGGATTGGATGGAGGGAGGGGTCCTCGACGCTCCTCAGGATCATGCCAATGCATGCACTCAAAAAAGCAATCTAATCCATCTCATTGTTTTACCTTTTTGCCCTTTCACTGGATCAAACTAGATAAACTATGTTAATTTGTTTTAATTTTATAATTTGTAATATATGTTTAAAAGAATTTGTACATTTAATATGTGGGAGATAATATAAAAAACATAGCGAAAAGAATAATCTATTGACTAAAAAGTAAAAGCACAAAATGGATGGTGGGGTAAAATCAAAGCCCAAAAGTTTTACGAAAGAATATTAAAGTGAGAAGGTTTTGACTAGGAAGGGCACGATGATATAAAATATGAAGACCAAGTGGACCTTCTCAGCATGTGCAAAGACCTGACCCAGATTATGCTGTTGTTGTTGTTGTTGTTTTACCCGCAACTAGAAAGGTTTATGCAGAAGAAATCTCCATGGGCGGCAATCAGTGAGTGGCCCTTTCTGCTTAAACGTCTAAGTATTCTTATTATAGTGAGCTTTAATGGCCAAATCCCCTCCATTTACGATAATTTCACATGTTATCAGTCAATTAAAGGCGGTGAACCCCCCTTGGTCTCTTCAAATTAATTTAAAGATGAAGGAAGGGCATGGGAGACATTTTCATTAGGGGGACCAGAATTTAAAACGAAGGATGATGGGGGGTCCAAACTCCGAATAAGAAGACAGAAACTGTAATTGCATTGTATTATGTAATGTACTGTGCTGTATCGTATATTTATTCGGATGTGGGCTCAAAGTTTGTGCGGACCCTCCAGCTTGTCTGTAGCAGACCCGTGACACTGGTGCAAACACTCTCCCTCGTCGCCACAACTGCCCAATCATCACACCTTACCCAAGCATGTAATAAATGTATTTGGGAGCATCCAAAGAGAACAATTGAGCATGTGATATTTTCATATAATTTAGGAGTGAGATTCTTCGTCCATTTTTCAAGGCAGCCATCTGGTCCGGTTGTTGCAATGGCCGAAATCAGACCGCCCTGGTGATGATTTATTTCAATTATGGGAGGAGAAATGACCTTTATTAGACCCCAGAAGAAAAGCCATTAAAGAAGTGGTTGATGTTATAAAGATGGGAATGGGAAGAAGCCAAGTTAGCTTCTGCAGATGACCTAATTAATAATTTGGTCACTTGGATTCCACATGGAAAAAATTATTATGTGGCTTAGTCACACTACAGCCGTTCATAAACTGTTTTTTACAGACTTGTGAAATGCCTGTTTATCTCATTCCCATTCCTAAGGCATGCCGACAAAGGATACCAGAAATCCCATCTTCATCCGCCTCCTTGTCTTCCTCTTTTCCTAACTTTCCCAAAACAAACCCCTCTTCCTCTTATGCTCTCCAAAGTGCTTTGCTTTCTAATGCTTTTCTTCTCGTGAAACACAAGAGTTTGGTCTCAATTGATTAGCAACTAACAAATTCTGGCCATTTTTAAGAGTGGGTTTGTGGCTTTCTTCTGCAACTCCACACTCATTTCTCCTTAGCCCACTTCATAATTTTCTCTGTGATAGTAGAATGTCAAATAATTCTTCCTCACTCATGCACCATAAAAATTGTACTACACTGATGAATAATAACACATCCTTGTCCTATAAAAAAGAAAAAAAAAAGAGAGAGATTAAACTAATGTGTATGGCCATAAATAATACCAATTTGATCATGTCATGATTCAAGACCTACTTAGCAACACTATAATAAAAGAAGTAAAGATATACTAAAGCTATGAGAATTGTGGTCTTCCACCATACATGACGAGATGAAGCATTACAAATTTGGCTTATGTTTCAATTCAATAAATCTAGCTTATCTCTAATGTTTCTTTATCTGGGTTTAAATTGGATGTCCAAATTGTTGTAATATCTTTTAGTAAAATAATGCTAAAGCATCCAACATGATGATTGAAGCAAGGAGATCCTGGACTTGGAGAAAAAGTGTGCTGGCAATGTGATTTCAATAAATTAATGTAATTTTATCATCCCTGGGCTGTGTATAAATCAATAGAATTCTAAATTAATCTATAACATTAGCACTTAACCATATCATGATGTGATAGATGTCATATTACCATGATAAGGTACTAATTTATAATTTTATGTAGTTGGGCATGACACATCATGCATTGTGAAGTCCAGAAATACTACAATTTCAAAAAGATAATAGACAGACATCCATTAGAAATAGGATGCCTTTGTCGTCTTCCCAGGCATGATGGCAGATTTTGAAACTTTGAACTATGCTTAAGGTATTCCATAATAGTTGTCTTATTTATTGGTATACAATACAAGTTGTAGAGGTATCAATGGAAGCTTGAAGGGAAAATTGATTAGCTATCAAGATAATACATGCACCAATTCACTGTACAGTTTCAACTTCCTGCAAATTACAGAACAGATAAAACCAAACAAGGAAACTTTCCCAACCTTTATTATGCAGACAGACTGAATCCTACTTCTAGGAAAACAGAGCAGTATCCAACTTACTGGCACATCAGTATCGATATCTTCCACAACAAGTTTCGCGATCCCTGCAAGTGCCAACAACAGGAGAAGATCCTTAGTCTGCTCTGGACTGGCCAGCTCGAGAAGACAAGATGATGCCAACAATAAGACCATAGAGTTCAAGTGCTTCAGCGAAGATGAGGATAAGGATCATTCCAACAAAAAGTTTTGGTTGCTGTGCATTAGCTGTGCAAACAAAATATAAAATACCATGACGTACCTAAACTTCTCAGAATGAATTCTCATAGAAGTAATCAAACTTAGATCATATAAAAACAAGCTAAAACCCCTAGCCACATAATGCTTTCATGGTGTTAGAACACTAGCCTCAGTCTTGAAGGTTTACCATAAGTTGCACGAGAGAAAAAGCAGAAGATCATCACACCAACAGACAACACCTGGAATTGAAAAATTATTCTATCACCGGAGTAGGGTTGGATTCAAACTAAACTGAATGTAAACATATATATGTTTGTATTCGGGTTCATCTATTATAATTTAATTCGTATTCTTTGAA
The DNA here is from genome assembly GCA_026122585.1 of Anacardium occidentale. NCBI lineage: Eukaryota > Viridiplantae > Streptophyta > Magnoliopsida > Sapindales > Anacardiaceae > Anacardium > Anacardium occidentale. The sequence continues at coordinate 47,638 of JAJEJH010000514.1, read as the reverse complement.
ACTTTCTATAATAAAATTTGGGTTTATATTTGAGTTCCAAAATTGGGTTTGCGTTTGGATTGTATTCATATTTGTATTTACGTTTAATTCGTATTTATATTTATTAAAAATTATAATTAATAAAATATAATTAAATAGTTTTTAATTTAAGTTTAAATTCATATTTGTATTCGGTTTATACAGTTTATATTCAAATTTATATTTATAAATTTTTGAAAGCATAATTCAAGTTAATATTGGTGTTTGAGTTTACATAATTCATTTTAAATTTATTTAAATCGAATTTAAAAACCAACCTTAAGTATATTCGGTGACAAAACAATTTGGTTATGTGAATGAGATAAGGATCAGAGACGAGGGAAGGGAAAGGGGGAGGAAAAAAAGTTGTTCTATGTTGCTTTATGTTAGGGAGGTTAATGGCCGGAAATACTGTTTTGTTGATCGGGTTTGGTTAGTTAATGAGTCTGATTGTTGCAGAGGGCTGTAGACATTGTTTTCTTGTTCAGTGTATAAATAAATCAAACTTTCATCTTTATTGTTTCTGTTTGTATGTTTTCTATAAATCTGGATACTGTGTGTCGATATGGATTTTGTGATAAATGCAGGTGGGACTCATAGGACCTTATCACATGGTATTCGAGCAATCGATTGTGGAAAGGGTCCAGTAAATACTCGAATGGAATTAAGAATAGGAGTGGATAAGAAAGTTGGCGACATCTGGGTGAGGTTAGAAATTTAATCAATGAATTAAGATCGTTTATGGAGGATTTTAACCCTTACAGGTTCAGAGGAAGTTGTGCAAAATTGTCGAAGGGTGAAGGAATCGTTCCATCAGCTAAAGATTTGGTCTAGAAGTCAAAGATAGACCCGAATCCATTTCCGATAACCAATGAGTCCAGTTGAAGAGATGAACAAGTTTGGCGGCTAGAATTGATGCAAGAAGGCACTCCTCATGAACGGCTGATGGCGCTACATCATAATGGACTGGTTGGCAATTACAATCACAGTTTGAAATGTTAGCTACTCCTTTGTCAAACCTAACAGACAAAATGTTGGAGATTTTCGTTAAGTGGGATGAAAGAGGAGACAAGGGAGGGAATCAGGATATGGGGACCCGATAACCTGGGCCAAGCCATGACAAAAGGCCTAGAATATTGAAGATAGAACTATCTCTTTGGACCAGGCAGGGGCCCGATCATAAGCTGGTGGGGTGAATTCAGCAAGAACCCAAACTAAGTTAGACCCTAAAAAACTGACCAGCCCAAAACTTGATCCAAGTGGTAAAACGGGCTCTCCAATGTCATTAAAGCCTAGTCCACTGGGTTTGGTTAACTTGGGTTCAAGTTAGATTAGTCCATGTTATCAAACCCAAGCTCTAAATCAAAATCTATGGATGATCCAACCTCTAAATCAAAGGTTATCAACAAGCTTTTTGGGTAATCAGAAATCATCAATTGGCAAACTTACAACTTTGTCAGCGACAAAGTGGAGACAAAAGAGCGATGGAACAATGGCAAGGAAGGAATCAATTTCCTTTGAGTGAAAACAATGACGGCAATGAGGAGCTTGCAGTAACGGAAGAATTTGGGGGAGTCCCTGCGCAGGATTGGGACTGGGATGAGGAGAGTGACTTGATGGATTGGTTTAATCCTTGGGTTAAGAGATTGGTAGCCATTGGCAACTTTACTAAGTTTTATCGGGTTCTGCAACTCAACATATTCTTCTGTCTGTGAAAGAAGTGTCATCAGACTCTTCCCAACATGTCCACTTTGCTCTGACACTTGTATTAATGGGAATAGCCCCTATTCTAGGAAAGGATGCCACAATCAATCACCCTTTTCCAATGTCCCTCTCTCTTCTAAAGGATAAATTTCCTGATGTACGACTCAATATTATCAGCATGTTTGATCACAATGAACCAGGTTATTGTAATTGATCTATTTTCTCAATCCTTACTGCGTGCCATCCTCGAACTTGTTGAGAATCAACTGCACATATTGGACAGAAAATGGACGTTTTGGTTAGACAACCAATCAAAGTCCAAACAAGGCGCCACCTGGGGCACTTCGCTCCACAAGGCTTACACTTCTGACGTCGTCAAAGATTTCTGGTGTTGGCCTTGATCAGATATTCAAGCCCAACAGACTGCATAAAATAATGATTACAATTGTTTGTATTGAGATTTTATTCCCTTAAAATTCTCTTCCTTTCTTAGATTAGAGATTGTATAATTATTGTATATCTTTTATTACCTAGTTTAGAGCTAATTAGTCTTCTTATTTTCTTCCTTATTTACTTTATAGTTTCTAGCTCAATTGTATTATAAATTCTTTGTATATGCTGGTTGTAAGAAATTGAGAGAAATAAAAAATCTTATTTTCTCTTTCAAGTTGGTATCAGAGCCAACCCCTTTGAATCCTGAAACAAATAAAATGAGTGAAAAAGATGTTGAATCATCTGAAATTAAATCAATTCCTGTAATTGTGCAATCTGAAGGTGTTTTTAATGCAGGAATAATTCTTACTGAATCAAACTATGATGTTTGGTCTCAACTAATGGAGATGCATATTGCTGAAAGAGAAAAACTCTCTTACATTCGTGGCAAGATGAAACAACCGGTTGAATCTGATGATGAATATGAAAAATGTTATGCTGAAAATCAAAAGGTGAAACGATGGTTATTGATGTCTATGAAGCCTGAAATCATGAAAAGGTATTTACGTCTACCTACTGCTTATGAGATATGGAGTGCATTATCAAAAGCTTTTTATGATGGAAGTGATGAATTACAAGTATTTTCATTGAACCAAAAGGCTTTCACAGCCAAACAGAATGGGAAGTCTCTCTCTGAATACTATGGAGAACTAGTTGAGATTTTTCGAGAATTAGACCATCGAGATAAAGTGGTCATGAAAGATCCTGATGATGTAACAGCTTATCAAAAGTCCATTGAACGATTACGAGTGCATATATTTCTTGCGGGCTTGGACAACGATTTTGAACAAGTTCGTGGGGAAATTTTACGCAAAGAACCGGTTCCAGGTTTGGAAGAATGTTATTCATTAATTCGACAAGAAGCAATACGTCGTATGACATTGAATGTGAAGATTGGAAACACTGAGGCTACAGTAATGATGACTCGAAATCAATCAAAGACTACCAAAGGTACTGAAAAATCTAAATACAAGTGTACACATTGCGATCAGACTGGACATACAAAGGAGCGCTGCTATGAACTTGTGAGATATCCAGAATGGTGGGATCATAGTAGAGCATCTCGAAGAAAGAATTCCAAGAATTCAGTCACTGCTGTTACTGGAACTAATGATAATACTATTAAAGAAGGTTCAGCATTGATTACAACTACTGACACTTGTGGTAAGGCCTTAAATGTTTTTGCACCTGTTTTTAATAATGCATGGATAATTGATTCTGGTGCTACTGATCATATGACGTTTGATTCAAGACAGGTTACCAATCTTAGAACCTCTTCACAAAAAAATATTTTTACTGCTGATGGTCATGAATCCTCAATTATTGGGGAATATTCTTTATCACTCACTAATACTTTAAACCTTGATTCTGTGTTGGTTGTTTCATCTTTGGATTATAATCTCTTATCTGTTTCTCAAATAACCAAAGCATTATCTTGTATTGTAATTTTTTGGCCTGACTCTTGTGTTTTTAAGGACATCCAAACAAAGCAGACGATTGGTTGTGGTGTTAGGCGAGGAAATTTATACTATTTGGACTTGGCATCGAAAAGTTCTAACAAGTTGCATGAAGTTTTGGTAGTGGAAGGCGTTAAAAAGAAAAATGAATCTGAAATTTGGCTCTGGCATCGAAGGTTGGGGCATCCATCTTTTGGCTATCTTAAAAGATTATTCCCTAGTTTGCTTGAACATGTTGATCTTTCTAGTTTCTGTTGTGATGTGTGTGAACTTGCAAAAAGTCATCGAACTTCATTTCCATTAAGATTAAATAAAAGTCCTTTTCCATTTATGGTTATTTACTCTGATGTGTGGGGTCCATCTAAAGTTCCAACCTTGAGTGGTTCCCGTTGGTTTGTTACTTTTATTGATGATTGTACTTGGATGACTTGGTTGTGGTTAATGAAGTCTAAAAGTGAAGTTAACTTGTTATTTCAGAAGTTTCATAAAATGGTCAAAACTCAATATAATGGACAGATTCAGGTTCTACGCAGTGACAATGGAGGGGAATATCAAAGTTTTGAACTTCAACAGTTTCTAGAACTACAAGGAATTGTTAACCAAACAACTTGTGCTAATACCCCTCAACAAAATGGAGTTTCAGAGCGAAAAAATCGTCATTTATTAGAGGTTGTTAGGGCCATTTTTATTGAAGCACATATGCCGGTGTCCTATTGGGGAAAAGCTCTTATGTTTGCAGTTCACTTAATTAATCGAACCCCTTCAAGCTCCATTAACTTTCAAACACCATTTAAAGTGTTTACTGATGTTGTGGTTACTCCAACAGTTCCTGATTTACTTCCTCATGTTTTTGGGTGTGTTGTCTTTGTCCATCTTCACAAACATCAGCGAAGTAAGTTAGACCCTCGAGCTTTACGCTGTGTTTTCTTAGGATATGCTATGCATCAGAAAGGCTACAAGTGTTATCATCCTCCAACACAACGAATGTTTGTAACAATGGATGTGGTTTTTCATGAAGATTCAATGTATTTTCCTACAGATTCTGAATTTCAGGGGAAACATCAGAAGGAAATTCAGACTCTTGATTATAGCAGTGTTGCTTTGGACCTTAATATGTGTGGCACCGGTTTTTGCCGCGCCATGCCAGGACAGACTTGCCACTCTTGTTTAACCACCCTAAACGTGGTCAAGAGGAGCGCATAATGGGTTTGTGGCCTATTATGGAGTCTATGGAATCACCACCCAGGAATAACCCTGGGAAAATATGCGTCGGTGAAGACGGGCGATTTTATGGATCCCTTGCAGAGGACCCAACCTTCCTCACCGGCCCAATGGTTGGGTTCGGAGAGTCGGGTACGGCGATGGGAAGGTGTTAGGCACCCATACCGCCTGGCCCGAAGGCCGGCCTTCACTTTTGTGATTTATTTGTTAAACGCGTTACCAAGTTTAATTAGATTTCGTTTTATCACGCGATGCAATACTATTATTAATTATAACCATCAATAGAAAAATAAAATACATAAAATAAATAAAAAAAATTACAACCCTTTTCATACACCCCTATACATTGATTCTAACCCTAAACAAGCCTATGAAATAATAAATAAATAAATCCTGCAAAAACAATTTTGTTAGCTAATCCAATAAAATAAGTAAATATATTAAATAAATAAATCCTACAAAACAAAATTTGGTTAGTTAATTTAAAAAAAAATAAAATAAATTAATGAATATCTAAACTGTGAAATTTGGTTAGAACAAATTGTGTATATGAAATATAAATAAATGAATAACTACACTAATTAAAGATCTAGCCCAAATAAAAGTAGTCTGCCTAATAAACAAAATGCAGCCCACCTAAAGAAATAAAAAATGCAGCCCAGCCGGCCCGCCCAAAAGAATAAACAGCATGCAGCCCAATAACAAATATACACACATCTTATACACAACACAATATACGTATAAAATATACACAATTCATAAAAATACATAATATAATACACAAAAAAAACTTATAATATATATCCATAAAGTAATGCACAATATATTTATACAAAAATAAAGTAAATAAAACAATAAAGTATATAATTTATAAAACATCAAATACAAAATATTTTCACACGTTACAGATTATGCAGACAATCAACCATTCACATTAAAATAGAGAAAATGAACATATGAATAATGATTAAAATTGATTAATCAATTTATTTGTAACAATAAAATAAAAAAATTAAAGGAAAGAAAAAAAAAAGAAAGAGAAAATATCCCTTCAGTTACTTACCTGGAGTAGCAATTCAACACTTTTTTCTGAATCAAGCTGAGAACACACAGTAATCAAGAAAAAATTTGTTCTTTTTTTTTTTCTGGAAAATAATAGGTTTCCCTTCTGCCCTCCCCCTTTTTTTGGTACTGCCCTCCCCCTTTTATACATAAAAAAAAAACGGTTACTGAAAGCAGGTACGTGTGGGCAGTTGGCAGGGAGTGGAAATAAACTGCAGCAGATCATGGGTGTGGGAAAGAGAGTGGGGAATAATAACATGGGCAAGTGGGAAATATGGAGAAAAAAGGAAAAAAGAGAAACTGCACGCCAGGTTCTTTTCTTGGGCTGGAACTTGGGCTGCCTAATTTATTCTTCTTTTTAGTTTTTATTTTTATTTTTATTTTTATCTTTATTTTTTGGGTTTTATTTTTGGTGGGCTTTGGATTTTGGCTTTGGATTTGGATTGGGTTTATTATTAGTGGCATTTTTATTTTCTTTATTTTCTTTATTTTATTATTATTATTATTTTGTATTTTATTATTATTATTATTTTGGTTTTGGCTTTATAGGTTTGGGTTTGAATGAGTTATATTTAATCAATAGAGTTTTAACTTTTATAGGTTTTTAGGTTTCGATTTTTGGAATTTTACTCGTCCATTCTCAGCTTAACACTTCAAAAGTTTCGATTTGAATCTCCAAGTTTATCATCACTAGGGATGACCCTGTTGGGTCCAAAATGGGGTGTCTACAATATGGATAAAGATTTAGCAGTTATTGAAACACAGAATTCAAGATCAATCAAAACTGAAGAGATAATTGAATCACAGAATACAAGTTCTTCAACTGATGAGGTTGAATTTCCCGCTGATACATCACACCAATCGCCCGTCGAGGATGTTCCTATTCTTGAAGCTGAGTTACCCAGAAAACAACTACCAAATCATGTCACTAGAGGTATTCTTAAACCTACATATGAACCTGAACTCTCTACTAAAGTTAAATATCCTCTGAGCCATTATGTGTCTAACCAAAATCTATCTGAATCAAAGCAGTCATTGGTGAATCAATTATCTACTGTATATATTCCTAACAGTGTGCAGGAAGCATTAGCTGATCCAAGATGGAAAGATGCTATGAATGAAGAAATGAGCTCTTTGCAAAAGAATAAAACTTGGGATTTGGTTGATTGTCCAAATGGAAAGAAACCCGTGGGTTGTCGATGGATTTATACTGTGAAATATAAAGCAGATGGCACTATTGAAAGATTCAAAGCAAGACTGGTGGCAAAGGGATATACACAAGCCTATGGAATTGATTATACAGAGACGTTTGCACCTGTAGCTAAAATCAACACTGTTCGAGTATTATTGTCTTTAGCTGTAAATTTGGATTGGCCACTACAACAATTTGATGTCAAAAATGCCTTTCTACATGGAGAATTATCTGAAGAAGTTTATATGGAACTTCCCCCAGGATGTATGATACCAGAAAGTCATAGTAAAAAGGTGTGAAGACTGAAGAAATCATTATATGGGTTGAAACAATCTCCAAGAGCATGGTTTGGAAGATTCACAAAGTCTATGAAAGCATTTGGATACCATCAATGCAACTCAGACCATACTTTGTTTTTGAAGAAACGACAAGGTAAGATCACTGTTCTTATTGTATATGTGGATGACATGGTGGTTACAGGAAATGATACAGAAGAAAGAAAGACACTACAAGAATACTTGTCAAAAGAATTTGAAATGAAAGACCTTGGCTCCCTGAAATATTTTCTTGGAATTGAAGTTTCTAGATTTAAGAAAGGTATTTTCTTATCTTAGAGAAAATATGCATTAGATATATTACAGGAAACTGGTATGTCAGCATGTCAACCAGCTAATTCTCCCGTAGAAGAAGACTTGAAGTTATGTATTGAAGCTGATCAAGTGCCAACTGATAAAGGAAGATATCAGAGACTTGTAGGAAGATTGATGTACTTAGCACACACAAGACCAGATCTTGCCTATGCCTTGAGTGTCGTAAGTCAATATATGCACAATCCTAGTGAACAACATATGAATGTTGTCATGCGTATTTTGAGATATATATAATCTGCTCCTGGAAAAGGAATATTATTCACTAAAACTTTGAACTATCAAGACATCATGGTGTATACAGATGCTGATTGGGCAGGAGCAATAGATGATAGGAGATCGACTTCAGGTTACTTTACATTTGTGGGAGGTAATCTAGTTACTTGGAGGAGTAAAAAACAAAACGTTGTTGCTCGCTCAAGTGTAGAAGCTGAATTTAGGGGTATGGCACTTGGACTTTGTGAAGCTTTGTGGCTGAAGCTCCTTCTACAAGAGTTGGGTTATTCGACTAAGCGACCAATTTAGTTGTACTGCGATAATAGAGCTGCATGTGATATTGCTCATAATCCAGTCCAACATGACCGAACAAAACATGTTGAGGTGGATAGATTTTTCATCAAAGAGAAGTTAGAAGAGAAAACTTTGGAGCTGCCAAAGATTCGATCTGAAGATCAATTGGCCGATATTCTGACTAAGGCGGTTTCAAGTCAAGTATTGTCAAAGTGTCTTGACAAGTTGGGCATGTATGATATCTATGCACCAACTTGAGGGGGAGTATTGAGATTTTATTCCCTTAAAATTCTCTTCCTTTCCTAGATTAGAGATTGTATAATTATTGTATATAATTATTGTATATCTTTTATTACCTAGTTTAGAGCTAATTAGTCTTCTTATTTTCTTCCTTATTTACTTTCTAGTTTCTAGCTCAATTGTATTATAAATTTTTTGTATATGCTGGTTGTAAGAAATTGAGAGAAATAAAAAATCTTATTTTCTCTTTCAAGTGTTCGAACTTGGAAACTTAAACAAGAGAAAGCCAGGCCGCGAAGAAAAAGAAAGGCGATGAACAGCCATAACACCCCGTGACAACAACACAAGGAGGAGGAGGATACCATCATGATCCAATGGCACTGGAAGAAGTAAGAACTCTCTGGATTGGAGGCTTACAGTACTGGGTCAATGGATTTGTTGAATTTGCTTCTCATGCAACAGCTATCAGGATTTTGCAGACTTATAATGGGACACCAGTGCCTGGGACTGAACAAAGTATTGATATTGGAGAAAAACATGTTGATGTCGAGCCTGGCATTCAATTTTTTGTATATATATATATATATATATATATATATATAGACACACACGTACACAGAGTAAGCGCAAGCATATATACAGAATATCGAATTTACACACAAAGTATATATGCATAATAAAATTACACAAAAAATATAAACATTAAAATTACATATACAAAATATATATATATACACAAAATATAAAGTTCACAAAAATAAACATTAAAACACACACACATATATACATATATACACGTACAAATGAACATACACAATATATACTTACAAAATATATACTATATGTAATTACACGCAAAGATAAAATATACATGTATGCAGAATACATAAATATGAACATATATACAAATATAAATATATAATATATATATATATATATATATATATATATATAATATGTACAGGATATTAATAATATATATAATACTTATTATAAAGAAAATATGTGTATGCCAAGGCATGCAATGTGTCCACGCTTGTCATATATCGAAGTTCCTATTTTCACCATAATCATTAGTAATCAATTCAACATGTTCAATATGCAGCGCACACAACAGTATGGACACTCTATTTTAAATCTAATAAAATTATTTTTAGGATGAAAAATCTAAGATTGATAGAAGTTTTATAGATGTCAGACGAAGAATGAATGAACCAAATTGAGAAACGAAATGAAACCCACATCCTAACTCAAGTCACTTAAATCCAAAAACAAATCAAAGAGCCCAAGCCAGCCAAAAAACAAAAAAAAGAAATAAAAATAAAAAAACAAGGGAATGCAGCCCACGTAAAGGAAAAGAAGATAAATAATAATAACTGATCAGCCCAGCCCACTTGAAAAGGAGAGAGTTAAAAGAAATATCCATTAAATTGGAAATACCCAATAAAATTAGATTTGACCCATTTTGAAACTCATTTAGGATTTGGAAAAAAAAATAATTAGATTTAAATAATGAAAATAATAATCAAATTAAATAAAAAAGTTAGGATAATTAAAATAAATAAGATTATGATAATAATTAAACTAAATTAAATTTAGGATAGGATAATAATTAGAAAAAATAAATAAAACAAGATAATTAGGATAAGATAATAGGATAAATAAAAAAAATAAATAAATAAAAAGATGATAATTTAGGATAATTAGATAAAATAATTATCACTAACATGCAATCACTATACAAAAGGGTTAAGCTCCTACGCTTATGGGGTGAGGGATTTTGAGAGACACTTTAATGAAGAGAACTAAAAGTCAGAGAAGAAGGGAAGAGGAAACCGAGATTAAAAAAAAAGTTTTTGAAAAACCAATTTTAGCTTAGGACACCCAAGTGGCTATTGAAACATCGTTCTCAACTTTGTTACAATTTTTAATCCATCTCATATAGTAAGTTTTCTTGAGGAGACAAAAGTTATTTTATTAAATGCATGCAATTCCATTGAATGTGCTTTGTATTTGTTAATGTGTGGCTTTATTGTTGTGGTGTCGATTTTTGTTTCATCGAGTTAGGACAGACTTGTTATTCTTATTTAACCACCCTAAACGTAGTCAAGAAGAGCACATAATGGGTTTACAGGTCACTACTTGAAGGTTATATCAGAAAAGTATATGTCGGTGAGGAGAGATGATTTATAAATCCCTTGCAAATGATCTAACTTTTCTTATCTATCTAATGGGTTACATTCGAAGAGTCAGGTACAACAATAGGTAGATGTTAGACACCTATATTTTTTTATCCAAAAAATGGCCTCTATTATTATAATATATTCGTTAGACGCATTATTAAGTTTAATTATGCATAATTTATTATCATACGATATAGTACATACAAAAATAAATCATCCACACTAAAAAAATAAAAATAAAAGCAAAAAAAAAAAAAAATTATGTCTTTTTTTGCACATACATCCCAATACATTTGATTTATTTATGAACAAACTTAAAAATATATAAGTTCTACAAAATAAATTGGTTAATTAATTAATGATATATATATATATATATATATATATATATATATATATATATATATATATATATTATGCACATATGAAGCCAAGCAACCATTTCCTCAATGATGTTTTCCTTTATCCCGAAAATGGCTAGCCTTTATTCCAACGACTGTTTTTAGCAATGTTTGATGGTAGAGACAATCAAATGTGCCCATCTCAACTAAAAATGAAAAAAGTTGATTTGAGGTCCTTCGCCTAACAAGGCGACCATATTCGGCCTCTTAGTTTTTTTATAAGCAGCCACCGTCATTGATAATAGCTACTTTTTTATTTTTTATTTTTTAAAATTTTTATATTTTTATATTTTATTTAAATATTAAATTATTTTTTGTATTTTTTGTAATAAGGTCAGTTTAATCATTTTATCAAAAAAGTAAAAAAAAAAAAAAAAAGGATGAGAAATGGTCAACATGTGGGTGTTTGAGTTTTTTAAAGTTAAAGGGTGAAATTTTGTCTTTTCAGCAAACCTTAGGTGGAAATAAGTCATTTGGCATTTTTATAATGGTTCGAAACTCCTTTACAAATCTTTTATATCTATTTTTCCATTAGTTATTCAAGATTTTGTCAAAATAGTTTTACAAGATTCCCATTTTCATCCATAGCTAGTTATATGAGATTGTGCCTAAATGTTTATAAACAAATTAAAAGAATATTTTGCCCTTAAATAGGCTGATACAAAATTCTAAGTACAACAACAATCTATCAAACGTTTGATATTAAGTTTAAAAAGAGAAATCAATAGAAGAATAGAGAACAGAGAAGTATGAGTTAATGAATTGTGATCTTTAACCTTTCTTTCATCAAAATCACTTTAATTTATATGTTCTATAAAGAAATAGGCGTTAGAGGAACTTTGATAGCTATTGGAGAAGAAACATTCGTGCTACACAAAAATTTGCACAAACACATAGTCATGTGCCTCAAACACTCGATCATACTCCCTTTATTAATTACTTCTCAATAGTCAACATACCATAGTATGCCAACTCTATACGATCATGTGCCCCTAATACGTGGTTGTGTGTCCCATACACATAATCATGTTTCTCATACACATGATCATATTTTTCACACACACAATCATGTGTCTTCATTAAATAAATGAATTTTGAAATATGAAAAATAGCATAACCAAGAGCATGACATATCACATAGGAACACATGATCATGTGTCCAAGACACACGGTCATATGGCTGGGCAATTCTACAAAATTAAACTTTTATCCCTTTTAGTTATAAATTAATTAATGTCATAGATAAGTTAGATATTTTAATATATTTTGTGTTAATTCAATAATCTCTCTTTTTTTATTGATGACAAAAAAAAAAAAAAGTTCAAATATATCTATAATACAATAAAAAATATCATTAAATAATTAATATTAATCAAACACACATTGATTTGTCAAAATATTTGTTTCAAAAAATGTAATTCATTTTAAACACAAATCATCTAGCACACTTCTTCTCCTCTTTTTGTTATAAATAAAAAAGCATGTTAACAAAAATTTCTCCATCTTAGCTCAAAAAAAAAAAGAAAAATCCCTTTCTTTGCAACCCTTTTTATGAATAATTTACTTTAACTCCCCCTAAGTAAAATATTTTAGAACAATTTCTTATCTCTCTCCTTGAACGTAAAAATATAAAATTCAAGCATAATCGAAAAATTATTCTCCCTTTTTTTGCAAAAAAAAAATAAATAAATAAATAAAAAGATTAGTTCATTTGAAAGACTTTCCTTCTTTAAAAAAGAATTAATCAATTAAACACTTTTGTAATTTTCTCTTCTTCCAAAAAGATTAAAATATTTTTCCAATAAAAGTACTAACTCTCCCCCTTGCTTATGTAATAACATCAAACCATCACAAAATTATTCCATATAAAAAATATAACCCTCTCTAACAACTCATGTATGAACAAATTTACTATGCATTAAAATCACATAAAAATAATGATATCAATTGAACAATAAAAATATCAATGACTAAAAATATTCCTTAGAAGTTGAATTTATGTAGAAACAAAATTGAGATCAATTTGAAGATCAAATTTATTTTATATAAAAGTTTATGCACTGTCAAACATATTACACGCATGGTTATATGCATTTGATAATAGGACAGATACAATTGTGTGTCATTAAACACGGTCTTATGTAAAGGTTAAAATTTAATGCATTTGACTAACCGAAATGCATGAACAGTCGTATATTGTAAGTATACAACCGTTTATGACTATAAAACTCAAAAATTTGCAATTTAAACATAAAGAAAATAATTTTGATAGTATTTCAATAGTTAGATACCAATTGAAAAACATTTTAAAACATTGTTATCAATTGTTTGTTCATTGAAAAATATTTAAACACATTTAATAATTAGTGAAAAACATTTCAAGCAATCTTTGAAGTAAATAAAAAAAAAAATCAAACTATTTTAGTACAAAATAAATCTGAACACCACGAGATATAGAAACTTACATATTTTGATTAAGAAAGGAATTCATTATATAAATTCATGTCATTCTGTTTTGAAATCAAGAATTCGAACGTTTTGACATGAATTTGAATTATGCACATATTGCTAACAAACATACCTAATACTTGCATTAATTTATTCTAATCAACTAATCAATCATGATAAGTATTTAATTCAATCAAGCATAATTTTTACAACATGGAAATCATCAACCAAGTATAACAAATAAAATAAACATATAAGTTAATTACTTGGATTGATGATTCCATGCCATGTAAGGCCATTTTCTTTATCTTCTCAAATCCTTTAACTTCAAGGCTTTTTCATATCAACCTTCATCTCTTCTTAACTTTGGATTTTTTTTTTTGTTGATATAAAAGCATAGAGATACTATTTTTTTCATCTTTATTATCTTCATTGCTTGAGGTGCCATTCCTATTCCATGCCTCTTCTTGGTCCTCTTACTGTAATATCCTAAAAATTCAGATAATAGGACATGCAAATTCAAAATTTAGGTTGTTTCAATTAGATAATTAATTTTGAGGATGAAATTCATTTTAGGGGGAGAGTTGTAGCACCCTTATCCCAAAAATTAAATTGATTCGGTTGTTACCACTTAACATGCATGTATTCAGTAATTTGATTCCCAGGCAAGGATAAGTTAATGGAAATGTGAAAGTTATTAAGTAAAGGAAAAACAAAAGAAAAATGGAAAGAAAAGAAAAAAATGAGTGGTAAAGAGAGGTGAGAGTACACACCTAAAATAGGCTTGACCACATAGGATTATATGTATATATAAAAACATTTTTTCTTTACCTATCATTTTACACAACAACCCATTTTCTCCCTGTTTCTCCACCTAACTCACAACTAAAGATAGAAGACAAGAAAAACAAGATATGAGAAAGAAGAGAAGAGAAGAGAAAAAATGAAAAGCAACCTATTTTTAGCTCCGTTTTTCAACTATTTGAAGATCAGAAGAAATTCAGAGGATGATTGTAAACAAAGGGAAACATATTTAAGGTAAAGATATTAACTCCTAATTCAATTTCTACTTTTATTGGAGTAATTGGTGGTTATTAATAATGGCAAAAAGTAGTTGATGACATTAATTGAATAAATTTTAAAATTTAAAAGTAAAAGTTTAAAACCTTAGCTTTTGATGATTTGGAGAAAATGATATTCAAGGTGTAATCAAGTTAAATTGAGGCCTAATTGATACTAATGAGATGTTTTTGAATCCAAATGAATGTTTAATTGAATTATTTAATGAATAATTGAATGAGTTGTGTGTAAATATAGATTATGTGACTATGGATATAAAGTTGTAAATGTTGTGTGCTTTGGGAAAATTTTTAGTAAGTGGAGCTTACACCATTCAAGAGAGAAAATATCAAAGAGTTGAGAGAGCTTGATATCACTACCAATTGTTGTCGATCGTTAGAGTTTGAGTAGGAGAGAAAGAGTTCGTCAGCCAACTTTGCAAGGTAAGTAAAATACTTACTTTTGCTCTGGGATTTGGGATTTAATGCATCCATAAGTTGCATAATCACACTAAATTGATAAATCAAGGATAATTACAGGATATAATGAAGATTAAACACAATTTTGAGTTATATCGAAGTTGAATTTTAAGAAAATTAAGAAATTGATTATGTTTATGTATGTAGTTGAATGAAATTAAATTGAGTTGGATTTTAGTTATTGTGATATTAATTTATGTTTATAAGTTGATTTAAGCATAAATTAATGATTACAATTGTTTGAATACGATTAAGTGATGATAGAGAAATGTGATGAATATGTGAAAATTTTACTTGTGTTTGGTATGAAATTAAATTCAAAAATGTTTTCATAATGTTTTAGGATTATTAATAAAGAAGGTATGATGATTAAATAAAATGATTAAGTTGAGAAATAAAAAATTGAGTGAATTTGAAATTGAGTTATAACATACCAAGGTTGATCGATGAGCTATATTTAAGCTAGTTTTTCGTGCCAAAATCAAGTTGTTGGGTGTCAATTTTTTAGCTAGTCATGAATTATAACATGTAAAGATTACTTAGGACCAATTTTGATAGGAAAAGGACTGAGATTATGGAAGATCTAGATGACCAAAGTCATCCAAATGTGTAAAATGGTGGAGCACTACTATTGACAAAGTTGATAAATAACTCTAGTTTGAGTAAAGATTTGTGTTTACTTCCAAGGTTCTTAATGAATATTCTGAGTTGATGGTAGCAATATAATATGAAGTGAATAGTTAAGATGGATCTTGGTCGAAAAAAGACAATGATTTTGAGAAGATCAAGTTGGCCAAAGTTAGCCAAATCTACAAAATTGAGTTGTGCCTATGATTTTGAGAGAATTTTGTAGAAAATAAATTGATATAATTTTGTCAAAGTAATTGCATGAGTTGGCTACATATTTGTTTGAATTAAGTTGAAGTAATGTGTGTTATATTTTATGAATTAATGTATGTATTAGCAACCAATAGACAAGATTAGTTATAAGCATGAGAAGATTTTTTTTACTTAGTTAATGGAAATTTGATTATGTGTTTGGCTATAAGTTTTGAAGTAAATAGTAAAAGATTAAGGAAAAACCCATTTTGAGACCATGATTTGGGTAACATGTTTCTCGATGAATCAAGGGTTATCTGATAGTTATTATGTTTGCTTTAATCGTATGTTATGTGTATATTGGAAGTATGTGTTGTGTTGCTATGCTTGAATGACATTAGAAGAGGTTTATAGGTGTTAAAGTAGCGAACTCGAACGTAAAACACGGAGGAAATAGAGCATCACTATGTTTAGTTTACAAAAATAGCCATAACTTAAGTTATAGAACTCTAATTGACTTAATCCTTATAGCTTTGAAAAGATAATGTATAGAGCTATAACTTTTATGTTTTCATCATGACCTAAATCAAGTGTTAAGATAGTGAAAAAGTGGCTTGAAAGTGACAGTAGTGTAATGTACCAACTATCAAGATTATTAGCTATGCATGGTTTAACCTCTTTAAGCCTAAGACATGGTTTTTATAAGTTTATAGGACTTTACAAAAATAAAACAAGAAGAATTAGAAATGTACAGACTATATATAAGATCGTGATTTGCACCTTGAATAAGTATTTTTAATTTATGTATATGATGTCAAATGTTATTTCAATATAAACAAATGAGAATTAAACAATGCTTATTACAAATACGTTAAGTATAAAAGAAACAAGATTTATACTTTACATGATTTTTATTATTTAGCTTTTATGAGTCTAAGTTAAATGTTAAAGAGAAGAATTTTATGTTTTAAGTATAAAATTTGTTAAATGCTTTGAAGAAGAAACGAGACTTATTTTTTACCAAATTTATGAACTTGAGATTTAGGTTTTATATTACTTATATACTCAGTTTTCTTAAAATATAAGCTAATTACTAATGAGTATGCTTTATGATTTACATAAATGCTTAAGTGAGATAATACTACAAGTAAGAAAGAAGGTGAGTTTCAGTTCTTATGAGTTGAAAGTTTTGTATTAATGTGGCATAATTTGAGCATTGCTCTAGTCTCGCGATATATCTCATAAGGTGAAAGTCTCCCACGAGGTAAGGTTAATTATTTTCCTATGGGCTAAGGCTAGATTCCAATCGAACATGTTCAAATTTATTTTTAAGTTCGGCTCAAACGAGTTTGGAACGAACTATTCGAATTCGAATTGAACACGAACTCAAACTATGGTTTTAAGTATTAATGAATGCGAATCCAAACACGAACTGTATGAACCAAAAACTAACACAAACTCAAACTTAAATAAAAAAATTTTTAATTATATTTTTTGATTATTTTTATTAATTATAATTTTTAGTAAATTATAAATATGAACTATATGAACCGAATACGAATACGAATACAAACATAAATACGAATCAAACGTGAATTGAACTATATGAACCAAACGCGAACCCAAACTTTATTATAAAAAAAATTGATGAACACAAACCTGAATACGAGTCAAATCTTAACGAATGAATCCAAATACAAATATATATATATATATGTTCGCATTTAGTTCAGTCTGAATTTAGCCCTACCAAGTGGTGGAACAATCGTAAGATGTTTAGAACCTAAACTACTGTGCAGTACCCATATCTCACATGAGGTGAGAGCCTTCCCTAAGATGAGGTTGTATTTTTCTCATGAGGTATAAGACCTTGATCTGTGGTTAAGAGCAAAAAAAAATAAATAAATAAATAACAAGAGTTTAAGATTTTTTTAATTTGCTTTGAATTTTCCAACAATTTTTAAGAGTTTGAGTTGTATTAAATTGCTTTATGTTTTCTAATAATTATCAAGAGTTAATTTATTTTAGATTTGTTTTATAATTTCAAAGAGTTAACCAAATACATGTTTTAAGTAGAAAGTTATTTTAATTTTACTTATATTTTTTAATAATTGATAAGGTTAATGTTTTGAGCATAAATTTAAAATGCCATGACATAGGAAATGTACTAATGTATAGTCCTTATGGACTTATGGAGGTTGCAATATGATTTTATATGAGCACTCTTAATATAGAAATTCTTAAGCTTTATGGCAAGGAAATGATTTTTAAGTTGTTAATTATTATGTGTTGGTAATGCAATTTGTCTCAGAGTTTTCTAACATCTCTTTTTTAGTATATATAACAATGAAGGTTTGGCCACTTTAGGAATTGAATTTTTAAGAGATGAATTTGATACATAGAAATTAGCTTGTATGAGTAAATAATTAGTAAGGTTTATTTAAGTCGAGACACATGTATCTGAGACATTCTAGGTTGCTTAAAATATTGATATTTTGATGGCATTTATACTATGTGGATCTAGCCTTTCCTACTTTGGGACTCAAACTTAATTTTACTTGAAAATTTTCGAGGTTGTTAGATAAAGATATATGTTACAAATGCGTACTTTTGATGAGAAATGATTCAGTCTAACTTGAGTTTTCTTACGGTATAATCTTTTGGCTTTTTAATTATAATATGTCATATTATATGAATGTAAGGTTGAAGGCAATTTAAATTCAAATAGTTATAGTTGTAATTTTATCAATTTGAGCAATACAATAATAACTTTAACCCATGGCTATTGAGGTTTTAGAAATGATTTTTAGTTTCAATTTTAACTAAGAAGATTTTTGAGTTTAGATTATCATACTTTATATTCATTTGTTATAACATAGTTTTTAGTATTTTAGATATGTGATTTTCAGTAGGCTTATGAGCTAAGATATAATTGTTAGTGCGTGTTTTTACTTATTATTTGGTACATTAGCATTATATTCATATTATACAAAGAAAAGTATTCATAAAAGTTCATTTAGAATTCAGTTATTCCTTGAGTTGAGTATAATCATAGGATAATTTCAGAGAATCAATAAAGAATATATATTTTACTTATTGAGTGATTTATTACTTATTTTCCCTTACCCTTTTTCCTTGTAAGTATTCTAGTTTAGTGAATACAACTAGATGATAAGGCAAATGTCGTGTTATTAGGTGGGGTTTAGTATTTTGCCCTAAAATATAAATTTTAAGTTATTTATTAAGATATGAAGATTTCAGATATTATGTATATTATAATGTTTTATGATTAACATTGATTTAGTTACAACCTTTTTAATTTTGAGTTTAACGTTATTATAACCTTTTCATAGAGAGACATTTCCATAAATATTTAAGATTATGATTTAAGAACAATAATAATTAATAAGTTCTAAATTATGGTGCCTTGACCCGTCTACGACTTGAATATTTGGTAACTAGTTAGGTACAAGTTCCTAAGGATAAGCTAGGTTAATGTGCTACACTTACTTTTCATAAGTTGAAGGCAATCATTTCGATAGTGTCCCAGTTTACCACACTCATAGCAATGAACCTCATTTTCTTCTGTTTTTTTTTTTTCCCTTCATTTCATAGTTAAAAAAAGCCCAATAAACTCATCCATGCTCATTTTGGTCAAGTTTTTTTATTATTTTATTACTGTCACCTTTATTGTCCAAGATTCCATCAAAGATTTTAAGACCTTCTTGACCAAATCCACCATCTCAAGCTTTTTGCCTAATCCTTTTAATTTATTAACAAAGTTTGATAACCTTATATATATATTCGTGATGTCCTCATATTTCTTCATCTTAAATAACTCATACTTATGAAAACTAAATTTGATCTTAGATTCCTTCACTTGACTTTTTCTTTTATGAGTTGTTTGAAGGATGATCCAAGCTTCTTTCATTGTTTCACACAAAGAAACACAATTGAATTCAGTAGAGTTTAATGCATAAAATAGTAAATTTAAAGCTTTAGCATTTAAACTCATCATTTTTCATCCCTTTATCAAAATCAATTTCTTTTTTAGGCTCATCAGTTATTAGATATAAAATATTAAATCTCTCCTTTCAATAATCTTCCAAAGTTATAATCAATGAATTAAACTTTCGTCCCTCTTGGTTATGAATCAATTTATGTTATGGACAAGTTAGATATTTTAATATATTTTGAATCACTCCAAAACATTAAGGGTCTAACACATGATTTGCTAAGTATTTAAACATTTCAAATTGATTTGCCACGTGCTTATACACGCGTCAACACATCATCTACATGCTACATAAGCCATAAAGTTATTATAATATGCTCTTACACACCTCTTGCCAGTAACACATGTTTATACATGCCTCTTTGTCAGGGGCACACATGTTATGATTTGTTAATGTGCATATGTGCACATGCATATGATGTCTTCCTTCACACACTTGTTCCCATGCTACATTGTGGGTCAGGTTGGCCTATTGGATCATTTCTCAATCTAATTTTGATTGGATTGATTTAACCTATTAGTTTTATTAATCATATTTTCAGGCCTAGAAAACTGGTTTGGGCCTATGAATTGCACAAACCCTAACCTACCAATCTTTATTCTTTGCTACCAATTCATTAAAACCATTCATTGGATTGATTCCATACCATGGGCAAATGAAGTCTCGACTTATTTTGAAAGCAAAATAGTCAATTTTGTTGATCAGATTATTGTAAAAAATCATAACTAATGTGAAATGCCACGATGCCATTAGTTTTTTTTTTTTTTTTTTGTTTTATAACAACATTAGTTGGGTGTTTTGGTCGTAAGAGAAAGGGCATGAGTGTATGACTTACGCCTGCGATCGCTTTGACACATCTAGTATGAATACATATAACAACAAATTTAGTCGTAGGCGGTGACATTTAAGGTCAAATTTTAATAAAATATGAAGCAAAATACTAAAATCAACCATTCCAAGTTGAAATTCGTTATTCAATTTTTATAATTTGGGATTATGGGATCCTAATTTTAGGATGCAATTCATTAATTAATAAAAACCCTAAAATTGAATCAATTCCTAATTTCAACATAAACCTTAATTTTGAAATTTTCAATTCTTAAGTTAGAATTAACTTATTCTGATTTTAATATCAGGAATTCATATTTATATCCTAATGCATTTTGCTCTGATACCATATGTAATATTTTATAAAGTACTGAATTAAAGTTCTTTAGGGTTTATAGGAATACCTAGAACACCTCATAATTTTAAATTGTAACACTATCCAAAATTATCTATAATGAAGTGACTAACCTTTCACCTTTTAAAACACTCTGTATGATAGTCTTTAATGGGTGAAACTATATTGTATTGGTTTAAGGAAGTGAACCTAGCTAATATATATACATATTATGTTAATAGATCCCATTAAAGATCTAATAAACCTTAAGGCCCATAATAATGCTATCTACCTAGAACCTAGCATTCTAATGTATTAAGTTTATCTCTATTGATTACTTGATATTTCAATCTAAGCCAGTAGATTCATCATCTTCAAACCAAGGTAATGTGTTGACAAATCAAGCCTTTAGACTCTTTACGACTTTTTAAGGTTCTCAAAATCACTTTAGTTTAAGCTAGAAAAATCAATTATGCAAATAGAATCCATGGGAGATCAAAAAGGGAATTTATGTAAAAAGGGCACCCACCGTGACACCAAAAGCAGTGTAGCTAAACTCTCATGTGTTGCAACCCCTAGCCGTAGCCTGTGCACTATAGCCTAAGGTTGTAGCCTTTTTAGGATTTCTTTTTTGTAAATTATAAAGTCATTTCACTTGGTAATATTTCTCAAGGGCTTTCTAGTCATTTTTCTAAGGATTGTAAAACTATATAAACCATCATTTTTCATGTAATTAAAGACTTGAATATTGAATCTAAAATCTAAAAGCTTTGCTTTTATCCTTTAAACTTAAAACTTAGTTGCTTCTTGTGTTCAAACCTTTCCTTTATCTAATTTTTCTTGTAAGAGAGAATTGGTGATGAAGATTCAAATTGGTGTCTTGAAGCAAGTGGCTGGAAACTTCCTTTAAGCTTGAGTCAAGACATCTTTAGGCTTGGATCAACCTCAAGTGATTGGATATTTATCCTTTAAGCTTGAGTGCCTTTTCTTGCAAAATTTATTAAATAAGTTATTACAATTTGTGTTGTGAAATTGAGCTTCATTTTACTACCTTTCCTTATGCTGGATGAATTAGGTTTGATGGTTGAATAATAAGGTATTAGAAGTTGAATAAAGTTATGACAAGTTGGAGTAGAGTTAGCTTGAGTTTGAAGCTAATTATATGCATGGTAATAGCTTTATTTGGTATAAATTTGAGCTTGAATGTTATTGGAATTTTAGGGTGTAATTTGAATGACATTTGATACCAATATGTGAGGATTAGGGACTTCTTTCTTGATCATTTAGCATTAAAGCTTCGGTTGGGAGATTAGGGTTATTGTACTTGCAAATTTGTGTTGAAATGTTATGAGATTGTGGTTACACTCAGAAGAAAGAAATTTATTGTTGGATAGTTTTGTATTGAGTTATTGTGTATTGAGTGAGTTACAAGAGAGGAAAAATTTGAATGAAAGGATGAAGAAAGAGTAGTCATCATTGGTTTATCCTTTGTTGGTTTAGGCTTACACCCAACCTAGCCTTCCAAACAAAATTTTCTTTGCTTTACCTTGTTGATTACAATATTTGTGAAGGAATTTTGGTCAACCTTGTTACATGCTTGCTTGTCTTAATATCTTTCCATTATTGCACTCTAACTTTAATCATACTTTTTTTACGCAAGTACCATTGTTTACCAAATACAATCATTAGTCTTCATCAATCCATTGCCACCTCACTATTTTCCACTAACTAATTCCCTACGCACCTTTATCATTTTTTTAACCCTAATTACTATTAAGGTTAGATTCGAGCTGAACCAAACGCGAACAGGTATATGTTCATTTTCAGGCTCGTTCGTACTATTCGGGTTCGTGTTTGTATTCGCCAAATAGTTTTATAGCAAAGTTTATATTCGTGTTCGATTCGTATAATTTAGTTTGTATTCAGCTTGTATTTGGCTCTTATTCATATTCGTATTCGATTCGTATAATTCGTATTTATATTTATTAAAATTAAAATTAATATAAATAATTAATAAAATATAATTAAAAAATTTTTAATTTAAGTTTGGGTTTGTTTTCGTATTCGGTTCATATAGTTAGGGTTTGGGCTCGTGTTCATTGATTTTTAAAATTATTGTTCAGGTTCGTGTTTGTGTTCGGATTCATACAGTTCGTTTTGGGCTCATTCGAACAGAACTCAAAAACAAATCCGAATATGTTTGGTTCAAATCCAACCCTACTTAGTCCTTAATCCATCTTACCTATATCATTTACCATTTTACCCTTATCACAATTTACTTAAATAACTTTTTTCAAAATGATAATATTACCCTTATTATCTATGCCAAATCCTAACCAAAAATACTATTGCACCTACGAAGTTACTGTACACACCTAGAAATCACTATTCACAGAATATTGATTTCTTCCTTCATCATTTCCTTCTTCCACTTTTAACCACTTTTCACCCATTGAACACTTAGAACCCTAATTTAACTTTCGAAAACTACTGTAGACCTTCAAATTCACTATTCACAAAACCTTGAACACCCATTTTCCACATTAAACCCTTTTCCAATTTTTTTTCATGTTAATCAAATTCACTAATGACAATTGTAAAACCATTCTACACAAAGTGCATAATCCAAGGAAATGTTTGTTGAGGTTATTATTGACGAAAAATTTGGTTCAAATAGAGCTTCTATAACCCTTGTGGAAAAATTAAGACTCTAAATAATTGATCATTTTTGGGGAGTATATGGAAAGACAAAGCTAGTGTGAAAACGAGCAGCCATATCCTTCTCTATAGGAAGATATATTGATAAAGTTGTTTGTAAAGTATTCCTAATAGATAAATGTCATTTGTTACATGAGAGTTTATGACAATCTCATAGAGAAGTTGTGTACAATAAGATATCTAATACCTATTCCTTCCAAATTTACAAAGAAGATCATCCTTACGCCTTTATCACTTGATTCATTACCTTAACACCTACCTTTAAGTGCAAGTCAAGATAAGAGTGGGAAAAAAAGTATAAAAGTTGAATAACCTAATGGTATGAAGTTAGCTAATAGAATTTTCAAAATGGTTGCATGACCTTGAGTTGATATTTGACCTTTAGATGAGAGACAATGCAAGGTTGCTATTTGAAGCTTAAGAAGCATTATTCTTAATCTTTATGGTGGGAAGACTTAAAAAGGCAAAGAGATTGGGAAGGAAAGGAAAAGAATCAAATGTTGGGAGAAAATGAAGAAGTTTATGAAGAAACAATTTCTTCCAAAACATGATTTGAAGGTGGTCAAAAGGGAAGATACCACTAAAGAAGTTAACTTGTCCAAGAATACTTCAATAGTGGCCAAAGAGAATGAGATTGAGCATGAAAGACTTTAATATTAATAATAGGCATAATGTTAGACAAAAATTCAAATGAATACTAAATTTTGTTTTGGATCAAATAAATCCTTTTCCTAACTTCAATACACAATCACTAGTTATTCAATCCTCACCAATAACTCAAAACAATGTCTCATTAGTTGCTGGACAATCAACAACACCTTCAAAATGAGTCGAAAGAACAAAAATCTAATGTAATTATTGATGAGATGATGGAAATGATTGCATCAATGAAAGAGATTACAAAAGCTATTACAAATAGTAGCCAATGCATTTATTCAACACCTAAAATTATGATAAAGTTGAAAAAGTTAGGATTGGATAAATGGGAAAATATAGAGGCATTAGACTTATTGAAGAAAAATGAACATTTGGTTGAAAGATTTTTTGCATGTGATGATGACATCAACTATTCTTAACATATTTTTGGGCATTAAATGTTGTTGATTTTGTTTCAATGTGGATGCAATTACTATCATTTTCATATAAATATAATGGTTTGTCATATATTTGTTTTGACGATTATTAGAGTTGCAGGTTATCATTAGCTAATTGTACAACAGCTTCTTGTCCATGATTAACTACAATTGAAGAGTAATAACGATAAACACATTTTATTGATAAACTATGATAACATGTACAACCTAAGATGAAAAATTAATAACTCTCACAAAAAATATTGTTATTATGTGCTATTTTTTTTCAATTTATATTTTTCAAATGACATAAAAATGACTCTATAAAAGTGTCAACAAAAATTTCAAAAATTTATCAAACATATTAATTTTGTAATGAGAGTATAACTTGAGTACACTTCAATAATTGTTTAATATCTCTTTCCATGCACATCCTTTTGATGCAAGGGCTTTTTTTTAATTGAAAAATAGACTTATGTGGCTATCTCCACACCAAATTTCACGACACAACTCTCTCTATAGAGGGATTTATGCCACTAAGAACATTATTCTTTTGTTTTGTCGCTAACGATAGCTTGACTATTGCTTACTAAAAAATTTATAACTTTATTTTCTAAATTCTAAAAATTATGCCAAATTTTGTTCCTAAAAGTAGACACATAACTTTCTACTCATGTAAGACTTATAACTTTTCTCCTTTCTAATTTGTACAGTTTAATCCTTAAAAATTAATAATGGTGCAGTTCTAATAATGAATAATTGTTTTAATGGTAGTATTTATACGTACCAATTTGTTTCTTAACTTTTTAATTGTTAACATTTATATGACCAAATTACTTCTTTATAAAAAATAATCAAATATATGACTAAAGCGTTTGTACATATATATATATATATATATATATATTTAATGAGTTAAAATAAAATAATTATAATATATAAGTGTTAGTTGTTTTCATTAGATTATTATATTAAAGGTATATTAGAAAATAAAAGCTAATGAATTTCTAATTCTAAATTTATTCCAAACATAATTATGTGAAATCTAATTGAATTACATGCTCTAGATTGTGACATGACAAACATGAAAATTCATTTGTAATTTATTTATAAATGAATTTTATATTTTGAATTCATTTGTTCTAAATTGTATTTAAGTGAAATAACAAAAAATCATTTGATAACAAAATTATGCTTAAATGACCACCCAAAATGGGGTTGTCAAGGATGGATGGCCTTACTCTTTTACAAAAGTTTGGCAGCCAGGGATTTGAGAAGGGAATGATGCTATTTTATAATCATGTCTAGAAAGCAAGAGTATTGTCCAAATCACAGCCACCTCATAGCAATGACAGAAGAATCTCTGAGAAAACCAAGTCCATTAATACAAACAAAGTACTCCAGCGTCTACCTCTATACATGAACCAATCAAGCTCTCCATGGCAACCCCAAACAAGCAATGTCGTCTTACGGCACTGCTAAAGAATCAACGCCATCAGCAAAGCTTCATGAAACGAACGGATAAGGAAAACTTGGTCGGTATAGAAGCAATAATATAGGCAATGTCCCAACAAACCACGCCGCTCTTCTCAGGCGGCTGTCTTTTCAGTGAGACAATACCATTTTCCTAGCCCTTGTACAACATTACCCCTTTTTTTCTTTATTGAAAATTGAAAAGGAAATATAAATACAAATTTTTCCAGGGGAACAGACAACACTGTAATTTCATTTCGACCTTCTTCCCTCTCCGTATTGTGAGTTAATTTCAGCAGCGGGCTGTTCAGAATGTGATTATTTTGAGGTTAGCCATCTCCTTCCCGTTAAGGATTGAGGGTGCGATGTTATGTATTATTTGGTAGATTTTCTGTTTACTGGATCCATCCGGCCTTATATCTCATAAAATGGTTGTTCTTTTTGAAGCCATCAATATGGATACTAATGGTTTGTTTTATTTACTTTATGGTCGATGACGGTATACTCATTGTTTTTACATGCAACTCACTGCAATCCATATTCACCAGCCATGGTGATGAATACCAAGATCATGAACATTCTTGCAGTCTCTGACAAAAGGGCACCCTTGACCGGAATAAATCAGACAGGAGAGGAGCCAGACAAAAAGGGTTAAATTAAAATTTCAAATTGAACTCAAACTTGATTCAAACAAATTTGAAACAAACTCAACTCTCAAGAGCTTGAACCAAACTCAAGTTTATAATAAGCTCGAGTTTATCACAAGTTTGATTTTTGAAGCTCGTGTGCCATTAAAAAATTGTTTAAATAGATTAAAATGATATTGTTTTGATCAATATCCATCAAAATGACGTTGTTTTAAACTATATTATTTTAACCAATATATATTAAAACAATGTTATTTTAGATATTTTAAACATATGACAAATCAAATCGAGCTCGACTCATTACAAGAGACTCAAGCTTGAACTTAGAGGAGTCAAGTTTGAGTTCAAACTTGACTAAACTAAGTTGAACTCAAACTTTACTCTGTTTGAATCCAATGCTACAAACAAAACTATTCTCTAGTGGAATTTACTAGTTTTTGAAAGAAATAGAATTGAATTTGGTTTTTTAAGTAATAAGAATGTAAATCCTATATTACTATATAATTAGTAAATTTATCTAAAGAAAATAAAATTTGGGTAAAGCTTTCAATTAATTTTGTTAATCTCAAAATACATATTAATACAATCAGTATAGTGAAATAGAAAAGGGAAAAAATAATCCTAACAAGCTAAGAGAAACAAAAGGAGAAAGTTTATTCATAACAAAAAAGAGTTATAAGCTAAAAAAGGTACAGAATAATTTGTACAATAATGCAAAATAATTGTTGTTGTAATTGTGGCATGATACACTGCATAATTTCCAATGTTTCTAAGATCCCCCTTTCAAGTGGGAGCATTGATATTGCTAATGCCCAACTTGCTAAGAAGATGATGGAAAGTTGAATGCCCAAAAGCCTTTATGAATAAGTCTGCAACTTGATCAAAGGAGCGAACATGAGAAGTGTAGAGTTCATTAGGAAGAATTTGATCACGCACAAAATGACAATCTATCTCAATGTGCCTAATGGATTCATGAAAAAACTGGGTTGGTATCAATGTGCAAAGCTACCTAATTATCATAGTATAGAGTCATTGGTTTAGCTAAGGTCACTCGTAAATCCTATAGGAGGGAACAAACCTATAATAACTCACTGGTTGCATTTGCCATTGTTTTAGTAAAAGATCAAGAGACAATTTGTTGTTTTTTTGTCTTCCAAGAAATGAGACTATCCCTAAGGTAAACAATATAACCAATAGTTGACCTTTTAGTAGTCAGACAATTTGCCCAATTTAAATTACTATAGATAATTAAATCAAGGCTGCTAAAAGAGTAAAGAAAAATACATTGTCTTGGTGAAGCCTTTAGATAATGTAGTAAATGGAATGCAGCATTGAGATCAAGAACTCTAGGGTCTTGCATAAATTGGCTAAGGACTTGGACTAGGAAGGTGATATCTGGTTATGTAATTGTCAAATAAAGAAGGCAACCTACAAGACATTGATGCTAACTTGGATTAGAGACCTTGTCACCTGAGGTTGCCTGTAGACCATGTTTGGTATCCATAAGGAAGGAAATAGGTTTCGCACGCAACAACCCAACTTTATCAAGAAGGTCTAATATATACTTTCATTGACTTAATGCAATGCCATCTTTGTTATGAGCAACTTCAATCTCTAAGAAGTACTTAAGGTTGCCAAGGTCTTTTATACTAAAATGATATTAAAACATTGTTTAACATGTTCAATGATAATAAGTGCATTACCTGTAATAATGACATTATTTACATACATAAAGACAACTAAGTTGTTCTCATGAGCATGTGTAAAAAAAAGAAGTATCTGTTGCTAATTGTTTAAAGCCAAGACTTTGAAGACAATCAACAAATTTGTTATACCAGTTGCATGAGGCTTGCTTAAAGTCATATAGAGACTTGCATAACTTGTATACTCTGTTATCTTCTAGCTTAGCAAAACCTTGAGGAATTTTCATGTAAACTTCTTCAAACAAATCTCTATGTAGGAAGGCATTGTTGATGCCCAATTGATAGAGATGCCAATGTCGTATCGTGGACACAGATAAGAGGCAACAAAGGGTGGCGATCTTAGCCACTAGAGCAAAAGTATTATGATAGTAGATACCTTCCACTTGAGTAAAACCTTTGGCCACTAGACATGTCTTAAAACGTTCTATTGTACCATTAGATTTATATTTGATTTTAGAAACCTATTTTGAGTCAATGACATGTTTACCTTTAAATAGATTTTCTAAGGTCTGGGTGTTATTTTTCTCTGAAGTATTGATCTCTTGTTGTATTGTTGCTTGCCACCTAGGGTCCTATACAGTTTGATAAAAATTTTAGGGCTCAGTATAAGAAGTTATGGAAGCAAGAAAAGCCTTAATATTTGGGGATAATATGTCATAATGTAAAAATTAGGTGATTAGATAGGCCTTATATGAGTTTGCTGAGACAGAGCATCTTGAGATGGGATCAAGGATCGTGGGAAAATGTAATCTTAACCTAACAATCTGTGTGACACATGCCTAGTGTTCTTTTGAAAAGGTGGTGGCATGGTTGTGGTACGCTTCAACTTATTTTCATGTTCATGTTTGTGTGGCTTTTGTGGAGGTTTTTTATTGATATAGAGGTCGTATTATGCCAAGGTGAGTTTTCTGATTCTGGTTCATTACCAAGTATGATGTCTTGATTGGGTGAAATAGTTTTTGTAGGATGTGATGGTAAGGAAACAAACTGTGGTTCAATACTCACATGAGGCATGATTTGGGTTATTAGGTTTAGTCTTGATCATTGACTCGAAGGGAAAAATTTCTCATATAATATAACATCTCTTGAGACAAAAGAAACATTTTTTTTTTAGGTCATAAACTTTGTATCCCTTCTTATTGTGTGGATATCTAAGGAATATACAATGGTGTGCCCCAGGTGAAAATTTGTGTCTTGACTTGTCAGGTTATGGGCATAGCAAAGTGAGCCAAAAACTTTCAATCTCTCATAATTAGGAGCCTTTTTGAAAAGGACTTTGTAAAGACTTTTATTTTTAAAGATTTGTATAAGTATGAGGTTGATAAGATATATGGCAGTAAGGACACATTCACCCCAAAACTTTATGGGTAAATAGGCTTGAAATCGTAAGGCTCAGACTACCTCAAGAATATGACGGTGTTTTCACTCGACTCTTCCATGTTGTTGGGATGTTCCTATACAACTGGTTTGGTGACTGACTCCATATGTAAGCAAAAAATTTTAAGGGTGAGAAATTTTGTTTGATTGTCACTCCTTATGGCCTTTAGACCAATCTGAAATTATGTTTTACTAAGGTGATAGAACATGATAAAGAGTTTGCAAGTTTGACTTTTATCTCACATAAGAAAAACCCATGTACACCTAGAGTGATCATCTACAATAGTTAAAAAATAACATGCTCCACTCATAGAAGGGATTGAGTAAGGACCCTGAAAAACCCTTAAAAGCTAGAGAAATAATACTAGAGGGGGGGTGAATAGGATTATTAAAATTTTAAAGCAATAATCACAACAAAATTATAATAAACACAATGCACAATAAAAAGAGATAGAGTTTAGAAAATGCTCAGCCAAATTTATAGAGGTTCGGAGCTTTGAACACAAGCCTCCTACGTCCTCTTCTTCAATCAAACCCGATTGAAGTTTCCACTATCTTCAACACCCGAAGATACAATAGTTTTTCTCACAAGGGAATTTCGCCCTTTTTACAAATGTAATGTTGATAAAAAGATTGATTGTTGTTGCCTCTTAATAGGCTGAAAATCAAATGTAAGTACAAAGCTCTCAAATGTATGAATGAATAAGCTTAGAGAGAGAAAGAGTAATCAAAGATTGAAGAAGATGGCTTAAGCTTTTTTGCAATTCGTTTCAGTAACCTTCTCCACTTCAAATGGCTCTCGTTTTATACTTCATTCATTGCCTAGAATAGCAAAGAGCCGTTTTGCTAGCTTTGTATCCGTTGAGGTGGTTGAAAAAGTAAGCTTTGCAATAAATTTTCCAGGCGCACAGTTATGCTCTTCGAGTGCACGGTCGTGCTTGCTGCATTTATTGCCTTGTTCAGACTCTCAACGGTCGAATTAAAAGCTTAGCGCCAATGATGCACAGTTGTAGCATCCCAGCTTTAGAAAAGCCCTTAGGGGTAGAGTTTTGGGGTTAAAAATAGAATTCAGAGATAGATTGGGAGTTTAGCAGAATTCAGGGGTGAGTTAGTAACTTTCCAGAGTTGTGTGGCCTTCGTATGATGCCTTTAGAGAGGTTTTAATCATGCGAAGCGCGGGAAATGGATTTCATCCATTTTCCCAGGCGCACTCCCGTGCGCCAAGCCTGCACGCCCGTGCAGGTGGGATTAAAGAAAGAGAGGGACGGGAGATTTTCATTTTCTCACCCATTTCAGCCAGCTTTCTTCTCCTTTTCAGCAGCTTCCAGCCCTAGGAGAGAAGTCCAGCTTCCAGCAGCTCCCAATCCAGTCAGAGATCAGAGAGAATAGCTTGAGTTTAAGCTTCCAGCAGCCATGTCGAGAGGTAAGTGTTTCTTACTCTCTCCTTCAGTTTTCCAGCTTGTTTGATGTGGATGGAAATGTGAGTTTCCATTCCTAGCTTGAGATGCTATGCTTGTATGTATGTATGATGATGAGATGATGATTATATGTTGATTGCCATGCTTATTTTCCACCCAGAACCATGCATGCTTTGCTGTGTGTGTGTAGTGTGAGAAAACTTGATGTGTTAATGGTGGAATCAGTAGCAGTGGATGGATGTTGAAATTGATGATTGATATGTGTTATTAGAAGTGCCATTTATGCATGTTTCCAGTTAATTTCAGTTTGGATGAGGTTTGGGTTGGTTTCCAGCGCGTTTCAGATGAGCCATGTCTGAGCAGAGCAAGACACACGACCGTGTGCCCGCATGAGCACGCCCGTGTGCCCTTTTTCTGCAAGGACACGGCCGTGTGCACGAAGTGCACACGGGTAGGAAACGCAGGGACACGACCGTGTGTCCTGAGGGACACGACCGTGTGTCCCATTTATTGCAAAAATGGCCAGAATTCCAGAGAGCACACACGACCGCAGCATGACCAGCACACGGTCCCGTGTGCTAGGGCACATGCCCGTGTGCCTTTGCCTGCACGGCCGTGTGTGTGTGTTACATGACCGTGTGCTTTCCTTGCACGGCCGTGTGTCAGCCAGTTTCTTCCAGAAATTCAGAAATTGATTTATTAAAGGTTTGGTAATCCATCCAAAGGCAATCAGACATCAGATAATTCAGAATTCAGTTAAGAATAGAAGCATATGCATTCAGAGCATAGCATATAGTCTGAATGAGGATCCAAGGATCCGAATTCAGTAGTTTTCAGCAGTCAGAACCCAATCTATGGGCTTCAGTTTTGGGGTGAACTCGAGGGGGCATCTGTGGGACCCAGCTTTTCTGACACCAGTCAGTCAGCTCAGCAGCAGTACAGTTTCCAGCTTTCTAGCCAGTAGCTAGAATGTTCAGCCCACTTGGCCAGGATGCCGAATCCCTGTGTTCATCAGCCTGATCAGCACAGCAGGTACCTTCGGGTACATTCAGTTAGATGCTCAGATACATGCATCATCAGTCATTTTCAGATTCCAGCTCAGCATGTCATTTCATATATTCATATTGACATGCATTAATCAGAAATCAGTAACCAGATAACAGAATAATCAGATAACAGCAGTAATCAGATAAATCAGATTCAGTGCCAGCAAGCGATTAGATGCATGAATAGGGCCGATCAGGTATGCATGCCCTTGTTTGCTGCTTGCGTGGGTTGAGGGAAGTAAGGAATGCTTACTGGGTGATCTTTATCACTCATCCCTTTCCTTCTTCCTTCCTTTTCAGGTCAGTTTGCTGCTGGCGAGGAGCGGGTGGATTGAGGCTGGCGAGGAGGACCCCACACACACTCTCCAGTTTGTATTTTATTTTCAGTTGGACCTGTGAGGTCTTGTACTTGTACGTTTTGTAAATGTATATGTACTCAGATGTAAAACAGCTGTACAGAGCAGTCACATATGTATGAAAGCCATTGGGCTCATTGTATATTTCAGATTTAGTTTCAGCTTCCGCTTGTAATGCAGACCAGCAGTAGTATTTTCTTTTTCGTAGGATTCCCGTCGCGGGTACCCAGATTTCCAGTTTATTTAATAAAAGAGCAATATCTTTCAGCAGCAGGGGTACTCGTGACGGCGGGTCCTACAACAGTCATGTGTCCTTGACGCACGGTCGTGCTTCAACCCTTCATGGTCGTATGGCATTGATGCATGGTCGTGCTTCGATCCTTCATGATTATTGCCCGAAATTCTAGAGGCTTGCACGACTTGGATGCACGATCAGCGCACTGGCAACACATGGGTAAGTCTTTGCTAGCACATGGTCATGTGCCATATCCGCACGGTCGTGTGAGATGAATGCCTTAAAGCCCTTGCACGACTAGCCTTGCACGACCTCCTGGTAGTGCTTTTGGTAGTGCTCTTCATTTGTCATCACGCGCGGTCGTGCGTATTGAACGTGCACGGTCGTGCGTTGACTACCTTGCATTGACTCATTGCACGACTTCATTTGCACGACTTGATAGCCCGTGCTCTTCAGGAATTTCACACACGGTCGTGCTTCAAATGCGCACGGTCGTGTCTTTGACTTTTGAGATCCTTTGACTCCACACGGTCGCATTGCATGGTTGGACTGATAGTGCGTGGCCCGTGTTGTGCATGCACACGGTCGTGCATCATAAACGCACGCCCGTGTTGGTTTTGAAAATTTTGTTCCAGTTTTTTACAGAACCTTGCATGGTCAGACGCACGGTCCTGTGTTTTGGACACATGAGGACCCTTTTAGTCAAGCACGGTCGTACGAGACCAATATCCTGCAAAAATAAACTTTTTCTCCCTTCTTTGTCATGAATTACTTCATGCAAGGGATTGATTAGCAACTTAAGCACATTTTAATCATTAATTAGCAACTTAATCATATTTTTATCATCATCAAAACATCAAGGGTTCAACAATCTCCCCCTTTTTGATTGATGACAAAAATATGTTGATAATTTTAAAATTGAATGATAACTAAGGATAAAAAAAATGCTCCCCCTCACTTTAAGCACTCCCCCTTAGTTTTAGCTTTAATTACCAATATAAATTAATATCAATTTTAAACTTGCTTGCTAATTCTCTTACTATTCTCCCCCTTTTTTGCCATTAATCAAAAAAATTTCGGCATGGTCTCCCCTATTTTACTAAGATTTCCCAAGACAAGTTATCAAATAAATACACTCCCAATATATTAAGCAATCAATCAACCATCCAACTACTTCAAACAATCAACAACTTCCAAAACACAAATATACTTGCAAAACATC
This sequence comes from Anacardium occidentale, assembly GCA_026122585.1. NCBI lineage: Eukaryota > Viridiplantae > Streptophyta > Magnoliopsida > Sapindales > Anacardiaceae > Anacardium > Anacardium occidentale. The sequence goes on along the minus strand of JAJEJH010000514.1, from coordinate 13,260 downwards.
AATAGAATGCAAAAAAAAGATATTAATGTAAGTCAATTCATCACAATAATAAATCATAACAGCATAACAATAGAAAGATTGGATGTTCCTCAAAGACAAAATTTTTTCTAAAAACATGTAAATGCAAATGAGAGATCAAGGCTCGGGTGGCTGCTGAGGTGAGAGGTCTACCAGGTCATCTAGAGCATCAACTCAGGACTCAAGCCGGGTAAATCGAGTTGCCATAACACCCCGAAATGCTCAAAATTCACTGGTAAGCTGAACCACATTCATATCAAGCTGAGTCACACGCGCATCAAGCTGATCCACCTTCGCATCAACTTGCTTTGTCAACTCGATCAAAACTTGAAGCTCGGAAGTTGATTGAACTTCAGGACTAGCTTCAGAGCGAGCTCGTCTTCCTCTACGAGCACTGGTTTCAGCAACCGAAGGCATGGTAGAAGGTTCAGCAGATGGTTTATGGTCACCAACAACTGTAGGCAGTCTCCATCCATCATTACCATCTTTCTCAATCACCCGCATCCGATATAAAGGATCAGTATTAAGCATGTGAGATTCTTCGAAGGCGATCTGAAACTTTCCGTAGCCTTCAACTGAAATGCCCAATTTCTCAGTGATAAAAGTAATAAGCATACCAAAATCGATAGGAACCTTTTCCTTATCGTTGTGGGACTGGATACTGGATATCACTTAATTTACTGATAAGCCATCGCGCCGTATCCAGGTGTCGTCCATTCATGGCAGCTTCCATTACTGCCATGTCGTGAACACTTATATTCCCATTTGTGTTCGTGCGGGCATTCAATGTGTAGTTGATCATCCGATGAAAAATGCACATGGCCGGATTATCCAAAGAGGAAGCCTTCGCCTTCTAAGCCTCATAGAATCCGAAACCGCTGAGTGATCGCTACACTGCCTGAGTACTGAGCTCGTGTGAAAAGTCTAAAATACCCTCACTACTATATTGCAGCCATTCTCCCAATTGTTCGGCAGACACCGTCTAATCAGAATTTGCCAACCGAAATCTCATAGTATAATCTGTAATATTTCCCTGTGTGTCCTTCGTAAGCGACAGGGAGCTATAAAATTCATAAACCAAGTTTTCGAAAGCATCATTCCTCATGAAAAAAATTTCATTCAGCCTAGAGGAATTAACTAAACCCATAATCTCATCCAATACTCCAATTTCCCCCAAAATCCGTCTATCCAAACAACGTCCAACATATATAGCATTTTTCATAAGCTTGGAAAGGAGTACCTTTTGTTGGTGATTCGTAGACACAATTTCAAATGGATTGTCAGCCCTTGAAGAACTCTTGGATGGCCCAGAACGAGTTGGCAATTTCATTCTTGGAGGCATTGTGGATTGGGTTTAAGAAATAATTGGAATGGAGATTTTGAATGTGTTTGTGAAGTAAAACAATCTCAAAAAGTGAGAAAAACTTAAGAGAAACTTGTAAAAACAAGTTTAAATGCAAATGACAGCAAGAAAAATGAGTGATTTTGATGAAAAATAGAGAGAGAAAAGAGAGAAATCGCGGCTAGGGTTTTAGTTTTTTCGTGAAAATGAAGAAAATGAACAGTTTTATTTATATAGACGCGAGCGCACGGCCGTGTTTCTTGTTGCACAATCGTGTTTTCCCAAATCCGCACGATCGTGCACACGATAGTTACACGGTCGTGTTCTCGCAAAAATCTCGAAAAAATTAAAATTTTAAAATACATGCCCGTGTACGTTTTTGCGAGTGCGCGTGTAGATTAAGCGCGAGTTTGAAACTAAAACGCACGGTCATGTGCGTTGGAACACACGGTCGTGTGTTCATGTAGGAGCACACCCGTGCATGCTTGGAACACACGGTCGTGTGTGACCAAAATCACACAGACCTGCATTATTTTCCAGAATTCTGTAGAATTTTTAAAACAAACCTCAAAACACTTCAAGTCATGAAAACTTGGATATTTTGATTCAATGAGGTTTTTATTATTTGAATTCAGGTGTTGATTGATGTCAACTATAGAGTTGCATCGATTCGACTCGAATTCACATGCAAAGCAAACTCATACAAACATTTATCAAACATTTTCATTTAACCATTTGCATATAACCAATCAATAGCATTCTCATTAGCATTCATGCATATACAAATATTCAGTCAAAATATCAAGCAATCAATCAAATCATCATGTAAGCAATAAAAGGTAGAATTCTTAGACACTTACTTGACTTGCATCAATCATTCTAAGCTCCCTCCTTATGTATGCAAATTTCTCCTTGTCTAGAGGCTTGGTAAAGATATCAGCTAGCTGGTGGTTAGTGTCAATAAATTCAAACACAATATCACCTTTGCTAACATGATCACGCAAGAAATGATGTCTAATGTCTATATGTTTGTTCTAGAATGCAAAATGAGATTTTTCGAAAGTTGAATAGCACTAGTATTATCACAAAATATGGGAGTTTTTACTATTTTGAAATCAAAATCAGAAAGTTGTTGTTTCATCCAAAGAATTTGAGCACAACAATTAGTCGCGGAAACATATTCGGCTTCCATAGTAGAAGTTGCAACAGAATTTTACTTTTTCGAAAACCATGAAACTAACATGTTTCTTAGGAATTGACATGTTCCACTAGTGTTTTTCCTATCAATTTTACAGCCTCCAAAATCAGCATCTGAAAAGGCATGTAATTTGAATGTTGAGTTCTTAGGGTACCATAAACCAACATTCGGTGTCCCCTTAAGATATCTCAAGATTTGTTTCACTGCATTCAAATGCAATTCCTTAGGATTTGCTTGAAAACGTGCACACATGCATACACTAAATAATATGTCCGGCCTAGATGCAGTTAAATATAATAATGCATCTATCATGCTTCTATATGACTTTGTATCAACACTTTTACCTCTCTCATCTTTATCAATCTTTGTTGAAGTGCTCATTGGTGTTGGTTGCTCCTTGGCCTCATGCATGTGGAACCTTTTGATGAGGTCTTGAGTGTACTTTGATTGAGTGAGCAATGTTCCTTCCTTCATTTGTTTGGTTTACAGCCCAAAGAAGTAGTTTAGCTATCTCATCATGCTCATCTCAAATTCTCCCTGCATCATCTTAGAAAAATCTCTACATAGAGATTCATTAGTAGCACCGAAGATGATACCATCGACATAGCTTTGAGCAATTAAGATGTCATGCTTATGTTTCTTGATAAACAAGGTGGTATCCACCTTTCCTTTTGAGAAACCATTTTCAATTAAAAAGGAACATAGTCTTTCATACCAAGCTCTAAGAGCTTGTTTCAAACCATAAAGAGCTTTTCTTAATTTAAAAACATGGTTTGGAAAACTTGGATTTTCAAAACCAGGAGGTTGTTCTACATACACCTCCTCTTGAATAAAACCATTTAGAAAAGCACTTTTGATATCCATTTGAAAAAGTTTAAAGTTTAAATGACATGCATAAGCAATCAATATCCTAATTGCCTCTAATCTAGCTATGAGGGTATAGGTTTCATCGAAATCAATACCTTTCTCTTGAGAGTAGCCTTGGGCAACTAGTCTTACCTTGTTTCTTGTAACAATTTCGGATTCATCCACCTTGTTTTGGTATACCCATTTTGTGCTTATGGTGGGATGATCCGTTGGCTTAGGAACTAGCTCTCATACATGGTTCCTCTCAAATTGGTTCAATTCCTCTTGCATGGCCAACACCCAACTCTCATCATTCAAGGCTTCATCTATCTTCTTAGGCTCCATTTGTGACAAGAATGCCACAAATTCACAAGTGTTCTTGATTAAAGCTCTTGTCCTTACCCCTTGGGTTGGGTCACCAATGATCATTCCCTCATTAACTTCATCTTTTACTCTTGGGAAGGAGATCTCCTTTTGCACTTTTTGTGGTTGCACAAGCATATCATCTTGGGGTGCTTCCACAATTTGATTCTCTTCTTCTTTAGGAGTGGGGCCATCATTTAGTTTGATATCTTCCATGAGCTCCACCACTTCATCATCATTTGACTTATCTACACACTTAGAAGAAGATTCATCAAATAACACATGTATAGATTCTTCAACAACAAGTGTCCTTTTATTGAAGACTCTATACGCTTTGGAGGTGGAAGAATACCTTAGGAAAATTGCTTCATTCGATTTAACATCAAATTTTCCTAAGTTATCCTTTCCATTGTTGAGAACAAAACATTTGCAACCAAATGGATGAAAGTATGAAATATTAGGCTTTTTCCCTTTAAATAACTCATAAGGTGTTTTCTTAAGAATTGGCCTAATCATAGCTCTATTAATTATGTAACATGAAGTATTTATGGCTTCACCCCAAAAAGATTTTGGCAAATCATGTTCACACAACATGGTCCTAGCCATTTCCACTAAGGTTTTATTTATTCTCTCAACAACTTCATTTTGTTGAGGTGTCCTAGGGGCTGAAAAATTATGTTTAATGCCATGCTCATTACAATGTGCTTCAAAATCTGAATTTTCAAATTCTTTTCCATGATTATTTCTAATGCAAGTAATTGCATAACCTACTTGGTTTTGTAATTTCCTAATGAATGGCATAAATGTTTTAAAAGCTTCATCTTTATGAGCAAGTAACAAAACCCATGTAAATCTTGAAAAATCATCAACTATTACAAAGCAATACCGTTTTCCTCCTAAGCTCAAAGTTCTAGAAGGTCCACATAAATCCATATGCAATAGTTGAAATGGTCTAGATGTAGAAACAACATTTTTACTTTTAAAAGATGTTCTTGTTTGCTTTCCTAAAGCACATGCATCACAAATTCTATCCTTTTTGAAAACAAGTTTTGGCAAACCTTTGACTAAATCCTTTTTAGACAATTTTTCTAAAACATCAATGCTTGCATGTCCTAATCTTCTATGCCACAACCACATGTCTTCCTCCTTGGTTGACATGAGACATAAATCATTTGATGCAATGCTATGCAGATCAATGACATACACATTTGAGTGCCTATGTCCTATGAATGCAATATTATTTGTACTCTTATCAATAATTTGACAACACAAGGCATGAAAACACACTTTGAAACCCTTATCACATAAATGACTAATACTTAGTAAATTATGTTTAAAGCCTTCAACATACAACATATCATTAATAATAAAAGAAGAGTTACCTATGGAGTCAATTCCAACAACTTTTCCCGTTGAATTGTCTCCAAAGTTGACATTGCCTCCATCCTTTTCTTTCAATGATGTGAAGAGATCCTTGTTTCTGGTCATGTGTCTTGAACATCCACTGTCCAAGTACCACTTGCTTGACTTCTTTCTCTTCACCTCCAAGCACACCTACACAAGACATATATTTAAGTCTTCTTTGGTACCCAAATGGTTTTGGGTCCAGGAAGGTTAGTCTTAATTGTCCCTTTAGGAATCTAAACATTCTTTATTCTATAAGGTTTGTCATTCCTAATTGGACATTTTCTAATAGTATGTCTATGAAAAGAGCAATACTTACATTTTAGTTCAATTGATTTAGGCCTTTTTAGAAGTTTATGGTTGTTTACAAAGAGATTACTTCCATTATATCCTAAACCTTCTTTATTTAGTCCACTTCTTTGAGATGCAAGCATCTCATCTAACCTTTTAGTTCCTATTTTAAATTTTTCCAGAATTTCATTTGATTTACTTAAATCAGCTTTTAACACCTCATTTTCTTTCTTAAGTAAATTCAAATTGTTTGGAACATTTGTTTTTTCCTCTAAAACCTTTTTACATTCATTCTCAGCTTTTTCTAAACTTAATTTTACACAATTCATTTCTTTCTTTAACATTTTGTTCCTAGAGTTAACATTCTTAAATTCTAGCAATAAAGAATCAAATGCATCTTGCAACTCATTTAAAGAGAATGAATTGGATTCACATACCTCATCATCCTCCGAGTCACTTTTGGCCATGAAACACAAATTAGCTCTTTCCTCTTCATCACTTTCGTCGCTTGAATCGTCACTACCACTCCAAGTGGCAGCCAATGCTTTCTTCTTGAACCTTTTCTCACCATTTTCCTTCTTCTTTTTCTTCAGCAGTGGACAGTCTTGTCTAATGTGTCCAGGCTTCTTGCACTTGAAGCAAATCACCTCCTTGTCATTGTCTTCTTTTTCTTTCCCTCTAGATTTGAAATTGCTCCTCCCTTTCATCTTTTTGTTCCTTGACAGGAATTTTCCAGATCTTCTTGCTAACAAGCTGACATCCTCCTCATCTATGGAGGATTCTTCCTCTTCTTCTTCTACAGCTTTAAGAGCAATGCTCTTAGTATTTTTTCTCTCATCCTCCTTTGGTTTTCTCTTCATTTCGAATGTGAGCAAACTTCCGATCAACTTATCCATTCCTAATTTCGTTAAATCCTTCGACTCCTCTATTGCGGTTACTTTCATGGTCCAAGACTCCGGTAAGGACCTCAAAATCTTCTTTACTAATTCCATACTCTCAAATTTCTTCCCAAGTCCTCTTAGATCATTGACTAGGTTAGAGAATCTTTTATACATGTCCATAATGTTCTCGTTTGCCTTCATTTCGAACAATTCATATTCTCTAAATAGGAGCTCAATCTTCGATTCCTTTACTTGACTTATTCTTTCATGTGCTATTTGAAGAATAGTCCACACCTCCTTGGCTGATTCGCAAGAAGATACTCTATTAAATTCTGTAGAGTCCAAAGCAAAAAATAATATGTTAATTGCCTTGGCATTCAAACTTAATAATTTCTCATCATCATCATTATATTCATTTTCGTCTTTAGGCAAGTTTGTCATAGGATCTATGAGAATAAAATCTCCATGTTCAATTATTTTCCAAAGCTTATAATCTATTGACCTTATGTGTAGTCTTATCTTAATCTTCCATTGAGTGTAGTTTACACCACAAAACAATGGTGGCCTAGTAGTGCATTGACCTTCAGTAAAAACTGGTGCGGAAGTGCTAGCCATTTCTTTATAAGGATCTTTAACTCTAAAAATCGTTAGATTTCGTAAATATCCTAGAGTCCTGCTCTGATACCAATTGAAAAACCTTTAAAGGCAAGAGAAATAATACTAGAAGGGGGGGTGAATAGGATTATTAAAATTTTAAAGCAATAATCATAACAAAATTATAATAAACACAATGCACAATAAAAAGAGATAGAGTTTAGAAAATACTCAGCCAAATTTATAGAGGTTCAGAGCTTTGAACACAAGCCTCCTACGTCCTCTTCTTTAATCAAACCCGATTGAAGTTTCTACTATCTTTAACACCCGAAGATACAATAGTTTTTCTCACAAGGGAATTTCGCCCTTTTTACAAATGTAATGTTGATAAAGAGATTGATTGTTGTTACCTCTTAATAGGCTGAAAATCAAATATAAGTACAAAGCTCTCAAATGTATGAATGAATAAGCTTAGAGAGAGAAAGAGTAATCAAATATTGAAGAAGATGGCTTAAGCTTTTTTGCAATTCGTTTCAGTAACCTTCTCCACTTCAAATGGCTCTCCTTTTATACTCCATTCATTACCTAGAATAGCAAGGAGCCGTTTTGCTAGCTTTGTATCCGTTGAGGTGGTTGAAAAAGTAAGCTCTGTAATAAATTTCCAGGCACACGGTCATGCTCTTCGAGTGTACGGTCGTGCTTGCTACATTTATTGTCTTGTTCAGACTCTCAACGGTCGAATTAAAAGCTTAGCGCCAATGATGCATGGTCGTGTGTCCTTGACGCACGGTCGTGTGTCCTTGACGCACGGTCGTGCTTCGACCCTTCATGGTCATGTGGCCTTCATGCATGGTCGTGTTTCGATCCTTCATGATTCTTGCCCAAAATTTTAGAGGCTTGCACGACTTGGATATACGATGAGCGCACTGGCAGCACACGGGTAAGTCTTTGCTAGCACACAGTCGTGTGCCATATCTGTATAGTCGTGTGAGATGAATGCCTTAAAGCCTTTGCACGACTAGCCTTGCACGACCTCCTGGTAGTGCTTTTGGTAGTGCTCTTCATTTGTCATCACGCACGGTCGTTCGTATTGAACGTGTACGGTCGTGCGTTGACTGCCTTGTATTGACTCGTTGCACGGCTTCATTTGCACGACTTGATAGCCCGTACTCTTCAGGAATTTCACACACAGTCGTGCTTCAAATGCGCATGGTCGTGTCTTTGACTTTTGAGATCCTTTGACTCCACAAGGTCGCATTGCACGGTTGGACTGATAGTGCGTGGCCCGTGTTGTGCATGCACACGGTCGTGCATCATGAATGCACGCCCTTGTTGGTTCTGAAAATTTTGTTCCAATTTTTTACAGAACCTTGTACGGTCAGGCGCATGATCCCGTGTTTTGGACACACGAGGACCCTTTTGGTCAAGCACGGTCGTGCGAGACCAATATCCTGCAAAAATAAACTTTTTCTCCCTTCTTTGTCATGAATTACTTCATGCAAGGGATTGATTAGCAACTTAAGCACATTTTAATCATTAATTAGTAACTTAATCATATTTTTATCATCATCAAAACATCAATGGTTCAACAGACCCCAAACATCTGCATGTATAAGATCAAAAATTGAACCACAACATGAATTATTAATAAAGAAGGGAGAATGAATTTGTTTTGCTCTATGACAAGTATCACAAACATCAAAAAAATTGTTTGAAAGTGAAATACTAGGAACAAATTGAAACTTACTGATAGGTAGATGACCAAGGCGTATGTGCCATAAAGTTATATCGGTTTCATTGATACTTTGTCCTACCACTGCAACATAAGTCTCTAATTAGTACATGTCATCTCGAAGCTTTCCTCATCCAGTCGGCATCCTCATAAGATGGTCTTGAAAAACACTTAAATTAGGAAAAAATGTTATTGAGCAACTTACGTCCCACATGGCTTTTGTAACAAATAAAAAATTACAATTGAACTGAGGGACAACCATGACATTTTTTAGTTTCATAAAGAGGGAGGTTTCCTTTTCACTAATATGGGACATGTATAGCATTGTACTATTAAGTATTTTGACAAGTTTGCAAGGATTATTAATTTCAGTTTAATTTAGAATGTCATTACTATCAGTCATGTGCTCTGAGGCCCCACTGTTAATAATCCAACTCTCATAATGTGTGAAAGAATTACCTACAAAATTTGTTATTAAATCATTACCCCCCAAAGGTTTTTTGTTCCATTCCTATATCCAACAACTTGGGGAGTTTTGTGTACTGTTCACTATCTAGTACCACAGTATGAGATTATCCCTTGTCCTGAACACGTGTTGTGTCCTTATGCTCTACATTTGTTGAATTTCCCTAGCCAAGTCACCCTTTATTCTGTCCAAAAACCTATCCTCCAGTTTGACAATTTTGTCTCCAGTTTAGGGGCTAACCAATAACCTCAAAGCACTCTTCTTTGGTATGTCTTACCACAATGTTCACACTTTTTGTGCACTCAGTTGTTAGTAACCTGTTGCTATCTATTACATCCTTTACCTACTCCCTTATGTTCAAAATTGACAAAATAGACAGCTCCTTCCACTATTAGGCCATATGCAACCTTTTGGAGTGAGAGTTGTTGCTCTTCTTAGAGTGTAAGAGAGAAGAATTTGCCAAATGAGGGTGTCAATTCTAGGGTGAGGATTTGTGATCTTAACCTGTCAAAAGAGTCGCTCAGCCCAAGGAGAAACTGGTGGCCCTTCTCGGTCTCTCTCAGTTTTCGATACTTCTTGGCAACTTCGCACTTACAATTGGGTAGTATTGTGTAGACTTCTAACTCTTGCCACAGAGTTTTAAATTTAGTATAATACTAAGTAATGTTTTGGCCTTCTTCTTAGGATAGATTCAAAAATTCCATTTTTAATATGTATAGTTCAGGGGCATTGCTTTGGCCATACCTTTCACAAAGTTCTTTCCAAGTTTCATAGGCATTGTTTGCATAACTAAAGTTGTCTTGGATCTCTTTTGACAAAGAATTTCCCATCCAGGCTTTTACCATAAAGTCGTTCTTCTTCCATATGTGGAAGTTTTTGTCTCATTCTTTATGTTTCTTTAAGGAGCCATCAATGAAGCCTTATTTACCATTGCAGAAAAGGCAGTTTCCATTGAGTTTTTCCACGCGACAAAGTTCTCTCCTACAAAGAGGTTTGGGACAAAAATAAGTCTTGGATGATCCGAAGAATACAACACATATGGATCTAAAGTATCAATAGAGGTTTCTCCTTCTGTGGCTTTAGGTGTCGATATTACTCTATTTTAAGACCTGCCGCCACGAGTACCCCTGTTGCTGAATTCTGTGGGGAGCTTTTTATTAATAAACTAAAATTCGGGTACCCGCGACAAGAATCCTACGAAAATAAATAAACTTCCCTGAAACCTGCTATACATTCTGAGTTACACATGCGGAAGCGAATCTGAAATACATTACTGAAATATACATACTGTTCTGTACAATGAGTCCAATGGCCTTTTTCTCATACATACATATATATATATTGTTTCTGTACATCAGAATACATAAACATTTATAATACGACCACACAGGTCCAAAACTGAAAACTGTACAACTGAGATCGCGATGTGGGCCCTCTCCTGTCAGCCTCGAACCACCCGCTCCTCGAAACCAGCACGAACACCTGAAAAGGATGGAAGAATGAGGGGGATGAGTGATAAAGATCACCCAGTAAGCGCTCTTTACTTCCCTCAAAACCCAAGCAAGTACAAACAATCACGATAATAAAACATATCGGGCCTCGGCCCTATTCATACATCTATACGCTTGCTGGAATCTGAAAACTGATTTACTGAATATCGCAATCACATTCATTTACTGATATCATATTTATTCATGTCATGCTGTGTATGTCATGCTATGCTAACTGAAAATACTGGATGTAGGCATCTGAATATCTCTATGTACCTGAAGGTACCTGCTGTGCTGATCAGACTGGTGAACATAGGGATTCGAAATCCTGGCCATGCGGGCTGAACAATCTAGCTACTGGCTAGAAAGCTGAATCTGAATACTGTTGCCCAATCTGACTGGTGTCAGATGGTAAAATCTGAAATGTTGCTGAGCGTTCTGAGTGGTGTCAGAAGGTTGAATCCCACAGATGCCCCCTCGTGTTCCACCTATACTCTTACCCGTACATCAGGTTCTGAATACAGAATACTGTTGAATTCGGATCCTTTGATCCTCTCTGAAGCTACATGTAATGCCATGATATGCATATGTAGCTTATTATCTGAATACATGCTCATCTGATGCTTATCTGAATCCATTTAACCTTTATTCTGAATTCACATGCTTAATTTCTCATTTTTAATTCTTTTTCTGAAAATCTGCAGGTGCACGGGCATGCGGGAAAAGTGCACGGGCGTGAGCCCAGACGCACGGGCCGTGCGCTGGTCGTGCGTCTGGCCGTGCAAGCTACTGGAATTTTTGAAAACTTTTCACTAAAAGCGCACGCACGGGTGTGTGTCTGCGGACACACGGGCGTGCATGTGCATTTTCTGGCCATGCACACAGCGTGCACACAGGCGTGCATCTGGAAAAACAAAAGCACACAGCCGTGCCATGCAGGCGCACGGCCGTGCGTCTTGTTCTTCAACAAGAGCACCGCCTGGAAATTGCACAATTCAACAACCATATCTCATTCAAATCACAATTTCCCTTTAAACACACATTCCCAGCATCTCTATAAACACATCTGAGGCATCACATTTCACATGCAACAATCAATGAACATTTCACCATGGAAGCAACCATTTTCTCTCACTAAACACATTCAAGCTTGCATGCATGGATTCAAGGTTGGCCATTTCATCAATTCAAGCCACAATCATCATCAAATAACATGCATAAAGTTCATCCAAGCATCACAACTCATCAAACAAGCTGGGAAGATACGAGAAGAAGTGAAAGAAAACTTACCTCGTGCCATTGCTTCTGAAAACTAATCTTCCGAACTAATCTCTATGCTCTCTCTCTGGATTGGGAGCAACCTGCTGTTGGATTTCCTCTCTAGGAATGGGAGGAACTGAAAATGAAGAGAGAAACTTGGCTGAAATGAAAATGGGTGAGAAAAGAACAACATAACTCTCGGCTCCACTTATATACTAGGCCACGCACGGGCGTGCATCAAGGGTGCACGGGCGTGCACAAGGGAAAATGGACTTAATCCATTTCCCGCTCACTCGCCTGATCGAATCCTTCCAAAAAGATTCAAACAAAAGCCACACGGCTCCGAAAACTTACTAACTCACCCCTAAACTTTACTAGGCTCCCAATCTCTCTCTGAATCTCATTTCTAACCCCAAAACTCTTCCCTTGAGGGCTTTTCTAACCTGGGATGCTATATTTCCTCCCCCCTTATTAAAATTTTGACCCCAGAATTTACCTGAATAACTCTGAAAATCTATCCCTGATCTCAGACTCTACCTCCCAAGTGGCTTCCTCCACTCTCTAACTGTGCCATAAAACCTTCACTAGAGGAATCTGCTTGTTCCTGAGAACCTTGACCTTATAGTCCAGAATCTGTACTGGTAGCTCTTGATAACTCAAATCCTCTGCCAACTCAATCTCTGAAAACTAAAGCACATGAGAAGGATCTCCCACATAATTCCTCAACTAAGACACATGGAATACATTATGAATCCTGTCTATGCTAGCTGGCAATGCAAGTCTGTAGGTAACTGTCCCCACTCTCTCGAGTATCTCATAGGGACCAATGAATCTCGGGGCCAACTTCCCCTTTCTGCCAAATCTAAGAACTTACCTGTACGGAGCAACTCTCAGAAACACTCTGTCGCCTACTGAAAACTCAATCTCTCTGCGTCTCAGGTCTGCATATCTCTTCTGTATATCCTGGGCCTGTCTCATCCTCTGCCTGATGATCCTGATCTGCTCAATCATGCCCTGAACTATCTCTGGACCCACAACTGTCTCCAGAGAATCTCTCTCTCCAATCTCATCCCAATGAAGAGGAGATCTACACTTCCGACCGTACAATGCCTCAAATAGAGCCATCTGAATAGTCGTCTGATAACTGTTGATATACGCAAACTCCATAAGGGGAATCAACTCTGCCCAATCGGTCTGGAAGTCTATACAACGGGCTCTGAGCATATCCTCCAGAATCTTATTCACCCTCTCAGTCTGGCCATCTGTCTGAGGATGATAAGCTGAACTGAACTGCAACCTGGTCCCCAAGGCTCTCTGCAATGATCTCCAGAAAGCTGACAGAAATCTGGAGTCTCTATCTGATACTATAGTCCTG
>JAJEJH010000513.1:141383-196043 GCA_026122585.1 Anacardium occidentale | reverse complement strand
TATCGCATTCAGCTTTAAAAACTTGGGAGAAATCTGGTAAGACAAGGATTGGTGCCTCATAAAGTTTCTTCTTAATCATTTCAAAGCCTTCATTGGATATAGAAGACCACTCAAAACTTCATTTCTTCAAATATTCAGTGATAGGGGTCATGATGGTGCTAAAATTAGGTATAAATCTTCTATAGAAAGAAGCCAACCCATGAAAGCTCTTAACTTCTATTATGGACTTAGGTTGAGGCTAACGTTTAATTGCTTCTACCTTAGATTGATCTACCATAATGCATTCTCTTGATACCACATAACCAAGGTAGACAATGCTAGGTGAAAGGAAGTCACATTTCTCTAGCTTGGTATACAACTTCTTTTCCCTCAACACATCAAAAACTTATTTTAGGTGTTGCAAATGATCTTCTTCTCCCTTACTATAAACCAATAAATCATCAAAATATACTACCACAAATTTTCCTAATAATAGTTTCAATACTTCATTCATCAATCTCATGAATGTGCTAGGTGTATTAGATGGCCCAAATGACATAACCATCCACTCATATAACCCATGAAGAGAATGTAAGAGTATAAGTTTTTGTACTAATTTTCTAACCCATGAATTTTCAAATCATCTCCAATTTATAGGAATTGGGCAGAAGTAGCCGTTGGGATGATTTTGAGAGCCGTTGGAGACTTTCTGAAAAATTGCACAGGCGTGCCCTTTTCTTACACGATCGTGTTACACTTTTCAACGGTCATATTTGTGCTAGCACGGGCATGTGTATCTTCATCACACAAGCGTGTGTCAATTTTTCTTCCATCTTTTTTTGGATTCCAGAAGCTAGCACGGGATACACACACGATCAACATACAGTGATAAGTGTCAATTGCATGTATAATTTCGTGGTCAATTTATAGAGTTTTACAGGTGATTTGACCATTTTACCCTTATTATGTGCATATTTCGAGATCACGGGTTTTCATGTTTGGTTTTACAGAAAATATTGATTTTGATGTGATTTCAATGGAAATCAAGCCAAAAAGACACTTATGAAGGACTAACCGGAGGTTCAACTTTAGCCTAAAGAAGAATGAGCAACTAGAGCAAAGACGGGAAAGGAGAGTATTACGCACCACTGAAGAAAAACAAGCCTTTTCAATATTTTTGAGTTCTTTAATGAAAATATAGTCTTCACTAAAGTTGTAGTGGATATCTCAAGCTTTTCAAAAAGATATTATGGGGAAAAATCCGAGTTCGTTTGGGCCCTCAACCATTGCCGCAAATTCAGGTCTTCTTGGTGAAATTCTGTGTCTGACTACTGAGCACTAAAATGGTCGTAACTTGATATTCTGAAGTCCAAATGAGGTGATTCAAAGTTCACATGAAACTAGACATCCAAGGCTACAACTTTATGAAGACCAAAATTTCGGATTCTAGAAGCTACATGCCACAGCATTATGCCGCATCATAGGGCAATGCAGGAGGCGCATAAAAATTCCAAAAGCTGCATGCCACAGTATTAGGCCGCAACATGCAGTCCAGAATCTTCATGCTGCAGCATGATGCCATGGCATGACCTAGCAGTAGCAAGCAGAACCTTCATGCCACAGCATGAGGCCGCGACATGGGCAAATTTTTGCAGAATTTTACTAAGAGTGAATTCTTCCCTAACCCTAACTCTATATATATCTTTGTAATTTTAGAGAAAGGGAAAGTCGTCCTAGGAGAGTTTTTGAGAGATTCTTCACACACTTTTCAGATATTGAATATTTTATTTTAGGGATTCAACCAAAAGCTTTTCAAATTGCAATTGTGAAAATATTTTTCATCAACTTCAATAAGAGATTCAACACTTCATCTAGTTTTGTTCTTGTTTCTCCATTATGCTTATGATTTGTTTGAATCTCATTGCTTATTTGTGTTTAATGATGAACTAAACAATTCTTGCTAAGATTAGGGCTAGCTAATTCATGAATGTATAGTGTTTTTCGAATTTAAATTACAAGCATGCTATTTCATGTGAGTTTGCATTCTGAACTTCATGTCTATTAAAAATTTGGCCACTTTTTAATAAGATTTATGTTATGTGATTGAGACCGAGAGGTGATATTGCACAAAAGCAGCTAGAATACAAACTGTGGATTAATTAAATATAGAGATATATTTGATAATACATGTAATAGTCATAGGCATAATAGACTTGTGCTGAAGCTAGTGGATTCCATAGAACTTAATGCATTTTCATCTAATTAAACCTGATAGAGATATTTAGGTTATTAGATTGTTAAATAGGATTAATATTGCTTGAGAAAGAATTTTGATCAATTTAGGGAATTCCGTTGTCACATGAATAACATAAGATATATACGCATATGGAAAACCTACATTGTAGTGAATTAGTGAACCCAAAATCTTAGCACCATCTCACATATTGTTATTCGATTTACCTAGGCATGCTTATTAATTGCTTGATTTTATTTTGGTTTTAGTTTTCATATTTATTTTCGACTCGTATTTGATAGTTTAGATAAAGTTAAGAGAAATACCATCTTGGTACTTGCTTATGCGATCTCGTGGATACGACACCCTGAATATTTCCTGTATTACTTTGAACTAATACACTTGCTAGGAAGTTAGGGTTTAAACTTTTCACGCACGAAGTTTTTGGTGCCGTTGTCGGGGATTGCGTTTTAGACAATATCTATACTACTTCTAATTTTACTCTAGACACTTTATTTCTTTGTTATTTTAGTTTTTGTTTAGTTTTATTTTTATTATTTTACGGCGCTACTTGGTCTTGTTTGCCTTGCAGGTTCTTATCTAGTGCATGACACGCACTAGAAATCAAACAACTAAGCCTTTTGATCCTGAGATAGAAAGAACATTACATCAAATGACTAGGCAAAGAAGAGCAATGGTAGAAAATCAGTGAGTAGCACCGCCAGCTTTACAGCAAGCAAATCGAGTCATAAACCAGCGATCTTTGATCGATTATGCGACTCCTACAGTTGAAGGCACAGCTTCAAGCATTAGGCGACCAACAATACAAGCCAACAATTTTGAGATCAAATTAGACACAATCCAAATGATTCAGACGTCGATTCAGTTTAATAGTTTGCCTAGTGATGATCTAAATCAACACATTGCCAATTTTCTGGAGATTTGTGACACTTTCAAGCAGAATGGGGCTATTGACGATGCCATCAGGCTAAGACTATTCCCTTTTTCATTGAGGGATAAAGCAAAGAGTTGGTTAAATTCATTACTGATTGGATCGATCACTACATGGGATGAGATTACGTAGCGATTCCTAGCAAAATTTTTTCCTCCATCAAAGACTGCAAAGTTACGTAATGACATCACAACTTTCATACAGTATGACATGGAATCACTATATGAAGCATGAGAGAGATACAAGGAACTACTCTGAAAATGCCCACACCATGGATTGCCCATATGGTTTCAGGTACAAACTTTCTATAATGGTTTAATACCTGTTAATCGTACTTTAATTGATGCAGTTACAAGAGGTAACTTTATGAGGAAGACACCAGAGGAAGCATTCGAGCTGTTAGATGAAATGGCTTCCAATAATTACTAATGGCAAAATGATAGAGCACCAAGGAGAGCTGTAGGAGTACATGGAGTGGATTCTTTTAATGCATTGGCTGCCCAAATAGAAACATTAAACAAGAAAATTGATACAATAGCAGTCATGCAAGCAAGAGCGTAACTTGTGATTCATGTGGAAGGGGTCATGCAAGCATTAATTGCCAAGTAGGTAACCCATTTATGGACTCATCTTAAAGTGCTAATTTTGTGGAAAATTTTCACAGGCCTCAACAAAATAACCTGTACTCTAACACATACAATCCTGGGTGGCGAAATCATCATAATCTTTCATGGAGCAATCAGAATTCCACAAAGCAACCACCACTAGGGTTTCAACCTCAAGAAAAGAAATCTAACCTGGAGGAACTCATGACAAAATTTATCAATAGTGCTGAAACGAGATTTCAAAGCCAAGAGACATCCATTAGAAATCTTGAGGTGTAAATAGGATAATTGGTAAACATAGTAGCTGGGAAAGCACAACGCACACTACCAAGTGATACTGAAACAAACCCTAAGGAATATGTGAAGGCCATATCACTTAGAAGTGGGAAAGAACTGAAGAGTCTTGAAGAAGAAAAGCCAAAAGAATCCAAAGAAGAAGAACCGGTGACAAGAGAGGTGGAGGAAAAGCCAATAGAGATCAAGCCTCATTTCCCTCTTGCATACAAGAAGAGGCAATTGGACAAGCAATTTGCAAAATTTTTGGAGATATTCAAGAAACTTCACATTAATATTCCTTTTGTAGATGCCTTGCTCCAGATGCCAAGTTATGCAAGATTTCTAAAGGGGATCTTGTCTAATAAGAGGAAATTATAAGAGAATGAGACAGTCAAACTCACAAAGGAGTGCTGCGCTATTCTGGAAAACAAGTTGCCACCAAAGCTCAAAGATCTAGGGAGTTTTTCTATCCCGTGTACTATTGGCTCAATTTTTTTTTCAAATGTTTTGTGTGATTTAGGAGCCAGCATCAATCTAATGCCTTTGTCCATTTTCAGAAAATTAGGATTAGGAGAACCACAACCCACCACAGTGTCCTTACAATTGGTGGATAGATCGATCACGTATCCAAGAGGTATTTTGGAAGATGTGTCGGTAAAGGTTGATAAATTTATATTGCCTATGGATTTTCTTGTGTTGGACATGGAAGAAGATATTGAAATGCCATTAATTTTTGGAAGACCATTCTTGGCCACTGGAGGGGCGTTGATTGATGTGAGAGAAGGAACTTTGAAATTAAAAGTAGATGATAAGCCTGTAACCTTCAAAGTGTATAAAGTCGTAAATCCCTCTAGTGAAAAAGAGACGTGTCATAAAGTGGAAGTGAGTAAGGGATGAATAAATCCTAGGAATGACAAAGCTCAAATTGATCAAGACAAACCTAAAAAATGGTGAGGCCAACAACCTACAAAGAACAGACTTTATGGTGGCCAAAAAGGATTCTTTTCAAACTCCCAATATCAACCCTTTCCTCAAAAGTTGAGAGCTCGAGGTACTGATCCATTCATTGTCACAAAACCCTATTCTAAAGGAGCTATGAAGGTAAATCACAAGGATAAAGACATATATACAGTCAAAGGGCAATGGTTAAAGTACTATATAGAAAGTGGATGGAGAAAAGGTAAAGTCTCCACCCTATTGAATGATTCGGCCTAAGAATACCACTATTAAGTCAAGCTAAAGACTATAAACAAGCACTTCTTGGGAGGCAACCCAAGTTGTATCCTTTATATTTCTTTATTCTTTGTTTTTCTTGTTTTAAATTTTTTTTTTTGTCAACTTGATGTAATCTAACAATATTATTTGAGGTTGTTTTGTTATTAGCATTGGTTGTGGAGAATTTTTCTGAGTTTCAAATCTAGATGCATAAGCAAGCAAAGACATGTCACACAAAATAAGGGAAGTAGTTCTAACTTTTTATTTTTCTCATTCGCCATTGAGGACAATGTCGATGATAGGTTGGGGGTGAGAAAAAAGTTAGAATGAGATTGCATGCATAGCAAAATTAGTGACATCAGTGACAATTTTTTATTTTTTTGATTTTGTTTTGTTTTAGTGTATGTGTGTTGAATTAACTCGTATGTCTATGATTATACAAAAATTTATTATGAATGATTGGTATATGATAAGCCTAGCTTTGTTTGATTTAGAAGTATGAAGAAATGCACACTATGAAATTGAAGCTTTCAGGTTTAAGGTATGTATGGTTGATGATTAAACTTAAGGAGTTGATTGTGTGTTGTGTTCATATATGCAAGTGACAAATTTAAAAACGCTTAGATGGACCTGAAGATTGTTTGAACTATGGTTGGAAATGCACATTGCTTAGATCCTTAGATAGAATGCATATATGGATGAAGAAAACATCAAGGGCATAAATTAAAATTTCAACTACTCCAATATCTAAGTTGCTGAGTAGGTTGGGGGTTAGCATGTCCACCATGAGTGACCCTCGAGTGGAAAGTGACTAGAGATAAGAGTATGCAAAGCACCTTAGGTATGTGATTAGTTAAGTAACTGGGCAATGGTATTACAAGTATCGATTGCTTGCGTAAAATGACTAGTTCACAATCTAAGGAAACCAAATAAAGCCTTGAAAAATTATGTATAAAAGAAAATACCAGCATAGAAAAATATTATTAAGCATGATATATAATGAGCATAAAATTCATAACATCTAAGGTCAAAGCATTGTCACTAATAGATCAAGGGAAGACAATTGAATGGTTTGTCTAAGGGAACTTGTTTATAAAAATTGTTTTCAGTCACTTGTATATGTGGACGCACGCATAGATATATTCTGAAAGTTTGGTTGATGGTTTGTGAATGAAATGGATGTGAAAGTTGATAAAGTAGTGGTGTGTTGTTTTGAAATACTTTTAAGGAGAATGAGGTTAGTACGTTGTGTATTGATTAATTGTTGTAGTTCATGAGACAATTGTACGAGTTAAATATTGTGTTGTTGTAATATTATGTGCTTGTTATATTTTTTTTTAGGGATAGGGTAAATGATGTTTGTAGGTAGCATCGCTGGAAACTCTCACGAGACTATAACTCGTCCACTAGGGCCACCTAGGGGTTTAAAGGCTTGTTGCATACGCTAAATGCAACCGTGACAACCTACGGAAGTGGTTTAGATAGTTAATGAATGTGTTAGTTTTAATTGTATTTTCATTTAAGTTTTGATCCTCTTTTAGTCCAATAATTCGCTTATTTTGCTAGGGACTAGCAAAACGCTGGTTGGCGGTTGTGATAAGTGTCAATTACATCTATAATTTCGTGGTCAATTTATAGAGTTTTAAGGGTGATTTGACCATTTTACCCTTATTATGTGTATATTTCGGGATCACGGGTTTTCATGTTTGGTTTTACAGAAAATGTTGATTTTGATGTGATTTTAATGGAAATCAAGCCAAAAAAACACTTATGAAGGACTAACCGGAGGTTCAACTTTAGTCTAAAGAAGAATGAGCAACTAGAGCAAAGACGGGAAAGGAGAGTACTACGCACCACAGAAGAAAAAAAAGCATTTTAAATATTTTTGAGTTCTTTAATGAAAACATAGTCTTCACTAAAGTTGTAGTGGACATCTCAAGCTTTTTAAAAAGATATTTGATATGAATCCGTATTTGCTTCCATGTGTAAAACCGAATGTGACTTCAACAATCAAGTTTTCGACGCCCTCAATTTGTATGTCAAGCCTTCAAAAGTACATTTCAGTTTTTTATGCCCAGAAAAGAAGACCAACTGTGCCTCTGAAAGTCATAATTCCAGCCGTGCACGATAATACCAATGCCTTCCAGACTAGTGTGCATAATATTTTTCATGGCTTTCGGATCATGTTTGGAATTCAAAAAATTCAGAAACAGCACACCAAAAAGTCAAAATTCATCAAGTGGCTTCATACAAAGCTAAGGAAAAAAACGGGACTCAATTCGGATAAGAAACGAGTGAAAACGGGCTGCGCGAAGATTTCCCCTGCCTGGCGTCACAGTGCTGCGCTCCAGACCTGCGCGCGCGCGCGCGCCCGCACGATGCCTTGCTGCGCACGCAAGCGTGCACTCACGCACACCTGCGCGCGCGCCCAGCGCCCCAACGCACGCAGGCCCAGCTCCCGCACGCCCAGCGCTTGGCTGCTCCGCACGCACACCTGCCTGCGCGCGCACCCGCGTGCGCTCTTGCGCACTGTGCACTCCATGCCGCGGCATGGTGCCGCGGCATCTGGATTCTGCCGCATTTTGGGAATTTTGGTCTTTTCAAGCAATTTTGGCATGCTTCAGCTTCCAGAACTCCTCAAATACATTCTCCTTGAGGATTTTGAATTTCTGATGATTTCCAACGACAATTCGAATGCCAACGACTTTTCGGATTGAATTCGAATATTCGATTCGAAAATTCGGACCGAAGACAAATTGATCAAGGAAAATGTTTGCATCCAAGATTGTTCTATTTTTATATTTATTTTTGATTTATTTTGTAATGTAATTAGAAAATATGTGAATTACTTACTATGTCTTTGGCTTTTAGTTTATTTTCCTAACTTGTAATATGGTGTAAAGTAAACCAAAGTTTGGTTACTTTAACTATGGTTTGTAAAGCCTATATAAAGGCTATTTTTCTCATTTTGTAAGAGGAGACTGGAATATGGAAATTAAACCCTAAAGCTTTGTGCTTTTGCTTAGGATAAAGAACTTGTTGGTTCTTTGTATCCATTTCTTTCCTTTATCCAATTCTTGTTGCAAGAAAGAATTGGTGGTGGAGATTCAAGTGGGTGAGCTTTGAAACAAGTGGGTGGATCTTCCTTTAAGCTTGTATCCAAAGTTCTTTAAGCTTGAATCAACTTCAAGTTGGTGGATTTTCTCCTTTAGGCTTGAAGAACAATTTCTTGCATTTGTTTATCAAGTAAGTATTGGCATTGTGTTGATTGAATGAGGATATTTGATGTTGAATGTTGATGTGCTGGAAGTTGATTAAAGTGGTGACTAATTTGGAGTTGAATGTGCTTGAACTTGGAGTTATTTTTGCTTGAAAATTTGCTTGTTTTTGTGTGAGCTTGGCCTTAATCTTTGCTGGGTTTTTGGAGTGCCATTTGACACAAATTTAAGAGGTTTAAGGGCTGCCCATTCATATCAAATTGGTATCAGAGCTTTGGTTGGAAGATTAGGGTTGTTATGGTTTGCAAATTTGTGTTTGAAATGTTATAGGATTGTGGTTGCACTTAGAGGAAAAAATTTGTTGCTGGAAAATTTTTATACTGAGTTGGCTGGAAAAATTTTATTGAGTTGGCCGGATTTGAGTGAGTTAGGAGAGAGGAAAATTTGCATGAAAGAAGGAGGAAGGAGTAGTCATCAATAGGTTGTCCCTTCTTGTTTAATCCTGCACTCCACTAGCCTTCACCAAAATCAAAATTGGTTTTTCTTTGCTCACCCGGTGGATTGCAAAACTTGTGAATAAATTTTGGTCAACCTACCTTGCATGCTTGCTTGTAAAGTTAGCCATAATTTATTGCACTACAACTTAGCCCACACTTTTCTTGCAACAAGTACAAGACCTTTTTCCTAACACCATCATTAGTTCTTACCAATTCATTGCCACCTCACCACTTTGTACTAATTATTTCCCTAAACACTTTTATCATTTTCCTAACCCTAATCATCATAATTAGCCCTTAACTATCTTACCTATGTCATTTACCATTTTACCCTCATCCCAAATTACTTAATTAACCTTTTTTTTTAATATTCCAATATTACCCTTATTATCCAATCCTAAGCCCAAACACAAGACAAAGCCCAATCTCCATCTCAAAGACCAAATAAACATTAAAACCCTAACCCAATTTCATACCTTAGCCCAAACAATTACTCCAAACCCAAACCCTAATTGAAAACACTATTCTATTTTCGGATTTACTGTTCACTATTCGAAAATACTGTTCACAGATTTTAATGTCATCCTATTAGTGTGTTTTCTTTTCCCCTTATCCAAATATCTCCATGGCAAGTGTAAAACCATTCCATACAAGGTGCACCATCCAAGGAAAAGTTTGTGAGGTTATTATTGATGGAAAATTTGGTGCTAATAGGGCTTCAACAACCCTTGTGGAGAAATTGGGACTTCCAACAATTGATTATTTTTGGGGATTACATGGGAAGACAAAGCTAGCGCGTAAACGAGTTGTCATATCCTTCTCTATAGGAAGATATGTTGATGAAGTTGTTTGTGAAGTATTCCCAATGGATGGATGTCATTTGCTACTTGGAAGTTCATGGCAATCCCAAAAGGAAGTTATGTATAATGAGATATCAAATACCTATTCCTTCAAAACTCACAACAAAAAGATCACCCTTGTACCTTTATCACTTGAACCATCACCAAAGACCCCAACCCCACCCAAGGACCTACCTTCGTGTGCCAATCAAATTGAGAGTGAAAAAAAAGGAATAAAGATTGATGAGTCTAAGGTTGACAAGTTGGAGTCTAAGGAGCTCTTGCATTGGTTGAATGATTTTGAGATGATGTGTGAGCTCTTGGAGTGGCCGGATGAGAAGAGGTTCAAAGTTGTCATCTTGAGGCTTGAGGATCATCCTTCCTTATCTCTATGGTGGGAAACCCTAAAGAAGCAAAGAGACTTGGAAGGAAGGGAAATGATCAAATCTTGGAAAACCTTGAAGAGGGAATTTTTACCTAAGCCTGCGTTGATGGTAACCAATGAGAAAATTGTAACCAAGGAAATTATCTTGGGTGAGAACGAAAATGAGATTGAGGAGAAAACTTCCCAAGGTGTTGATAACATGTGCTGGGTGAGTGAAGTGGAAGGTCTGGATTTGAGGTCAAATCCTCTCCAACAAGGGGAGTATGATATGAATCCGTATTTGCTTCCATGTGTAAAACCGAATGTGACTTCAACAATCAAGTTTTCGACGCCCTCAATTTGTATGTCAAGCCTTCAAAAGTACATTTCAGTTTTTTATGCCCAGAAAAGAAGACCAACTGTGCCTCTGAAAGTCATAATTCCAGCCGTGCACGATAATACCAATGCCTTCCAGACTAGTGTGCATAATATTTTTCATGGCTTTCGGATCATGTTTGGAATTCAAAAAATTCAGAAACAGCACACCAAAGAGTCAAAATTCATCAAGTGGCTTCATACAAAGCTAAGGAAAAAAACGGGACTCAATTCGGATAAGAAACGAGTGAAAACGGGCTGCGCGAAGATTTCCCCTGCCTGGCGTCACAGTGCTGCGCTCCAGACCTGCGCGCGCGCGCGCGCCCGCACGATGCCTTGCTGCGCACGCAAGCGTGCACTCACGCACACCTGCGCGCGCGCCCAGCGCCCCAACGCACGCAGGCCCAGCTCCCGCACGCCCAGCGCTTGGCTGCTCCGCACGCACACCTGCCTGCGCGCGCACCCGCGTGCGCTCTTGCGCACTGTGCACTCCATGCCGCGGCATGGTGCCGCGGCATCTGGATTCTGCCGCATTTTGGGAATTTTGGTCTTTTCAAGCAATTTTGGCATGCTTCAGCTTCCAGAACTCCTCAAATACATTCTCCTTGAGGATTTTGAATTTCTGATGATTTCCAACGACAATTCGAATGCCAACGACTTTTCGGATTGAATTCGAATATTCGATTCGAAAATTCGGACCGAAGACAAATTGATCAAGGAAAATGTTTGCATCCAAGATTGTTCTATTTTTATATTTATTTTTGATTTATTTTGTAATATAATTAGAAAATATGTGAATTACTTACTATGTCTTTGGCTTTTAGTTTATTTTCCTAACTTGTAATATGGTGTAAAGTAAACCAAAGTTTGGTTACTTTAACTATGGTTTGTAAAGCCTATATAAAGGCTATTTTTCTCATTTTGTAAGAGGAGACTGGAATATGGAAATTAAACCCTAAAGCTTTGTGCTTTTGCTTAGGATAAAGAACTTGTTGGTTCTTTGTATCCATTTCTTTCCTTTATCCAATTCTTGTTGCAAGAAAGAATTGGTGGTGGAGATTCAAGTGGGTGAGCTTTGAAACAAGTGGGTGGATCTTCCTTTAAGCTTGTATCCAAAGTTCTTTAAGCTTGAATCAACTTCAAGTTGGTGGATTTTCTCCTTTAGGCTTGAAGAACAATTTCTTGCATTTGTTTATCAAGTAAGTATTGGCATTGTGTTGATTGAATGAGGATATTTGATGTTGAATGTTGATGTGCTGGAAGTTGATTAAAGTGGTGACTAATTTGGAGTTGAATGTGCTTGAACTTGGAGTTATTTTTGCTTGAAAATTTGATGTTGAATGTTGATGTGCTGGAAGTTGATTAAAGTGGTGACTAATTTGGAGTTGAATGTGCTTGAACTTGGAGTTATTTTTGCTTGAAAATTTGCTTGTTTTTGTGTGAGCTTGGCCTTAATCTTTGCTGGGTTTTTGGAGTGCCATTTGACACAAATTTAAGAGGTTTAAGGGCTGCCAATTCATATCAATATTATAGGGAAAAATCCGAGTTCGTTTGGGCCCTCAACTGTTGCCGCAAATTCAGGTCCTCTTGGTGAAATTTTGTGTCTGACCACTGAGCACTAAAATGGTCATAACTTGATATTCTGAAGACCAAATGAGGTGATTCAAAATTCACATGAAACTAGACATCCAGGGCTACAATTTTATGAAGACCAAAATTTTGGATTCTAGAAGCTACATGTCGCGGCATTATGCCGCATCATAGGGTAGTGTAGGAGGTGTACAAAAATTCCAGAAGCTGCATGTTGTAGCATTAGGCCGCAACATGTAGTCTAGCATCTTCATGTCGTAGCATGATGCCATGACATGACCCAGCAATAGCAGACAAAACCTTCATGTCGCAGCATGAGGCCGCGACATGGGCAAATTTTTGCAGAATTTCACTAAGAGTGAAATTCTTCCCTAATCCTAACTATATATATATCTTTGTAATTTTAGAGAAAAGGAGAGCCGTCCTAGGAGAGTTTTTGACAGATTCTTCACACACTTTTCAGATATTGAATATTTTATTTTGGGGATTCAATCAAAAGCTTTTCGGATTACAATTATGAGGATATTTTTCATCAACTTCAATAAGAGATTCAACACTTCATCTGGTTTTGTTCTTGTTTCTCCATTATGCTTATGATTTGTTTGAATCTCATTGCTTATTTGTGTTTAATGATGAACTAAACAATTCTTGCTAAGATTAGGGCTAGCTAATTCTTGAATGTATAGTGTTTTTTGAATGTAAATTACAAGCATGCTATTTCATGTGAGTTTGTATTCTGAACTTTATGTCTATTAAAAATTTGGCCACTTTTTAATAAGATTTATGTTATGTAATTGAGACTGGGAGATGATTTTGCATAAAAGCAGCTAGAATACAAACCGTGGATTAATTAAATATAGAGATATATTTGATAATACATATAATAGTCATAGGCACAATAGACTTGTGCTGAAAGCTAGTGGATTCCATAGAACTTAATGCATTTTCATCTAATTAAACCTGATAGAGATATTTAGGTTATTAGATTGTTAAATAGGATTAATATTGCTTGAGAAAGAATGTTGATCAATTTAGGGAATTCTATTGTCACATGAATAACATAAGATATATACGTATACAGAAAACCTACATTGTAGTGAATTAGTAAACCCAAAATCTTAGCACCATCTCACATATTGTTATTCGATTTACCTAGGCGTGCTTATTAATTGCTTGATTTAATTTTGGTTTTAGTTTTCATATTTATTTTCGACTTATATTCGATAGTTTAGATAAAGTTAGGAGTAGTATCGTCTTGGTACTTGTTTACGTGATCCCGTGGATATGACATCCTGAATACTTCCCGTTTTACTTTGAACTAGTACACTTGCTAGGAAGTTAGGGTTTAAACTTTTAACGCATCACACAGGAAGCGCACGACTGTATTTTAGCCTTGCACACGGGCATGTGTTTGTGCTACACAGTCGTGTGTGTCATTCTTCTTTGACACACGGTTGTGTCTCCTTCTTGCATACGGTCGTGTGTGCCATTTTAGCTTGACACATGACTGTGTGTCCTTCTACACACAATCGTGTGTGTTCTCTTGTGCATAACACGAGCGTGTGTGCCATTTTGCCTTGACACACGGCTGTGTGTCCTTCTGCATACGGTCGTGTATGTTTTCTTGTGCATAACATAGGTGTCTGTGGCTTCAATTTCTCAATTCACAGGTATGTGCATATATATTCCTGCAAAATAACTTTTCAACCTGATTTTGGTCATGAACCAAGTTCATGCTAGGGGTAATTTTGTTATTTCATAAATTTTAACATATTTTCGGAATCATTAAAACACTAAGGGTTCAACAATCTCCCCCTTTTTGATTAATGACAAAATATGTTAAAATTTTCAATAAAGCATATTCAATTAAAACTTTTAGTATACTTTTAACACTCCCCCTATCTTGATGCTTATCCAAAAATTGTAATTGTGTTCTAATAAAGCAACTCCCTCTTTCTCTATGCATATATAAAAGTTTTCATTTGATTTTAACCCTAATTCTCCCCCTTTTTGTCATAAATCAAAAAAAATTTTGACAGTCTCCTCTATTTTTCAGATATTTCCCAGACATAACAAAAAACATACACTCCCAATATATCAAGAATAATCACCAACAACTTCAATTCACCAATATCAACAATCAAAGCAATAACAAGTCATTATCAACAAGCAGTTTACAATAACAAAAATCATTATCAATTAAACATTAACAGATATCTAATACAATGTTAAAGTAAACACAATTGAAAAATTAATGTTCCTCAAAGAAATATTAATGTGCAAATGATGCATGAAGCAATGCATATGAAAGATGATGCTTTTCGGTCTTGACCTGGTGGAGGAGCATCGTCATCATCTTGTATTGATATGGAGGGAAAACGAGAATTAAGAGTTTGTAACTGAAATTCCATTCCACTCACTCGGTCCTCAAGATGTCCCACTCTGTTTCTAATGTCGATTATCTCTTGGCTCATAAAATTAAAATGCTCTAAGGCTTGTCCCTAAAAAGTTTCAAATGATGTTGATGCGTTAAAAGTTTAAACCCTAACTTCCTAGCAAGTGTACTAGTTCAAAGTAATACGGGAAGTAATCAGGGTGTCGTATCCACGAGATCACGTAAGCAAGTACCAAGATGACACTACTCCTAAATTTATCTAAACTATCAAATAAGAGTCGAAATTAAATCAAAGAAATAAAATCAAACTAAAATAAAATAATTAACAAACACGCCTAGGTAAATCGAATAACACAATGTGAGATAAGGCTAAGATTTCTGGTTCACTAATTCACTACAATGTAGGTTTTTCGTATGCATATATATATCTTATGTTATTCATGTGACAATGGAATTCCCTAAATTGATCAACATTCTTTCTCAAGCAATATTAATCCTATTTAACAATCTAATAACCTAAATATCTCTATCTAGGTTAAATCAGATGAAAATGCATTAAGTTCTATAGAATCCACTAGCTTTTGGCACAAGCCTATTATGCCTATGTTAATTGCATGTATTATAAAATATATCTCTATATTTAATTAATCCACGGTTCGTATTCTAGCTGTTTTTATGCAATATCACCTCTCGGTCTCAATCACACAACAAAAATCCTATTAAAAGTGGCCAAGTTTCAATAGGCATTAAGTTCAGAATGCAGACTCACATGAAATAACATGTTCGTAAATTATAATTGAAAAACCCTGCATATTCATGAATTAGCTAGCCCAAATCTTAGCAAAAAAGTATTTAGTTCATCATTAAACACAAATAAACAATGAGATTCCAACAAATCATAAGCATAATGGAGAAACAAGAACAAAACCAGATGAAGTGTTGAATCTCTTATTGAAGTTGATGAAAAATCTTCTCACAATTGCAATCTAAAAAGCTTTTGATTGAATCCCCAAAATAAAATATTCAATATCTGAAAAGTGTGTGAAGAATCTCTCAAAAACTCTCCTAGGATGGCTCCCATTTATTCTAAAATTACAAAGTTATATATATAGTTAGGGTTAGGGAAGAATTTCACTCCTAGTGAAATTCTGTTGAAAAGTGCCCATACCGCGGCATCATGCTGCGGCCTGGAGGTTTTGGACTACGTGCTGTTGATCATGCTACAGCATGATGATTCTGGACTTCATGTCGCGGCCTAATGCTGCAGCATGTAGCTTCTGGAATTTTATGTGCCTCCTGCACTACCCTATGCTGCGGCATGTAGCTTCTAGAATCCAAAATTTGGTCTTCATCAAAGTTGTAGCCCTAGATGTCTAGTTTCATATGAATTTTGAATCACCTCATTTGGACTTTAGAATATCAAGTTATGACCATTTTAGTGCTCAGTGGTTAGACACAAAATTTCACCAAGAAGACCTGAATTTGCAGCAACGGTTGAGGGCCCAAATGAACTCGGATTTTTCCCCATAATATCTTTTTGAAAAGCTTGAGATGTCCACTACAACTTTAGTGAGGACTATATTTTCATTAAAGAACTCAAAGATATTGAAAATCCTTGTTTTTCTTTTGTGGCGTGCAATACTCTCCTTTCCTGTCTTTGCTCTAGTTGCTCATTCTTCTTTAGACTAAAGTCGAACCTCTGACTAGTCCTTCGTAAGTGTATTTTTGGCTTGATTTCCATTGAAATCACATCAAAATCAACATTTCCTACAAAACCAAACATGAAAACCCGTGATCCCAAAATATACACATAATAAGGGTAAAATGGTCAAATCACCCCTAAAACTCTATAAATTTACCACGGAATTATACATGCAATGGACACTTATCAGATGTCATAAGCCTTTGCATTTCAGAGGGCGATTGAGATTCCATTCCTTGATCATTTTGGGCCCTCTTCCCTCTTCTTCCACTAGATTCGACTGCATGTGATAGGGCACCTAAAGGAGCTGCAGAAGGCTCAGTCTCTCCAATCATATCAACTAATCTCCATCCCTCTGAATTGTTTTTTTCAATCAATTTTATTCTAAACAAGGCATCAGCACCAAGGTAATGGATGTCAGAGAAAGGAATGACGTGATGCTCATAATCTGATAAATCTAAGCCCAGCTTCTCAACAAAAAAAGATATAAGCATACCAAAATCTATCGGTACCCAAGGTTTATTAACATTTTTCTGAATATCATTTAATTTCCCAATCAACCACCGAGCCACATCCACCTGTGCGTATTCCAGTGCAGCTTCCATTAATGCTAGATCTCTTACACTTACATGTCCATTGGTGTTTGTTCTAGCATTTAAAGTATAGGTAATCATTCTATGAAAAATTTTCAGGCTCGAACTCTGCATAGTCGATACCTTGGCTTTATGAGCATGATAAAAATTGGTTACAGTACAATGTATCCAGGATGCTTGTGAATTACGCCCTCCTGGCATATTAAGAATTCCTTCATAATCACACTCAATCCAACTCACTAACTCCTCTAATTTTACAGTCCAATTTATATTTCCTAATCTGAATTTTATAGTATAATCCGTAATTGTTCCCCTAGGATCTTTCATTAATTGTAATGAACTGTAGAACTCATAAACTAATCCCTCATACGCATTGTGTTTCATCAAAAATAATTTTTCTAATTTCAATGCTCTAACCAAAATCATCACATCCTTCAAAATTCCAATTTCTCTCAAAATTGATATATCTAAACACCTTCCAACATAAATTGGCTTTCCTAAAAGTCGATTGAAACGTACCTTTTGCTCCTTATTCTGATAAATAACTGCATAAGGCCCTTCATTCGATCTTGTGTTTGCATTCTTCATCCTTGGAGGCATTTTTGTGATAAACTTTGAAATGCAAATATGAAATCGTGTGGAAATGCAAGAGAACTTGATGAAATAGTGTTAAAAGCCAAATGTATGTGAGAAATTTGACTAAAATTGAGTGCTTTTTTAGGGAGATTTGAGAGATTTTCGACAAAAAAGGGTGGCTAAGGTTTCAATTTTTGTAGAAATGAAGAGGAAAAACTGGATTTGCTTAAATAGTCACGGACACACAGTCGTGTGTTTTGCGTACACACGGGCGTGTGTCAAGATCCCCAAATACACACGGTCGTGTGTATCTTGAACACACAGGTGTGTGTTTGCTTTAAACCGCCCAATTATACACGGTCGTGTGGATTTCTTACACACGGGCATGTGCTGACCAAAGGTCAAGCATGGCCATGTGCAATTGATACACGGTCGTGTGATCTGGAAAAATTCACTATGCAATGCCAAAATTTAGAATCAATCAAAACACAACAAAATACGAATTTTACACATTTTGATCAACTAAGAGGATCATTAATATGTGAATTCATATGTTGACCAATTTCAAAAATATTTTCGAATTGATTCGACTTAAATTCATATTAGGCACATAAATTATCAAACACACATCACACAAACATATAAATCAGCACATATTCATAAACCACATTTTCATACTAACACAATCATCATTCACAACACATAATTGAGCATGTTTAGAATAACTTATCTGGATATGAGTTGTGCTTCAAGCTTTACTTATACACCACTTCTTCAATTTTTGTTTTCGGTGTAGAAGCATAAGGAGATTCATTCATCTTTATCTTCATCTTCATCATCTGAATCCTCCTTGCTTAAAGCAGCAAGCATCTTCTTTTTCGAATATTTCTTTTTCACTTGAGGATATTTTTATCGATAATGCCCTTTCTTTCCGCACTCATAGCAAGTCACCACTTTTTCTTTCTTTTTCTTCTTCCATTTTGAAAAGAACTTGCTGAATTTCTTGGAGAGCATCTTCAAATCCTCTTCATCCATCGAGCTCTCCTCTTTGGTTGAGTTTTCTTCATCTTCACTTGTATCCTTCTTAACCTTGAGTGCGATATTCTTCTTTTTGTCCTCCTTGTGCATCCATTTCATTTCGTGAGTTAAGAGACTCCCGATCAATTCATCCATACCCATGTTAGTCAAGTCCTTCGATTCCTTAATTACTGTCACTTTCATACTCCAAGCTTCCGACAATGACCTTAGTACCTTCTTGACCAACTCGATGTTTTCAAACCTCTTTCCCAATCTTCTCAATTCATTTACTAGGTTTGAGAAGCGTTTATACATTTCCGTGATGTTTTCATCTTTCTTTATCTCAAATAATTCATATCCACAGAAAAGTATCTCCACCTTGGACTCCCTCACTTGGCTTGTACCTTCATGAGTCATTTGGAGGATCATCCAAGCTTCATGTGCTATTTCACAAGAGGAAACATGGTTAAATTCCGTGGTATCTAAAGCACAAAACAACATGTTTAATGCCTTTGAATTTAAACTCATTAATCTTTCATCATTTTCATTAAATTCAATTTCGTCTTTGAGCAAATTTGTATTTGGATTTATGGGAACAAAATCACCCTTATCAATAATTCTCCAAAGCTTATAGTCAATGGATTGAACAAAAAATTTCATACGAATTTTTCATTGACCATAATTAACACCGTAAAATAAGGGTGGCCTATTTGAACTACTCCCTTCTTCGAAAGACGGGTTTTGAAAGATGTTTGCCATGTAAGTTTCGAAAACAGATCTTAAACTCTAAAAATCGTTAAATTTTCAAAAACAAGAGCCCAAACTCTGATACCAATTTTAGAACCCCAAATACTAAATGGCAAATAACCTAGAGGGGGTGAATAGGTTATTTAGAAATATTTTGCAATTTTAAAACTTTTTCCTATTCTACCAACTCAAATATACATATAATTCAAATCAAACACAACTAAGCAAATAAACAATAATAACACAAATTAAAGAGAGTAAGGGAAAAGAAATGCTCAATCGATTTAGAGTGGTTCAGAGCTTTTCCACGCTTCCTACGTCCACTACTTCAAGCAACCTCGCTTGAAGATTTTTCTTCCACTAACTTCAACTCTGAAGTTACAATAGTTTTGATCCAAGGGATTTTGCCCTTTATACGCTAGTTTTGATATAAGGGATTGCGCCTTTAACTTAGTTTTAACAGGGATTATGCCTCACACTAGTTTCAAGGGATTGCACCCAAGGGTTTGTGGAAATTTACAAGAATTTGCCTCACAAGGTCAATACAACAATTAAGCTCATAAGGTTTCTCTCTAAAGAAATACAAATAAGTTTTATGAGAGAGAATTGGAGAAGAATTAGAGAATGTAAAAGTATAAGTTTTTGTCCTGATTCTCTAACCCATGAATCTTCAAATTATCTCCAATTTATAGGAATTAGGAAAAAGTAACCGTTGGGATAATTTTGAAAACCGTTGGAGACTTTCTGGAAAACTACACGACGTGCCCTTTTCTTACACGATCATGTTACACTTTTCAACGATCATATTTGTGCTAGCACGGGCGTGTGTATCTTCATCACACAGGTGTGTGTCAATTTTTCTTCCATCTTCTTTTGGATTCCAGAAGCTAGCACGGGATACATGCACAATCAACACATATGAAGCACACGACTGCATTTTAGCCTTGCACACGGGTGTGTGTTTGTGCTACACGGGTGTGTGTGTCATTCTTCTTTGACACACGACTGTGTCTCCTTTCTGCACATGGTTGTGTGTGCCATTTTGCCTTGACACACGGCTGTGTGTCCTTCTACACACGGTCATGTGTGTTCTCTTGTGCATAACACGACCGTGTGTGCCATTTTGCCTTGACACATAGTTGTGTGTCCTTCTACACACGGTCGTATGTGTTCTCTTGCGCATAACACGGGCGTGTGTGGCTTCAATTTCTCAATTCACAGGCGTGTGTATATATATTCCTGCAAAATAACTTTTCAATCCGATTTCGATCATGAACCTTCATGCCAGGGGTAATTTTATCATTTCATAAATTTTAACATATTTTCAGAATCATCAAAACACTAAAGGTTCAACAACTCTGATACCAACAACTATAGTGATCTCTACCATAGGTCATTGTATACTACAATTTAGGATACTTACTATATAATAATAGACCTATAACAAGAGTCCCTATAGTAAGAAACTGCTACTGAATTTAAACTTTTCATGTGGAAACTATAGATAAGAAATACTAATAGTAATAGGAAAATACTAATTCTTTATTGAAAATTCCCAAGCTTTTACTTGTAAAACTTATTATCCATACAACACATGGTAATAGTATTATACACACATGAATAAAACAAAAGCTATATAAAGCATGCGAGCCATTAACATGTTGTCTACTACTAAGCAGTATCCCTAAAATTTGATAGCCTTCTCGCTCCCACTCAGTCCTAAGATCACTAACCTACAAAAAAGAAAACAAAGAAGGGTGAGTGATAAAATCACTCAGTAAGTGTTTCCTATCTCTAACACAAGCAGATTTTAAGCTTTATCTCATTCGTGACCTTGTCTTTAGTATTCGCTTTATGCTTTATTTTTGTACTATTTCTGTTTTTGTGGCATCTTCTGTCTTTATATGGTTTTGTTTCTCAATGAATGTTACACATGGCCTGATATGCATATGCTAATGTCATGTATATGCTATGGTTTTTTTAAAAACTCTTTTTATAATAGTAACTATGATCTAAAGATCCTAAATATACATATAGTTTATATATGAAGACTGTCTATGAAAAACACTGTATTTGAAAATAACTACTATACTAACTAGGCTGATAAATACAGGGATTCAACACACTGGTCATGTGAGTTTCATCTTATAAAAATCTTTTTGTGTATAATTAACACTCTCTCTATCGAGTTTAGTCATAGACCATATCTTCTCTAACAGATATTAGTTTTCTTCTCTAATAGGTGTATGAACTTACAATTGCCCCATCGTATTCACCCCTAATTGATGTCCAGAACATCATATATTTATATTTTAAAAACATGTTATTGGATCTTTAGATCCTTTTCTGAAAACTTTTGTATGACATGTCATGCTCCATGCTATTAATCATGCATTGATCTATGCTACTAATCATGCATGATATGTTGTTTTATCTTGATATTACTAAGTTTTGTACGCTTAGAAGTGGCTTAAGGTTGTTTTAAAACTTATTCTATGCTTTATTCATAGTGCATGGGTATGTACTACTTAACACACAATCGTGTAGGGAGATGCACTAGATCGTGCTCTTAATTATGCTAACTCATGGAATTCTATTATGAAATTCTAGTTTACCACACAAGTGTGCGGTGTAAAGCTCACAAGCGTGTATGAAGGCACATAGCCGTATCCTACACTTGCACAGGCATTTAGTGGCACATATAACACTCATATGTCATGCTTACATAGGCGTGTGAAATTGGAAATAAGCGTTATGTTCTCGATCACACGGGCGTGTGTCTGAGTTTTCCAGGCATGCATGACTACCATGCATGGTTGTATTACTGCAAAATATGGCCACATGGTTATGCACCTATGGGTATATGATCGTATACTTAACTTAATCTCTACAATATCTGTCTAAAAACCTATAAATCCTAGCCATATTAGTGAAGGTCAACTTTCAAATTGTGTACCTTCTAACTATTGTATTTATCTATAGATATGTGAAGATTTGAATTCGCAAAAGATCTATAAGTTGTCGTCTTTATGAGTGATAAATCTTATTTTGCTTGACGTAATAAAAAGTTTACTTTTGTATTTTAAAAAATGAAATTAATAATATACAAATGCGCACAAATAAGGTGATAATACTAAATAAATGAAATATATATATGGTAAATTAAATTTTTGTTAGTTGCGATGAAAAAATATATTGTTTATATTTTTGTAAATGAATGATACTACTAAAAAAAATTAAACATGTTTTATAAATTAAATATTTTTTATTAGTAATAATATTGATATATATGTGCGTAAATCATGTAGGTAAAAGTTTTAAATATAATCGTGAAATTAGGAGAAAATTGGAAGAAGATTTTATCAACTCTCTTTTGATATTCTCAAACAAGAAAACGGTTGCAAGATCACATGAAATGAGTGTTGCGTGAAATTGTTTTGGAGTGGGTGGTTCTTTCCGCTGCCCTCCTGCGTTCCTCCTAAGTGAAGGAATTCTAATACATTATATAATATAAAAATGTTAGTAACCTTCATTAATAACAAAGAGAAGCAATAGTAAAATAGATTTTATAAAAAATTCAGAAACGGCAACAAAAGCGGGAAAACGGAGGCCCGGATGCCCCAGCATAATCAAAATTTCCAAACCACCCAAGATTTGCTAAAAGAACAGGCCTGCCCTCTAGCTTTTAAAAATTTAAACACCTATTTTTAACCAAAATCAATGGTTAAGTTTAATAATTAACCGTTAAAAATTAATAATTAGAAGTATATTTTTGTTCTTTTAATAAAAATTTTAAAAATAATAAAATAGATTTTATAAAAATAACAAAGATATTAAATAATATAAAATAAATCTTAAAAATATTCAAAATTTTTTTAAAAAGTATTAAAAAATAAAAAAAAAAAACCTTTTCGGTAGGCTCCTAGTTCACGGAACAGTCAGATCTAACAATCTTGTTTGATAGAAAATGTTAGATCGATTTCTTCTATTTTTGACAGAGATAGCCATATTTGACTTTCTCTATCATTAAACATAGTCGAAAATAGTTGAAAATGGTTGGTCTTTATCTTAGTAATAGTTTTCAGCCATGGTGAGGAGGTCGATTTGGCCTCCTCCACTAAAAGAGAGGGCTATATTAAGAGACAATTTCTAGTTTTTTGGTTTATTTATCAATGTCCATTGCATCATTTTTTAGCATTTTTAATCTTTTAATTTTTAAAAAGTTTTTATTTATTTTTTGTGATGAGGGCAGTTTAGTCATTTTATCAAAAATGTTAGAAAAAATGATGAGAATTGGTCAGGGTGAGTCTTTAGATTTTTAAAACTTAGAGGGCGGACTTTGACTTCTCAGCAAACCTTGGGTGGGAATGGGACGTTGGCCTTAAAATTTCTGTAAAGGCCCAATTTCACAAATGCATTCACCTTCACCTTCACCTTCACCTTCACCTTCACTTTTCTCAATCTGTCCTGGAAGATTCACAGAAATGGCAGAGAAGAGCAGTAGAAAACCACAAAGCTTGAACGAGTGTCACTATCGTCTTCTCCAAGGCCTCGCTTCTCCTACTAAACCCCCCTTTAATATCTCCTTTTCCGGTAAATCCTACTTTTTTATTTTTAAAATTTTCTGTTATCGATGTTCAAATTAATTTACTAATTTCTTTTTTTTTTATTTAAGAAAGAAATTAATGTGTTGATTTTGTGTATAGACGAAGAAGACGACGTAAACACATCCGTATTTAAACTAAAAAATTCTTCGAAACAATACGACGTCTTTTGCAGTAGCCTACTTCAAATTCACATTTCTTTTTGGTTTATGGTTTATTGTTTATTATTTCAAAACATAAAATTGAAGGCCGGAACGATGCTTTCGAAGTCTTGTCTCAAACAATGTTCGTTCTAAGCATAAATTAGTGGCCGGTGGTGAAGCCTTTTCTAGATTTTGATTTCTACTGTCACTGGATTTTATTTTTTCCATTCATATATTATTTTTTATATATAAATTCATTATTTGCGTATGGGACAAAAAACTAATAGCTACTTTTTCAGGATCTTTTTTGGCGTTTTGAATTAATTTATTATACGATTTTTAAATATTAATGCAATGGTTTCATTTGCAGAAGAAGAAGAAGATGAAAAGCCATCCGTGGTTAAACAGAAAGCTCTGTCCAAACAATGTGACGCTGTTCATGGTAATCTGCTTCAAATTTACATGTCTTTGAGTTTTGAACAGTTCTTTTATGGTCCTTGATTTGTGATTGGTTGATTTCTTATTTGCTCATTTTTAAATACTAAATAGAAGCCAGAGGCGATGTTTTCAAAGTCTTATCTCAAGATAATGCTCATTCTGTGAACAAATCAGTGCATGGTGAGGATCCTATTACAAAATTTGGTCTATTTTCTGTTACTGGATTTTATTGGTCTATTTATGTACTTCATCTATTAGACAAAATGTTGTAGCTAACTTTTTTCCTTTCAAATTTTAGTTGGGGTTTAGAATTAATTTACTATCCTTTTTAAATAATGCATTGGTTTTCTTGCAGATGCAGAACGGGATGTAAGCGTGGTTAAATTGAAAGCTTTGTCCAAGCAATCCAACACCAGTTATGGTAACCTACTTCAAATGTACTTGTCATTGGATTCTGAACTACTTCTGTATGATACTTATTTTGTTTCTTTGATTACTTATTTGTTTCTGTTGTTTCTAAGTACAAAATAGAAGCCAAAAGTGATGTTTTCAATGTCTCATCACAAGTCAATGCTCGTACTGTTAACAAATTAGTGCATGCAAGAATCCCATTAACAAAATTTGATCTTTCTTCCGTTGCTGGTTTTATTTTTCCATTATATGCATAACTGATTTATTTATGTACTTTTGTGTGTCTTAATGAATTTGATTATTGTTGAATCAATGAATCTCAGAGGAAGACAAGCCGGTAAAGGTTAAAATTCAAGGTAAACGCCGTCTGTGCAAAGTCTCATATCGAGATGTTGATAATGTTGAGGGTAGCGTTGTTGTTGATGGAGAACCTGAACTTTCAGATATTACTGATTTTAATTCACCCTCACAGGCTAAAATTGTGAGTAAGAGTGATAATAATCGGAGTGGAAATGAAATTAGGGATATTTTAAATGATTTGAGCTCACAGCTTGAGATTTTGTTGATTGAGAGAAAGACATTCACTAAAACTAATGATCAGGTGGGCGAGTTTCCAGGATTGGTTAAGAAAGTAGATATTGTTGAAGAGAGGAAATTTAATTTGCCTGATAATGCAAGTGCTGGCGCTTCCTTTTTGCTTACACCAGATCTTCATGATTCGTTGTCAGATGTTTGCAGGAATATTGTTGGTGGTGGTTTTGAGAGCGTATTGGGTGATTATCAAGAGTTCAGGGGTGATAATTTTGATGATGGGATAGATGAAACCAAGAACCTTGTTACAGGACTAAAGAAGAATGTATTGAGAAGAGAGGAAGAGAGATTGGTTTCTGCAAGACATTGGTTTGAATCTAATGTTGAAGAAGAAGAGGATGTCAAGTCTGAGGTTGATGATCATATGAAAAGATTACCTGAAACTAATAAAAATTGTCAGATATTGACAAAGAAGGAACCTAAAAGGGTGCCACAGAGATTAAGATCTGTGGTTCAATCTTCTGTGACTTATGGTAGAGAAGAGGATGATGAACATGATGATTGTGCGATTGTGAGTGGGAAAAATGTTGTTAAAAAAACAGAGAGGTGTGGTGGTAAGTTGGAGTCTAATTACTCTGGTGAGGTGAATGTACTGGACGAATGCACAGACGATTCTGTTTTGCAAGATGAGGGTTCCATTACTTTAAATGGACCAAGGTCTACTTATTTGCTTCCAGGAAAGATCGCAAAGATGTTGTTTCCCCACCAGTGTGAAGGGTTAAGGTGGCTTTGGTCTTTGCATTGTCGAGGTAAGGGTGGAATATTAGGGGATGACATGGGGTTAGGAAAAACAATGCAGGTAAGAAAATGTGTGCACGTTTGTTGAGATATTTTCAGTTCAAATGTCTACTGTGAAATTGATTGATTTTGATTACCCTTTCTCTGCAGATATGTGGCTTCTTAGCTGGATTGTTTCACTCAAGATTGATCAGTAGGGTATTGGTTGTTGCTCCAAAAACATTGCTCCCTCATTGGATCAAAGAATTAGCTGCTGTGGGGCTTTCTAGGAAGACTAGAGAGTGAGGCTGTTTGGCTTAAAATTTTGAATTATGTGATATGTTTATATATAATGTATAATACTTGTCTTCCCATTTATGCAGATATTTTGGAAATTGTACTAAAACTCGACAATATGAACTCCAATATGTACTTCAGGTTTTTCTTTTGTCATTGCCTTTTCTATCCAATATCATTGATTGACCGCCAGGAAAAAAGTTAGAAAATTAGATGCAAGAAATGAATGCAACACCTCCATGTTAGATAAACAAAGTATCTGTAACAAATTGGATGCAATAAATTCCCAAGCTTTTAGTTCTGATTGAACCTGTGGCCTGAAGGAAGCTGAATAATTAACGATGTTGTAGCACTATTAGTTTATGCGAGGTTCAAACTGTAAATCTGATTCAATGTGGTCACTTTGGAACATGAATATGCTTGTCTAGCTTTCTCTAAATTTGGAATGTCTTCTTATTTTAATTTTTTTTGTAATGATGTTTTCTATGGCAACTTTTATAATAGTTGTTTATAGATAAGTGTACAGTGATTCTCTTAACTGTTTATAAGCGGGTATCACATTAAGGTTTCATATTTGTCTTCATTTTTGGGTAGGATAAAGGTATTCTTTTAACGACTTATGATATTGTGCGTAACAACTCAAAATCTCTAAGGGGGAGCAATTGCCTTGCTGATGAAAGTAGTGACGATGAGGCCACATGGGATTATATGATTCTTGACGAGGTAGACATTATTATGCTATTTATAGTTTTAATATTCAACTACTTTTTATCTGTTAGTTATAGTGTACAGTTTGAGATGCATAATTACAAAATTTAATATATTAAGTTATACCTGTAATAAATATGTTGCAGTTAGTTATAGTGTACACTTAGAAATTCATAATTACAAAATTTAATGTATTATGTTATTTCTGTAGTAAATATCTTGCATGTCTGGTGCTGTATGATTTATCTTGTGCTTTCCTGCTCTATTTCATTCTGAGTTAATTTATGCATATCACAAAAAACCTGGACTCTTGAAAAAATCATTTGAACGAGTCAAAGTTCTATTCTGGATGATCACTTATCAGTTGTCAGCTGCTTTTGGAATGTAGTGAGATGGCCCTGTGGAACAGGATGCAGCTGTCTATGATATGGTGAAGTTGTGTGAAAATGACAAATTGTATGCGTTGATGTCTGTTACTCAAGAGAAGCAAATAAATGTTTAATTTTTTTTATCAACAGTATATTTCCAGTTTTTGTAGCTTTTGTTCTCTTTTATTTTATCTTTTTTCCCTTGGAGGCGTATTGGATATTTAAAACTTTTCTTGTAGTGAAATTTGGTTTCTTCTCTTTTTTTCTACTTCTAATTTGACAGTTTGTGTTTCCTAGAAAGATAGAAAACTTGGTTTTGATAATTTTTAGCTTACTTCTTTTATAACCATGAACATACCATTTACTAGTAAAGAAAGGTATATTTCTTGTTTATTTGCTTATTAATTTACTAGACTTAGAAAATAGAAATGCCAACGACTGATATGTTATATGTTTTAGGCCCTTACAATTGTGTTTTGCGTTTGGGGTCTTTTCAGATTTCTTTTCATTATACTTTCTACACGAACTTATAAATAGACAGATTATTTTAAGTGGGTATTCCCTGCCTGGGGGGAAAAAAGATAGAGGCTTGCATAAATATGTATTCTTACATCTATTGCTTTTGATCAGAAAGTTTCTCTTTTTAAAGACAAAAAGATTTCACTTGCATGTTATATTGACTTTGCTTTTTGTTTGATTGGCTTATTTACCAATACAGGGCCATCTCATAAAAAATCCAAGTACACAGAGAGCCAAAAGTTTGCTTGAGATATCAAGTGCTCATCGAATAATTATTAGTGGCACACCAGTT
Source organism: Anacardium occidentale (assembly GCA_026122585.1). Taxonomy (NCBI): domain Eukaryota; kingdom Viridiplantae; phylum Streptophyta; class Magnoliopsida; order Sapindales; family Anacardiaceae; genus Anacardium; species Anacardium occidentale. Next base: position 167,782 of record JAJEJH010000513.1, on the reverse strand, counting down.
CAAAACAACCTTAAGGTATCATCTATAGGCCCTTTATTTGTGTTTTTACATAACACTCTCAATAAATGTAGTCCTGTATATTTTAGTGCATCTGTCCCAAACTTGATATATGATATTGTTTTTGAGTTTTGCTTCTTATTACTTTGAAATAGGAATTGTGGGCTTTATTTAACTTCTGTTGTCCAGAGTTATTGGGTGACAACAAATGGTAATTCCTTTCACTAACCTTCCTTTGGAATTACTTGGGTTTGTTCTTTCTGTGTCCTTAAGCTGTGGTGCTTTGTCAGGTTTAAGGAAAAATATGAGAATCCTATACTTAAGGGAAATGATAAGCATGCTTCTGATAGGGAAAAGCATATTGGTTCAGCAGTTGCTAAGGTAATGGTTTCATATGTATTGTCTCATTTGAATCTTCATCAATTGAAAGCTTTATATGCTCTCGCATTTTGTGATAAACATAAGAAACTAGTACATGTTGAGCCTTACGTGGCCTCTATTTTTATAGAAAGATTTCTAAATTGTTATGTAGTGGTGACCTGGATTACAATGGCAGACATTTATACTTAATTTTCTGACCTTCAGTTTAAATATGGCACACTCAATTATTGGCTAATAACCATAATTTTGTTTCTAATAAATCATATAATTCTACAACTGCGAGTTATAGGTTTTGAGAGTTTATTGTTTCCTGTGAGGTGCTTATATAATCAATTATCTCATATTAATGCTAGAACATTAAACTTATACATGAAATTATTATATATAAATGCTCAGGTTTTTGGTGACTTCGCAATGTCCATAATTGCACAAAAGCCAAGGTTTATTAAAGATGTGATTGCAAAATTTGGAAGTAAATTTTTTTCTTGGTTTAATATATCATCTTATGTGTTTTGTACTTGTGCATTAGTTTTTATTTTGATGTGCCTCATTTTAATATAAATACTAGGCCTTTTAAATGTTCGACTTTTCTCTATTCATGTTTTAATTTTTTTTATGCTGTTACTTAGATTTCTGAAGTACTAGAAAAGTGATGACTTACACCCTTTGATTTTGCAATTCAGGAGCTACGAGAGCGTATTCAGCCTTATTTTTTGCGTCGCTTAAAGAATGAGGTGTTTCCTGAAGAAGATACCACAAAAAGTGCTACACTTTCCAAAAAGAATGAGATCATTGTGTGGCTACGACTAACCAATTGTCAGGTTCAATTTGCTATACTATTTTTGTATATATGATTGCATCTTCTTCTGTAATTTTATTATAATTATTTTGTAAATCTCATGGTTCCCTATTTCTCTTATGTAGCGACAACTCTATGAAGCTTTTTTAAATAGTGAACTGGTTCTTTCTGCTTTTGATGGATCCCCATTGGCTGCACTTACGGTACATCTGTTTTTCAGAATAGACTTTTCTCTTGGTCAATTGGTGTCTCCTTTTTTGTGTTTCTAATAGAATTAATAATATATTCAAGTAAGGAATATGTAGATATTTCCTTTTTCACTATTCACTCATATTTATATATCTTATCATTTTCGTATTTTACAAATAATCGTATGGAAAGTTAGTTCTTTTGGTTTTCAGCATTATTGAGGTTTATATCTCAGAATTTTTGGCATTTTCAACTTTATTCTCAATTGATTAATTTCAATTCTGCCATAGAGAATTATTTAGATTTACATTTGGATTTCTAGTTAACAAATAGAAAAAGTAGTAGGGAAGGAACTTTGTTTTTTAAATAAGAAATTGGTTTCTTTATTTGCTTGAAGGGAGGGGGATGTAAAGATAGCTTTGACATTACTATTGATTTGGGCAAGAGAATGTTTATGTCTGTGATTCATTGGCAGAGCTAGTGCTTTAAATTGTAGTAAGCTGTCTGCTCTTAATATTTTTCTTTGAAGGATATATACAATGTAAGGTAGTAATGTCCCACCAAAAAATAAAAGAAAATGTGATCTCTACTATGAAGCAAGTCATTTTCTAGTCAGGATCCCCTGGTATTAATTTCATCATGACCATGTTTAATCACTACTTGATATAACTCGTTGGACTAATGTGATATTTTACTATTAAGATCCAATGGTATATGCATGGTCCTGATAAATTAATATAAAGGTGTCCTGAGTAGAGAATAATTCTATACTACAGTCACTTAACATCTCATTACATTTGGGGAGGTACTTTAGTGAAAAATAATGCTTGATAATTGGTTTGATTGACACATTATGTGAAATAGAATATGATACTTTTTCCATATTGAACAGATTGTGATAGCTTCAATATATTAATATTATCATCCATATAATCATTATGATAAGCAGGAACCCATTTTTTCTTGTATTCTTAAATTTTTGGTAGTTTTCCTTGGTCTTTGGTGAAGTCTGTTTTTTGGTATTTGTTTCCTTTTTTTTTCTTTAAAAGTCCTGTCTTTCCTTTTTTGTTTGTATCAGGAAATTTTTATGGGACATTGTTTAAGCCTATTCAAAGCTATGTATATGTTGTTCTAATTTTTTGATTGGTTGAATATTCCTACAAGATAACAAACATTTACAATTTTCTTTGAAGCAGATTCTGAAGAAAATATGTGATCACCCACTTCTCTTGACAAAGAGGGCAGCAGAAGACGTACTTGATGGGATGGACTCAGTTCTAAATCCTGAAGATGCTTGTGTGGCAGAAAAATTGGCAATGTATATTGCTGATGCTAGTGAAAAAGAAGATTTCCGAGAGCAACATGACAGTGTCTCATGCAAAATATCTTTTATTTTATCGTTACTGGTTAGGCATTCTGCAAATTTAGGCATTGATGGTTTGGATGTTTTATGTAATAGGTTAAGTGTAATTCATTTTGATGTTCCTTTGCAGGATGATTTAGTTCCAAAGGCTCACAATGTTCTAATTTTCTCACAAACTCGCAAAATGCTTAATCTTATTCAGGTTTGTTCTATCCAATGCCAGCTTATGATGTCTTCCAAGCATTATGATTTGGTTTACTCACTTTCTAAGTAGTTCATTTTTGGCAGTTGTTAGTTAATAGTTTGGTACTGTTGGAAGATTTGAACATTTATTATATTTAAATACAAAGGCGAAATAAAATTAGCTAATTTTGGATGTGCCTTTGTATTTGATAAAATTTGGATGTAAATCACATCAAAATAAAAAAAAAAAAAACTACTTATTGAAGACAAACACCTTACAAGTTCAAGAGCTAGATGAGTTGTTTGTCTGGCTGCTTATCTAGGCCATAGGCTTTTTGGCTCGCTTTCTTTTCAGCCAAAACTGCTTACACTTTTAATTAAAAGTTTATTGACTACGCTGAAACTTCTATGAATCAGATATTTTAGTTTGGTTGGCTTTAATGATGGATCTGTTCTAATATGCTCCAAATGAATTATTGAAACTTATATTCCATATGAAAACACAGGCTGACTAGTGTGAAAGCTAGTAACAGGCTGATGATATTTAATATCAAAATTTTTCACTAATTACAACATGGACATACTTTCAATTGTAGTGTAATTTTGATGGATTCATATACATATACATATATGTATATTATAAAATTTTGGCAAATTCATTTGTGATCTACAGTGTTTTTTTAAAATTTAATAGTCTACTTGCTCTTTATGTGTGTGTGCATAGAACAAAAGTTAAAACAAGATGAAAAAAGTGGTAGAACTTTGCATTTTTTAACAATTTAATTGAATTTCTTTTGAAAGAGCAATCTTTGTCATAAATCAATTGATTCCCTTAGTTGTATCTTTCATCCGGAATTTGTTGTGTAAGTCGTTTGTATGAATGTAATTTGTGCTTGACACTTTGGTTGCTCATAGGAATCTATTGTATCCAATGGCTACAAGTTCTTACGTATTGATGGTACTACAAAAGCTAGTGACAGAGTGAAGATTGTTAATGTAAGTTTTCTGCTTAGTCATAAGGATAAGAATTGATGGCTTTTGTGTCAAAGCTTTATCACATGGTTTTCAATTTTTTTTTCTTTTTTGCTTTATCAGATGGATTTTAGTTTTTTTTGCTTTATCACATCGTCTTCAATTTTTTTTTTTTTCAATTCAGGATTTCCAAGAAGGTGATGTGGCTTCCATATTTCTTTTGACGTCTCAAGTTGGTGGTCTAGGTCTTACACTTACTAAAGCTGACCGTGTGATTGTGGTGGATCCTGCTTGGAATCCAAGGTGCCTTACGCTTTGCTTCTTGTTCATACTTGCTAATTTATTAGGTATGTTGACTGAATTTCTATTTGAAGGCTAGGTATAATTATAGAAGGCTTTGAAATGTGTTCCTATAGTTATGCCTGAACACACACACACACACACACACACACACACACACACACACACACACACACACACATATATTCTTGACACTGTTGACTTAATTAGAGGTGAATTTGAGTTGAATCGAGCTTGAACTTGAGCTTGAGCTTGAACTTAAGTTTGCTTGAATTCAATTAAGCTTAATGGAGTCAAGCTTAATATGAAAAACCAAGCTTGAGCTTGGTTCGTTACTGCAAAAATATTAAATTTAAACATATTAATTATTATTTTTTTAAAATTTATGTTTTCTAATAAAAGAAAACATGAACAAAAATTGAAATGTAATGAGAAATAATAAGATTAAACCTATTTATAATGGGTGGGGTGAATGGTTGATATTTTTACTCATCTAATGTGAGACATTAGCAATTATGTTGAGTATTTATTTATAATCGGTGGGGTTGATTGTTGAAAATATATCTTTTCAATGTGGTATTTTTGCAACCACAATGAAAAGATACATGCTCAACAATTCATTCCATTCATTACAAATAAACACTCAACTCAATTTCTATTATCCCATATTAGTTTGAATAAATATTAAACATTCACATCATCTATTATAAATAGGATAATCTTTTCATTTTTTCTTTGCAAATTAACTTTCTTTCATGTAAAAATATATTTTTCTAATAAAAAAAAAAACTATTTTTGAGCTTGAGCAATACTCGATAAATTTTTAAATCATGACTTAAGCTTGGGCTCAGTTGAGTTGAGTTAACAATCGAGCTCTAACCAACTTAGCTCAAATTAGCCTTAGACTTAACTATAAAACAAAAATTATATATCAACAATAATTTATGTTATGTAAACTAACTTGTATGAAAGCTAATTAAATATTAATCCAAGTTAAAATTGAATTACGAAGATTTTGTTTATGGTAATTAGTGTTGATTTCCTTTGAGATTTACCAAGTCAATTGATTCAAAAGATGAATTTAAACTACACTGGCTATGTTAAGTGTTATTTACATGTCTTAAAATTTAGTCTTGTGTAAACATTTGGTAAGTTAAATTTTGGTTTTCTATGGTTTTATTTACTCCATCCCTTTAAGAATTACCAACACTATTGTAACTAGGGGTTAGTTGATTTGGGTATTTTGTTATAAAAATGAGAATTGGACTTGAAATTGAGATTAATTTTGAAGATTTTGGAACCAAAATCGAAATTGACTAGTTTCCAAGATTTAGGAACCAAAATCAGAATTGACCAAGACATGTTCTTATTCAAATTCACCTTTTGAAGGAAACAGAAATGTTAGAGTGTAAAACTTGCTAATACACATTTGGATAGAAATTGGAGAAATAAAGGAAAAGATAGGGATCTCCAGATGATAAAGGAAGTTACCAGAGAGTGGTAGGGAGACTAATCTACTTATCTCTTACTAGACTTGATCTTGCCTATGTAGTTAGTGTAGCCAGTCAGTTTATACATTCTTCTACTCATGTTCATCTAGATGCAGTTTGATATATCCTAAGGTACTTTAAGGGAATTATTGGGAAAGGATTGCTATTTCGAAAGTCTAAAGATAAGAGCATAGTAGGGTTTGTTGATGTAGATTGGACTGGTTTACCAGAAGACAGTAAGTTTACTTTTTTTTTTTTGTTTCGTACGAAACTCTGAGGCAATTTAGTAACTTGGAGGAGCGAGAAACAATCAGTGGTGGCTAAAAGTAGTGTTAAAGCCGAGTACAGGGCAATAGCTCAAGAAATTTGTGATGTAGTTTGCATGAGAAGAATTCTTGAAGATTTATAGTTGCTTATAATAAGTCCTTCACTCTCTATAGTGATAGCAAATCAACTATTAATATCGTCTATAATCCTATTCAACATTATAGGATGAAAAATTTACGGATAGATCAAAATTGCATTACTCGAGAGATTGAAGAGGGAGAAATTAGTTTAGCCTAAATTCCTTCCACAAAACAAGAAGCAAACATTTTAACAAAAGTCATGCTACAACCAAGATTCGTACCATTACTAAGCAAATTGGGAATGATAAACATCTATTCACCAATTTAAGAGAGAGTGTTGGAAAGTAAATCAATTCGACTTTCCTTGTATAGTATAAATCTATTAGAATAGGAAAACTATAATGTATCTTATTTTCTACATTTTTTCTTTCTTGGTATAGAGATACTTTCCTAGTTAGGAATATAAATTTGTTGTATAAATTTTCTCCTGAATATGAGAGTAAAGAATAGTGAATCCTTTCAATCCTAGTATTCAAAATTTGTATTATGTAAATTGCATAATAAATTGACGGATTAAAATTTGTATGGTAAAAACTCAGCAAACAAGCATCTTCTTTCAAGCCCACCAATTCTTCCTCTCATTGGTCATCTCCATCTCCTTAGGCTAGCTGTTTACAAATCATCAGTTGAAATTCCCTCCAAATAAGGTCTTCTCCATCTCCAAATTGGATTAGTGTCTTGCGTTTATGTTTCATTATCTTCTATTGTTATGGAAATCTTCAAAACACTTGATTTCAACTTTTCCTTTCGCCAAAATTAACTTTTAGAGACATAATACTTTTTAGAGATTTGGGGTTCATTGTTGTCCGATATGGAGATCATAGGGTCATATGGAGAAAAAAAGAATTAGCAATGTTAGAGAGAGAGATCGATCAATAAAGCGTTACCTAACGGAGATTGTGGTTGGACTTTGTTGGCTCCATGTTGGGCTTTATGTGCAAATCCTGGGTTTTGTCATTTGTTTACTATAAATAGAAATTTTTTGGATTTTGTAAAGGGCAAAAAGTTTGCCGACTGTCGTAAGTCCACTATTGGAAGATCTTAGGTGTCAACAACAAAATATAGTACTTGAAGAGGTTGAATGCTGTTGCGTTTCTGCAATTAAATTTTGAATCAGGTTTGAATGAGATTGTTGGAATTTGTAATCTTAAAGTGTTGGAATCAAAACTTATTTGTAATATTGGATAATTGGCGATTTTGGTTCCACTTGGTTCTTTTTTTTTTGATAAGTAAAATTTATAAAAAAGAAAACAAACGGGCAGGCTTGAAACACTCTAAGCGCAACGAGAAAACTCATCCGCCAACAAAATGAAGACGAACCCAAAAAGAACCTAAAGCCACATCTTTTGATAGCCTATCTTGGTTCCTACCGAGATAGAAATCAAGAGGCTAATTGAGACTATCACCTAAAGAAAAAGATCACTTTCACCCATTAAGTACAATCAATAACAAAAAATCCTATACCAAGAACAAAATATAAAAATTTATAAAATAAGTACAAAAAGGAGATCCTTTGTACAAGCACAAGAGAAGTCAAAGGAGACAATAATCCAAGTTGTATAAAGCACCATGCCTATTCAAAGATATATCAGCCTACCGATCGAAGAACATAGAAATTAGCTTCTTCTACAGCCATAAATGCACCACAAGAGGTTTACCATGCAGTCGAACAAGGTAGTGAAGATTGGCCTACACTGGAGAACCTCCAAAGCCATGTACCAACCCAAAAAGGCCTTACTGTGATGCAGAAGAATGCTGCTAAGGAGGCCACCGAGCCCCCTTGTTGAAGCCCCTAAGGGATGGGCCAAAAAGTACTCCAAACCATGTACATGCATGTGGCAGCAAGCATCATGCCGCTGGTTCTGATGCCCTCGTTCCAGGACCATAACTTCAAGCACAGCAACCCAACTGTAAGGAGAAAGCACTAAATCTAACGTGTGCATGCAGGACTATAAAGTGGTCTTGATCCCAGTCCAAAAGCTCCAAGGGTTGATGATAAAAATGCAGCTCAAACAGGCTAAAAAATCAGCCTGTCTGGGTTTAAAACCGAAAATTTACTGTTCACAGAAATAGTATCCGTGAACAGTAAGAAGGAATATGCAGGCTTTAAACACTAAAAACGAGACCAGAATTGTGTCCGAATACTAGTCTTCAGATTCTTGCAAGTGTAACTAACCACAAAGAAGTTGAAGCAAGTCTAGAACCATAGAAAATACCAAGAACTTAATCGATTAGAGGTGGAAACCTAAGATCCAAACCAAGCTATGTTGCTAAGTATAAGAGCCCTCTAAAATCTAATAAGGCTAGCATTCTTAGTATCAAGGAAGAAGCTGATCAATAATGGGAGGGTTTGTAATGCTCTCAAATTGATTCTAAAATCTCCCAAATTTATCCTTAAAATTTCAGCCCCAAATAAGTATCAAAGTCTTTAAATTCATGCAATTTTTTAACCCAAGTCCAACACTAATTCTTCAACAAGAGAGGTAGGGAAATGAAGATCTAACTCAACACCACAAACATCAATTAAAATGTGCAAGAAAACAAACCTCAAACATAAAGGAATCTTTCACCAACTTGAGGGTGAACCAAGGATAAAAGATGAACTCCACCACCAAGGTTCTTCCACTACCAAATTTCTTCTTGTAAATAAAAATTTGGATAAAGAAAATAAAAACATTCACATGAGCCACCAAGCATCATGGAATTGAAAGAAAGCCAAGGCCTTTCAAATATTCATTTCATCAAAAGCTCCTTTTACAATGAGTTTGGTTTGCCTTTTATAGGCAATGTACAACCTTGGTTAAATTAACTCTAGTTAATTCAAAATATATTTTAAATTACATGTAATAATTAAAAGAAAATGTGAAAAGGAAAATTAAATAAGTACCCTAAAACTAATTACAAAGTACAATTAAATGTAAACATATTTAAAATGTCATAATCTTGCATGCTTGTATCTTCATGTAAATTTTTCTTGATTAAATTGGCCTTGATTCGAATTTTTGATTTGAGTATTCGATTCGAATTAATTATTCAAATTCGATCTGAAGAGTCGTTGGCATTCGAATCTGTGTTGAAAGTCATTAGGAACTAAAAATCTTTAAGGAGAATGCATTAGGGAAGCTCTAGAAGGCAAAACATGCAAAATAGTTGGAAACAAGAGCAAAATCCAAAAAGTGTGGCAGAATCTAGGTGCTGCGGCCCCATGCCGCGGCATGCGGGCAACGGGCGAGCAAGTGCGCACATTTGCGCGACAGGGCGCGCACAGGCGTGCGCGGTGCCGTGCGTGCCAAGCCAATTCTCCACTTGCATGTTTTCGCCCCGATTCTCATTTGATTTGACTCCCGTTTCTTTCATTGGCTTTGTATGAAGCCATTTGATAAAATGATACTCTTTGATGTGCCTAAAGGGAAGAAGGCTGTGGGGTGCAAATGGGTCTTTGCAGTCAAAGTTAATCTAGATGGTTCTGTGGCTCGCCTTAAAGCGCGACTTGTTGCTAAAGGATTTGCTTAGACTAATGGAGTGGATTATTTTGATACTTTCTCTCCTGTAGCCAAACTTATTTTTGTTCGTTTATTTATTTCACTAGCTGCTTCTCGGAATTGGCCTTTACACCAGCTAGATATCAAGAATGCATTTCTTCATGGTGATCTCCAGGAGGAAGTTTATATGGAGCAACCACCTGGGTTTGTTGCTCAGAGGGAGTATGGGAAGGTCTGTCATTTGAAGAAATCTTTGTATGGCTTAAAGCAAAGTCCTCGTGTCTGGTTTGACAAGTTTAGCGAGGTAATTCAAGAGTTTGGGTTAACAAAGAGCAAGTGCGATCATTCAGTATTCTGCAAGCAATCAGTAGTTGACATCATCCTTCTTGTTGTACATGTGGATGATATTGTTATTACAGGAGATGATGGTATGAAAATTTCTTCTCTCAAGTCATTCTTATATACTAAGTTTCATACAAAAGACTTAGGCCAATTGAAATACTTCTTGGGAATAGAAGTTACAAGGAGTAAGAAGTGGATTTTTCGGTTTCAGCGAAAATATGTCATTGACCTATTTACAGAAACTGGAAAGATGGGAGCTAAACCATGCAGTACTCAAATGGTCCCTAATGTGCATCTTATGAAAGATGATGACGATCCTCTTGATGATCCAGAGAGATACAGACGATTAGTTGGGAAGTTAAACTATCTCACTGTAACTCGTCCTGATATTGCATATGCGGTTAGTGTTGTTAGCCAATTTATGGATACTCCTACAGCTAATCATTGGGCAGCTCTGGAAAAGATCTTGTGTTATTTGAAAGGAGCTCCTGGACTTGGCATATTATATAGCAATCATGGGCACACTCGTATTGAGTGCTTTGCAGATGTGGACTGGGCTGGATCCAAAAGTGATAGAAGGTCCACTATAGGTTATTGTGTGTTTGTTAGACGAAATCTAGTATCGTGGAAAAGTAGGAAGCAAAATATTGTATCCAGATCTAGTGTAGAAGTTGAGTATAGGGCCATGGCACAGTCCACATGTGAAATCTTGTGGATACATCATCTGTTAGCCGAAGTTGGTTTGAAGACTTCGTCACCAGCCAAACTCTGGTGTGATAATCAAGCTGCACTCCATATTGCCTCAAATCCAGTATATCATGAACGGACCAAACATATTGAGATTGATTGTCACTTTATCCGTAAAAAGATTCAAGAGAATTTAATTTCTACTGGATATGTAAAGACAAGAGAGCAACTAGGAGATATATTCACTAAGACATTAAACGGGACACGGGTTAAATATCTTTGTAACAAGCTGGACATGATTAACATCTATGCTCCAGCTTGAGGGGGAGTGTTACAGATATACATTACATTATAGATATACATTAATTCAAAATATAGATCGAGTAAGATTATAAGATAATGACTATCATAGATAAGCTTTCAATGATTGTATATATATGAGTTTTTTTGTCAATAAAATACAAGCTTTCTGCCTGCTGAATTACACTTCTCAAGGCATAAGAAATTTCCCCTCCCACTATGCCATCCTTCCATGCTAGTCTGTAGTCTCTCAGAACAAAGAAGGCGCATGCCTTTTGAAGATAGTCAGAGGAAGGGCCCAACTATTGGTAGGATTTTTATTCAAATTAGAGAAGGGTAAGTTACTCAAATCAGCTTCGTTATCTTTAATGATTCTTCTCATATTAGCACAAACCCTCTCCTTAGTTAAGGAACCTCTCGAAAAGACTCTGTTATTTCTCTCTTGCCATATACTGTAAACAACAACACCTAAACTCATCTTTGCTATGGTGGCTATAAGAGAATTCTCTTTTTTGTCTCTAGATATCTTCTCAATATACTCTTCTCACCTTTGGCCCCTATAGCTCAGATTGCTTTGGTTGAGAATATTACACCAAATAAAATGACTTTCCACTCGGTTCTTTTGTTTAACCCTCATTGTAATGTATAATTCCAAATATGGATTAGGATTATAATCTTACAAATAGTGCCATATAGATGTAAAAAATACCTAGTAAGGGATTGGATTAGTTATGGGATTATGGCTTTTGCTTGGTTTTGTATAAAGGATATTTAACTTTATCTTGTTTAGGAGAATAATCCATTTGGATGTGGCAATTAATTCGATGGAATCTTGTAGTTTACTAGTCTAATAATTGCGAGACTCAAGTTTTTGATGCTTTTTTTTTTATTTAGCTATAATTCAAATTGTATAAATGCTGTGTATTTAAAAAATCATACAATTAATAATAAAAGAACTAAATTGTCATCTGAATGTTATTGACCAGAAAAAAGATTAATTAATATTTAAATATTTATATAGTTTTCTTTTGAATTTGTTCTGATTAGCTTAGTAAAAAATTAAGTTTATTCAATGTATAACCTCGTAAGTCTAAGATTGTATCTATCACAGGAAAATATGGTATATTATTCAATTGGCCAAAGGACTTATTACCACCTAAGGTTTCAGTCAAATACAAATTCCTATCCTCTAACTTTTAAAAGTCCAAACATCAACGGTTTACCTATTTTTCATTCAATTTTATTAACATATTTTATAAAATGACTAAAATACCTTAAAAAATTTTGAAAAAATATTAAGTTTTGAAAAATAAAAATGGTAGCTATCGCCATTGGCAGTGTTGCCGACAGTGGTGGTTGCTGTTAATTGAATTTGGTAGGCAAAAAATGACCACCTGGTTGCAGGTCGTCTCTTATTTTGGTGGAGGTAGCCAACACTTCTGCCAGCGATAATGGTCGAAAACGATCGGTAGGGCCAAGATGGGCCATTTTCGGACGTTTCTGGCCATTTTTGTTAGCATTGGTGGAAGCGGCTAGTCGGTTGGCTAGATTTAGTCACCCTTGGAACTAGATGGCCGTTTTTAGCCATCTGTTCTTTTAATTTTTTTTTATATTTTTAATATATTTTTTCAATTTTTTATATTTTTATAATATTTTAGATTTTTAAAAAATTTATTTTATTATTTTATAAATTATTATTAATAAAATGATTAAAATACCCTTCTGATATGAAAATGTTACTGTTGACCATTAAATTTAATTGTGGATTTTAGTTAATGGGTGGGTGTTTGGGTTTTAAAAACTTAAGAGATGAGCATCTATCTTTAAATGAAACTTTGGGTGGGAATATGTCCTTTGGCCTATTCAATTCCAGTTAATTACTTGTATTCAAAATCAGTCCTACATGATGCAACATCTCAGTTTCATATTTTTAAGAATCATAACCACAGCCAACTGCTAGGTTGATGATGTAATAATTATATCTTGTGACACTGATATTGGTGAATAAAGTCAGAAAGAGTCACATATTTATAGCTCATTTTTGCCAGTTCTTATTATGTTCCATTTGGATGGTGTTATAAATATGTAAATTTTACCTCTGTAGCACTGATAATCAAAGTGTTGATCGTGCTTATCGAATTGGTCAAAAAAAGGATGTCGTTGTATACAGATTAATGACTTGTGGAACAGTTGAAGAAAAGATATACAGAAAGCAGGTGATTTATGTCCTTTATTTGTTTGGTCATGGATGGATGATATTTCTATATTTTAGTAACCCCGTTTTTGTCATACCAATGAGCTTTGGAAACTACCACGTAGCAAAGAGTTTAATGTGTTACAAAATTTGTTGTAAACCTGCATCAACCAAAACTTGTTTGTAATCATTTCAAAGTGGTTCAGTGAAATATTGTGAACTACTAGTGGTGACAGGAATTGAGAACCTTGAATAATTTATTGTAATAAACATAATTGAGAGAAATGAGTTTTTGCAGTAAAATTTTTATGAACAATGTTATGCATGCATAATTTTTGAACTTATTTTAGGTAATCAAATGATGTGTTATCATGTGATTAAATGTTAATTTATCTTTAATTGATTCTTAATTTAAAATCATCTAATTACATGATGACACATTATCTGAATACATCAAGCGAGTATAAAAATTGTATGCACATGGTTTTATAAAATTTTTATAGATTCATGAGTCCATGCCTGTTGTCTTACAATATATATAGCCTTTATACAGTTCTCTGTTATGGAATACAAAAAGTTTTTCTGTTTGCATGCTTTATGAATGTTTCATTTGTATATCTTTCTAATTGAAGAATGGGTATAATGGAATCCTCTTGACTGCGTAAAATTTTTGGTTTAGATATTCAAGGGAGGATTGTTTAAAACTGCAACTGAGCACAAAGAGCAGATTCGCTATTTTAGCCAACAGGTATATTCTTGAAAAGATAAATTTGTTGCTTCACTGTAATGAATTTGAATTCTTTGTGATGGGTATGCTCTGTGCATGATTGTCATTAAATTTTTCAGGATCTTCGGGAGCTTTTCAGTCTTCCTAAGCAGGGATTTGATATTTCTCTGACTCAGCAGCAATTACATGAAGAGCATGGCAACCAGCAGCATAACATGTACTGAGCTTAATGATCATTTATATTCCACTGTGTCATTCCCTCTTTGCAGTGATTTCCTTTTTTCCTCTTCGTTATTGGCTAAATGTGAACTTTTCTTTTTCTACTTTTAATAATTGACTTGGTTAAGAGAAATACAAATTTATGTGGGAATTATCCTATTATTATCTGACGGAATTTAATCCTTCTGATCTTTGTGGTGCTTATTGTTTAACTTCTTTTCGTATTGTTTACTTGTATGAATGTTGATGTCAGAGCATAACAGTTTTAAATTTATTTTGACTGTGTATATGTTCGCTTTTACTTTGTTTTGTATTAATTTCCTAATAATTATTGCTTTTGATAGGGATAAGTCCTTGGCAGCCCACATAGAATTCCTGGAAACACTAGGTATTAGTGGAGTTAGTCACCACAGTTTACTTTTCTCCAAGATGGCCCCAGTGCAAGTTGTGCAGGAGGACGATGAAGAATTAAGGTTAAAATCTTCATATTTATTATTTCCTCCTCCTGAGTGCTAATATAGTAGCTCAGTGCTGTGATATAACACTATTGCTCCACATATTTTGACTTTCGAGTGTTTGTATCTGCTTCCTTTAACATTTTTTGAATTGCTAGAAGGTTGATTGCAAGATTCTGTACTTGAAAATTTATATGCATTCCTGATAGCGTATAAATTTAGGTAATTATTATGTTTCATTTTAGTAGCGAAAACCAATTTCTAAATTAGGTTGTCGGGCTTCTTTTAATGATTTTGAAATCCATTATGTTTGCAAATAGTTCAGTGGAATGACAACAATCTTATGATTGCAAGCTGAAATTTGTGTGTGTGTGCATCAAATGAATCCGTTTTCTTGCCTTTCTATAATTAAGCTTTCTTACTTTGGGTGCAGGAAAAAGAGCTCCACATTTGTAGGGAATTCATCGTCTGGCTATTTTGTCGAATGTAATGTTGATGGGTAATTGTTCAAGGATCTTATAAATTTATTAAGAAACAAAGTCAATGTATTTTTTCAGGTTTTATATAGCATGTTAGTAACATCTTAACACTGGCTACAGGGCTGAGTTTGCTTTCAAACCGAAAGATATAAAGCAGCTGAACAATAAAAATTCTTCCCCTTGTCCTGAGAGTTTAGCTAAAGTGACAGAGTCAGAAATCAAAGAAAGAATAAATCGGCTGTCACAAGTTTTTGCTAATAAGGTAAGTTTCTGGTTGAAACTCTTAGGCGTTGCTAAGTAAGTTTATGGTTGAAACTCTTTGGTATTTGATTTGAAAAATCTTTTATTACAGAAGTTATAAGATCCTTACAAAGATAAATTACCTTAAAATTAATGAATATAAAGTAATATTTTATTTGAGTTAATTGATATATATAAATAATTATTGTTTGATTGGTGATAATAAAATAATATTGTTATATTATTTTATTTTACTTAAAATCTTTAATATTTTAAATTAAATTTATTAAATAAACATAAAATTATATAAAAATTAGGATTATCAAGATAATCTTTTAATACTTAAAGAGAATAAAATAATTAGATTATTGTATATTATCTGTTACATTAATTTGATAATAAAATATTGTAATACTATTAATAATAAATGATAAATTATTAATGCCTCGTTACTTTGAACCAAAGGTATCATTACTTTTTTTATTGTTCTTGCTTGCATTGAGGTTTTGAGCATCAAAATTTATGATGCTCTGATATGCAACTTTTTGAAACATTTGCAGGGTATGGTTGAGAGATTGCCAGACAAGGGAGCGAAACTACAAAAGCAGATTGCTGATTTGAACTTGAAGCTCAAGAAGTTGAGGACAGATGAAAGATCCGAGAACGAAGTCATTGATCTGGATGACATTATGGGTAATTTCAAGAGAGTCCTGAATGTGTGAACCATTGTGCTACAGGTTTTTGTTTTTGGTACTTAGAATTTGGATATTTTTAAGACACGATACGATGCTGTTTGTAAATGAGAACGCTTTCATTATTTCTTAATGCATTTATATAAATGAATCCAAATTTAAATTAAAGAAAGCAAATGGTTTATCAATGATCCATCTAAGCTCACGGATTATGGACGTTACATTTGCGTTAGCTGTCCAGGCAAACACTGAACATCATGTGAATATTTACTGACACCTTGGTGCACTAATAAACATTGCATGGCGATGCATGTCAAACGCATTACACAGTGTTTCTATTATTCTAAAATTTGATTTAAGTGCGCAAATCAACAAAGCATTACAAAATGCGAGAATAAAAATCACTTATTTAATTATGTTCAACCTACAGACATGCTAACAAGGGATGTCCTACAAGATCAACCTTAAGGTAAACTTGTTTGAGTTGGTATATAACATCATTGAAGAATTGTAAGGGAAAAGGGAAAAGACACCGGGGGGAGGTGGGCGGGGTGGTGTGGTTTGTGAATAATAACATCTTAGAAATAAATAATATTATTAGATATATTAGATATATAAATAAGTTGATATTAAACTAAGAACTCTAACTTAAAGTTGACTTATTTGTTCAAATCTTACTATAAATTTGAATCAAACCAATTCATTTTGATCAACCCTTATCTCAAGAACCAATTATGGAACTAGTCTGATTTTGTTAGATGCAAGCTCTATTAATATTTAGGTCTAGTTGGGCCTATCGGGTCTAACTGACCTACACAAAAAGAAAATATAAAAGGGTGAGTGATAAATCACTCAGTAAGTGTTTTTCTAACTCGTTATCATAACAGACTCTATTTTTTTATATCTGTAACTGATTAAGTTTTTGTTCTAAATTTACATGTTAAACTATGTTTGGTATTTTATTTACCAAATGATTTGAATGTCTACACCATGCCATGAAGTAAATGTTATGATATGGGTTATGCTAAAAACATGCACTTTGCCCTTAGGCCATATTTCTGAAAGATATTTATTTGTATCAATTTGAAGATCCTTAAAATAAAAGCATATTTGAAAACATTATAATTGAAAATCTACTCTCCTGATTAGATTGATAAATACAAGGATTTGACATCATGGTCATATGAGCTTTAATATCTTGACACTCGATCAAGAAATTGTAAACTGATAATTTATGCACACTAGTGTATATGTGTCACTATAACTGACACTAGCTCTCTTTCTAACAGACATGCAATTGATAGGTGCCCTCTCATATTCACCTCTAAAATGATGTTCGGAGCATCTTATTTTTTTTCTACTTAAAAACATGCATTTAGATCTTTAGATCACTTTTTGAAAATATTGATATGACATGCCATGTCATGAAATGCTGTTGCTATGAAATCTCTTACTTTCTTGACTTATATTGGTGCTATGTAGCTATTGTGTGGAAATTTCTCTATCTTGTGCATTCTTAGATGCACAATCGTGCATAGGCTACATGGTCGTGTGCTTGGTCATGCATAAAACCATGCTAGCTTTTATAATTTCTTGTCAAATTTTTTGTTTCTTGTATAGACATGGCCGCGACCTCCACTTGCTTAGTCATGACCTTGCTCAAATCCAATTGTGCAAGCTCTATTTACACGACTGTGACCATACATAGCATGATTGCATAAGCGTCCTGCTCTATTTCAACAAAACTTGGCTGAAACATGCAGGATCCTATCCAATCTCAAACCAAACACAAATCATTCTATATCAACCATATTTCACACTTGGAACACTTCATATACATATATTAATCATATATATTAATCATATTAATAATACCAAACTTCTCAAAGCAAGCATCTAAAACTCTTTAAAGTACATATACACAAACATACATACAAACTTCATTATCATGCTTCCTTTTCATCATTCTCCTTATTCGATCTTGCCATAGAACCACAAAACATATTGAAATCATCATCATGGCTAAAAAAAATAGTAAAAACATATATAGACAACAAGAGAAAAAGACAAGGAAGTATTTACCTCTTTCCATGGCTTATTCTCTCATCTTTCCATACAAAATCTCACTCTCTAGTTTGATTGGAAACTTTTGGTTACTGGTTTTTTCTTCTAGCGTTTGGATTCTCTGAAATAGGAAGAAAAAATTTGGGTGAAAATAATTCTAAAAATGGATAAGTACAACTTTAAGTAAGGTAGCGAAAGTAATAGGCATGCATGATCGCGTGCCTTAGAGGTGCACGGTCATGCATTGTGGAAAATGAAGAATTTCCACATTCCTACGCTTCACATGAAAAAGGTCTCCTAAGTGGACTCATGGGCATGCAATACAAATTACAACAACTGACTATTTCACCTCTGAACTCCCTCAACTCTATTTCTATCATAAAATTTCACTTTTTACCTCAAATTCTAGCCTAAAAGACAATTCTAACCTTGTGCTGTTACAAATGCATTTTTGTAAACTATATTTCCCTCTATAAAATGGGGATAACCAAAGGAAAAAAGAATAATTCTTTTGTAATTTTTTTCATACATATAAAAATGGTAAACATAGTATCAAAGAAGTGAACAATATCATTAATAGAATGAACAATGTTATTAGATACATAAATGAGTTGATCTCAAACTGAGTTCGAGCTCTAACTTGAAATCAACTTGTTTATTTGAGTAGTGCCATAGATTCAAATTGAGCCAACTTGGATATGATCTATCGCTCTTTCCAAGAACCAATATTTTATGGAACTAGTCTAGGTTTGTTAGGTGCATGTGTTAGGGTAAATGCTCTCTAGCCATGTGTTTTATTGTATTGATTGTATAATGTATCGTACATTTTGATTATTAATAAAGAGATATCTAGTGATGTTGATAAGTGTCAATTGCATGTATATTTTCATGGTTAATTTATGGAGTTTTAGAGGGCGATTTAACCCTTATTGTGTATAAATTTCAGGATCATAGGTTGTTGTGTTTGCTTTTATTATAAATGATGAATTTGATGAGAATTTAATGAATATCAAGCCAACATGACACTTATAAAGGACTAGCTGGTGATTTAAATTGAGTTTGAGGAAGAGTAATCAAAGTATAAAAGGAGAAGGATAGCATTGCTTGCCATAATGGGAATACAAGGATTTTCTCTAAGATTGAGCTCCATAATATAAAAGTAGTCTTAAGAAAAATTGTAGTGTACATCTCTAGCCTTTCAATAAGCTATTATGGGGGAAAATTTGAGCTTGTTTGGGCTTTTAATTGTTGTTACAAATTTAGGTTTTCTTGGTGAAATTCTCTATCTGACCATTGAGGACTAAAATGATCATTACATGAGATTTTGAAGTCTGAATCAGGTGATTCAAAATCCAAATTAAACTAGACATCCATGGCTACAATTTTATGAAGATTAAAAGTTCAAATTCTAGAAGCTATATACCATAGTGCTATACTATAGCATTAGACATAAGAAAATTCTAGGGATCGTGTGTAGCAACTTAGTGCCATAGCACCCAAACATGTCAAAATTCAACATTTTATAGAGGCAACTCATTGCAACACCATGATAGGAGAATTTTTTTTAACATCGTTTACGTGTTTTGGCTTTTTTTTTTTTTTTTATAATCTTAGCATATAAATACATTGTAATCTCGCCTAATTTGAGGGAAAACTACCTTTGATACAACTTAAAGAGCTTTTTAGCAGATGTAGTGGCTTCTCTCTTGAAATAGGACACACATTACAATTAAATCAATTTGAAGATTAATACTTAGGAGATTACAAGGAGTTTACAATACAAGTCAAGAGTTTTTCATCTGGTTTTATCCTTGAACTTTATTATATCTAAAGTTTGTGTAATAAATTTTCCATCATTATCAGCTAATTCATGAATTTGTAATATTTTCATTGTGATTGAAGAATATGTTAATTCATTATAAGTGTGTATTATGGGTTTAATGCTTATTAGAAAATTGATCAATTTTTAATAAATCTTTGTTGTGAGATTGAAACCAAGAGGAGATAGTATACAAGTGCTTAAATAATGCATGTCATGGATTAATTGAATATAGAGATATATGAATTAATACATGCAATAATTATAGGCATAATTGGTTTGTGTTAAAAACTAGTGGATTTCATAGATCATGCATTTTTGTTTATATAAACTCGCATAAAAATATAGTAGGTTATTGGATATTAAAGTAGAATTGCTATTGCTTGAGAAAAAATATTGATTAAACTAGGAAATTCCGTTATCATATAAATAACATAATTTATTTAATCATATAAAGGATATACTTTTAAGTAGATTAGTGAACTCGAAGTCTTAACTTTTTCGCTAATCGTATTTATCCCATTGATTCAATTACATTTAGTTTTAGTTTAAATTGTTTTTATTCATAGTTTAGTTTAGTTTTAGATATGTTTTCAAATCAATTTGATTTTCTAAATAAAGTTAGGGGTAGTACAGTTTTTATACTTGCTTATACAATCCCGTGGATACAAAAAGCCAAATATTTTTTTCTTTATTACTTGAGACTAGTATACTTTCTAGGAAGTTAGTTCAAATTCTAACATATCAGATGTTATATGATGTTTAATTGATATAGTCAATATGTGTTGAGAATAGAAGAATCAAAATAAGAGAATCAGTTGGCTATTCATGCTCTTTCTATGCATTAATTAGTGGCTATTCTAGAAATGTTTGTAACCTTAACATTGCTATGACCCAGGGCATGAACAATAGTGATGAGATTATCACAATGTTGAGTGACTTTACCAAAAGATGGATATAGTTTACACATGTCAAAACTATTACTTGTAGTTTGATGTAATATATATGTGCATGATATAGTGGTTGCATTTACTAGATAGACCTAATAAAGAGGATTCTATATAGATGGTATGATGGGATCATGGATGGAGCCATGAGATCTTCAAATGATCCACTTAACATTTCAAATAAACCTATTATAAGGAGTTGAGTGAAGTAGAGTCGAGAGGCATTAAATAGACTAATTGAAGAGACATGGGTAAAGGTTAAGATTTTTGAAGCTAATTACATGTGAGAGGGAGCTAAAAAGGATACCAATCTTATCTAAGTTCAAGAACCTAAGAAGAAGTAAAGTAGTAGCCAAGTATTTCATTTGGATGAAAGAGATGAAGGTAAATTCTAATAGCTAGGAGTTATAGTGCATTGCCATGGCAAAGCAAAGCAAACAAGCTTCAAAATTTCCAAAAGCTTAGCACTATAACATAGAAAAGAAAGAAATTATGATTTGTCTAGTAGCTAAATACTATAGTGTAGAAGAACCAACAAAAGTCTTGGGAAATTCAAAAATGTTGGCACTGTAATGACACACCACAACATGGCATCTAGTGCAAAACCACAGCAAAAGCATTGCCTAACTTGATTATTTTAACCGTCTTGGAGGTTTAGCTTGATTTAGTGTAAATTTTGGCTTTTCTTCTTGGTTAAGTACTCTAATGTAAACACTAAGTATAAAAAGGTTACTTTGGCACGTAATTAACAACTTTTGAACATCTTTGAATGAAACTTACACACTTGTTTTCAAGGATTCATCTGGAATTTCTTAGATTCAATAAACTTATTAAGGTAACTCCTTGTGATGTTCTACGACTTAACAATCAAGTTCTTGATTATGGTGTCATTCTTATACCAAGGTTTGGGTGATTATGATTCACTCTGGGTAACAGTTTTTGAATTTGATTTAGGCTTTCTTGGCTTCAAATTTCATCTTGTTTGTGGTTCTTCATGCAAGTCATATGGGTTCGCATCAATTGGTATTAGAGCATTGGTTTCTAAATCAAGTTTTATCTATCATTTGTTCCCTATTTATATCATTTGTGTTCTTGAATCTATCCTTGTCAAATTTGTGTTGTTTGAGTCTTTTGTGAAATCTTTTCATCCATTTTCATTTTTGGTATTTGAGTTTTCTTAAGTTTTTGTTGGTGATAATTGTTACTAAAAAATTTCATCTTTGTTATAAAATAATTTTGGTGAAAAAAAAAAAAAAAAGAAAGGAAAGAGAAGAAAAAAAAAGAATAGAAAAGAAAAAGAGAACAAAGCAAAGAAAAGGAATATAAAGGCCAAATTTTGTCATTGTGATATTGTCATTATGATTTTAGTTGTAAAGTTGCCAAATTTTCCTATTAAAGAATCCATTTTGTGATATGAAAATTTTGAGTCTTTTATAATGGTTGTATCTTGAAGTCATTCTTAAGGAAAAAGATTATCACTTAGTTTATTAATTTCAATTATTGAGTCAAGGTTCCTTAGTTCTAATCCTAAAATTATTAGTTTTGATTGGTTTGTTGGAAATTTTCACATTTGGGTTGCTTGATTTGTTTGGTGGTCAAGAAATTCAAGATAAAAAGATTGATTGAGTGTGTATGAACATTAGAGTGTTTAAAAGTAATGGCTTGGTTTTAACAAAATTGGTAAATAAAGTAAGAAAAATGATAATTTGAGTGTTTTCATGTTTTTTAGATGGGTAAACTAGTCTTTAGAGCTTTATTTTGGTTTGTACACGTCAACTTGAGAGACTGCCATGTTTATAACATAAAACCCACAACAATTTTTTAAATTCTTGCCATACACGATTGTATGAACATTAGTATGTATAAACATTAGAGTGTTTAAAAGTATGCATGTTGAGTTTTGATGCAACTTATATAAAGTAACTTGTTTTCATTTTAATTAAAAAATTTTGAATATCCAAGTTGTGAACTTTCTAAAGGAGCAGTATAAAGTTGAAGGAGCATTCTCACTATGATTTGTTACTAGTGACCGAATTTTAAGCTAGAAAGAGAATGTATAAGCATGATTGATTGTAATATGTGAATTTAAGCATGATTTGACATTAATCAAGATTGTTTGATGATTAATTTCATGTAATTAAGTAAGATTAATATTAATTAAGCAGGAAAAAGGTTAGATCCGGGTTTAAAGCATGAAATGCATATATATATATATATATATATATATATATATTATGTGCTGATGAATTAATATTGTTGGAAGCTACATCTTCTCCCTCAGTTTTAAGTAATTTTGATGATAATTGTTGAATTGAAAATGAATTCATGATTCATGAGGATGAGATCATATACATGGTTAGTGTTGATAATGAAATTATAAGGACGATTAATGTTGATGATGAATGTCTAAGTATGATTTAGTGTGTTTTGATAATGTAATGGATTGATAATTACGTTTGACGATAATATATGATATTTTAGAAGTTTTAATGGTGATCTGGTAGTGATCAATGGTTGTTTGGCTGAGATCTATTAAGTAGATCATGATGCATGATCATGTCTATAAGTAGTCATACGATTGCGCACTTATGTTTTGCAGTGCCATGATCGTGTGTGCATTGCATGCACATACATACAAGAAGTATTGATAGCATTGCCTGGCGACAGGATCATGAAATGGTGAGTCATGGTTGTGTGCCTTGTTAATTCTATGTCAGTTGGAATTTAAGTGAGTCACGACCATGTAGCTTGTAGGAGCACAACCATGCATTACGTCTAAAATTGAAAATTCAAAGAAAATAATCTTAAGTTATAAGAAATTAAGAAAAATAATATTTAATGCATTTTCATGATATGTCATGCCAAATGAAATGATTTTAAGTGAAAATAAGAAAAAATGATTTTCTTGTATTTTTAGATCTTCAAATCAAATATATATGTTTTATGAAGAGTAGAAAATCAATGTTCTATTTACCAAAAAAGAAAACCAATGTTCTGAATATCTTTTATTGGTGGATATGATGACACATCTATAGGTTTGCATATCTATTAGAGAGGGAAACTAATATCTGTTAGAGAGAACACGTTTATTGGCTAAGCTCATTAGAATGAGTGCTAGTCGTGCATTATTATAACTCACATGGCTAGAGTGCCAAATCCCTATGTTCATTAGTCTGATCAATAAATGAGTTTTATGAAAGTTTCATGAAAGATAATGATTTTATGATAAAGTTTATGGTGAGATCTTTAGATCAATTATAATAGCCCAAGGGTAGAATTGTCTTTTAGGCTCTGAGACTAAGGATAAAAGAGAGATTTTCAGATAGAAAATAGATTTGAGAGGGTTCAAGGGTAGAAGAGCCTTTTAGAGGTCTTTCGTGGCTTATACATGGATATTCTGGGAAGAATATTCCATGTATGACGCAAGGAGAGAGAGATTTCAGATTTTTGAGGGGCATACGGTGAGAGACGCGATAAATGCTTTAGTTTTCCCATATTTTCGTCAGTTTATTTCCTTCAGTTTCTTTTCTTCTCTATTTCTAGCAAACCTTAGGCTAGAATCTATCTAGTCAACAACCATTATTCCAGCTAGAGATCCAGGAGCTTTGAGAGAGAGAGATCTATACGTGATGGCTAGAGGTGAGTATTTCTTTACCTCTTTCATTTAGGTTTCCGACATGCTTCTTCTGATTTTAAGTTTCTTAAATGATTGTTGCATATTGTGGATGTGTGTTGCTATGATTTGATGATTTGTGAGATAATGCATGATGATTTATGAGATTATTATGCAATGTGTGAAGATTATGTGCTTGGGTATGATTTCTATAAGAAATGTATGATCTTGGCATGCTTTTATGATGAATGAATAAGATGAGAAGGTTTATTGGCATGTATATTTGTTGTATGTAAGTTTAATTGAGAAATGGATGAGATTTGGATTTGTTTGAGTGTGATTTTCTAGGTTTCCAAACGCATTTGTAGAATCTGGGTTGAGCACCGAGGGTACATGCCCGCATGGCCTCAATTCTGTATGACACATGGCCTTGCATAGCACCCGTGTGTGTATGAAAATTCAAACACACACCTGTGTACCTGAGTGCACACACCCATATGTTTAATCCCAATTCTACATGCCCGTGTAGGCAAGACACAGGATGGTGTTGAGACAGTTACACGCCTATGCAGTACGATACACGTCCGTGTGCCAAGTTTAAGCACGCCCGTGTAATTACACCACACGCCTGTGTGGCCAGCTAGAGTTTTATGAAAAATTTTCAGAAGCTAGCACGATCAAGGGCATGACTTGAGCATGGCCCCATGTGCCTTCATACATGCTCATGTGCCAAGCACAACATGCCCGTGGGCCTTAAGAGAAGTTGAGAAACAATTCCTAAGCATGTTTAAAGTAAAGTTAAGCAAACCTAAGCAGTCCTAAGAGAATTCTAAGCATGAGAAACATAAGAATAACAAGATATAATAACATATCAAGCATTGAGCACGACATGCCATATGAAATGTTTTCAGTAAGGGATCTAAGGATCTAAGAGTATGATTTAAAAGTATAGATATACGATGTTTCAGACATCAGTTAGGGTCCGATACAAGGGGACACCTGTGAGTTCGCATGCACGCTAGAGAGGGAAACCATCATCCACTAGAGAGGACATGGTCATGCACGAGTAGTTTTATCATAGGTTTGAGCTCACACGGCCAAGGTATCGAATCCCTGTGTTCATCAGTCTGACCAGCATAACAGAAATATTTTTCAGATACAGTACTTTTTGATACAGTTTTCAGTTATACTATATGTATATATACAAGATCTTCAGATTAGAGTTTTATATCGGAAAAAGATTTTAGAAAAGAAAGAGTTTTCAGAAAATCAAGCCCGAGGGGCAAGTTTTATTACTAATGAGTATTTACATGACATTAGAGCATGCATATCATGTCATGTACAACATTCATGCAGATGAGACAAAAGTGAAGCATAAAGCATAAAACAGATAAAACCTCAGAGATAAAGAAAGTAAAGAAATAAGAGATAAGAAAAGAATGAATAAGAAAATTGTAAGCAGAGAACAACAAGGCTTGAGTTTAGCTTTTGCTCGATGGCCTATCTGTGTGAGAGATAAAAAATGCTTACTGAGTGATTTGTCACTCACCCCTTTCTCTCCTTTCACTTTACAGGTCAGTGAGTCAGGGACTGAGATATAGCGATACATCTGTTTGATTTTGGGGCCATGGCTCGGTAATTAGTAGCATATTTCGATTCGTATGCTTTGATTATATTTTCCTTATGTATTATGTGTGTGTATTATACTATAGTATGTACTATATGGATAGCATGATTTTATACATGAGTAACCTGAGAATTTCAGAAAAAGTTACTATTTTCTTGATTGACTATAATACTTATGTTTTTCGCTTCCGTATTTAGATTTTTAAATTATTTTGAGTAGCAATTAAGTTTCTTTTTCCTTGTGGGGATTTCTGTTATAGGCACATTTTTAGTATATTAAAATAAATAAATATATACTTACATATTTTAAACAGCTGCGCACAGTAGGCTTGCGACGGGGGTCACTACAGGTTTTGGTATTAGAGCGATATTTTGAGTTTTCAGAGCAATGTTTTGAATAGTCAGAGCAATTTTTTGAGCCATTTAGAAAGA
>JAJEJH010000513.1:28195-133758 GCA_026122585.1 Anacardium occidentale | reverse complement strand
AAACTATAGTTTGTTTTGCATTTTACTAAAAGTTAATAAAGATGTATTATTTAGAAAAGGGTTTATGTTATGTAATGTTTAAATTAAGTTTATAATTTCTATATTATGAGTATGAATGGATGTTTTAAGATTTTTGCAAATGTTTTAGGAAAGTTATGCAATCTTATTATGTTAAATAAGTTTTTTAAAAATATAATAGTACTGCAATTGTTGATATCAAAGCAAGATTTTAAGAAAATTGTTTTTAAAATTGATTTCCAAGTATTTTTGAAAGATAATTTGTTCCAAAAATTACATGTTTCAAAGGGTTACATTTAGTTATAAGCATGAAGATCTTGACGGTCAACACTTGATATGTCTATTCAATGTAAGTATTTAATTTCTTAATGTGAATTTGTAGTAATTAATTAGTGGTTAATAAAATTTTTAGAGATAAGAAGGGATAGTGTTTCCTAGCCTAAAGTTGATATGGTTAAGAGTAGTGTGTGTGTTAAGCCTACTAGTATAAGAAGAGATTCTCAGGCTATACAGGTTAGTTTTAGTGTTAATGGTATGAGAGAGATGGTTAGAGAGGATCTGAGAGGTAGGGAGTAGGAGCTAGATGTTGATAGGCACTTGAGGCCGAGCTCTAGGAATGATACTTTTGATTTATCATTTTAGGGTATAGAAAAATTGCATCTAATCTACTGCTTGTTTAGGGTGCACCAGCCACATAAATTCAAAAGTTTTAGAGATTTGATTATGGTTAAGGAGTGGATGAACTTGGTGGAGAGCGCCATGGGTCTGTTGAAGGTGTTGAATAGAAAGAAAGTACAGTAAATGGTGTACTTACTGAAAGGTGATCTGAAAGTTTGGTGGAATTTGGCTAAAATGCATGTAAATATGTTGAGGTTGTAATCAAAACCCACATGCCCCCATCTATAAACAATCCCTCTTAGGAACAATACCATTCTTATCATAAACATTATCTTATGAATAGGATCATATTTATACACTTTATCTAGTTGTCTATTATTTCTAGAAAAAACGATTTTTTTTGTTTTTCACTGATTGGATTTTAAAAATTATGTGTTCTTTAATCCTAATATAAATTTGATATAAGATTTCTTTGAGTTTGGACAAATTTTTGGATGAAAATATGGATAAAATAAGTTTATGGAGTTAGAGTTTTTAAAGTTAGAGACGAGAGTAAAATGAATATTGAATCAGAATCTTGACTATATCCGTATAATACATAAAAGATGAGTTAAAATTGTATAACATAATTAAAAAAATCTATTTTGATTAATTTTCCATAAGATGATCATTTGAAAAAATAATTTGATTATTTAATTTCATAATTTGATAGCATAAAAAAATCTTAATTTATTATTTCACGGGGAATATTTTAGTATATACACAAAAGAAAATATTTTATAATAAGATATGCTAGTTTAGTATGTCAGAATTATATAAAAGTAAAATATTAATTCTAATTTGTATATAGAGGATTAAATGGTCTTTACACTTTATATAAGGGCAAAATTGTCTTTTGACAATTAGTATATAAAGGTTTCAATTATGTTTGACGGATCCACATGAAAAAATCACAGAACACTGAAACCTGATCCCTAATTTTCACTAAATATAGTACCCATCTTATCAAAGGTTTCAGTGTGAAATTGGAAGCATTGACTTTCAATTTGGAAAAAGATAATCTCTTAGGCAAAAAATTACAGGATCTCATTTGCATCTATGGTAAGAGGTACACTTCCATCTCTGAAATTTAATTCTATTTGATTATCATTATGATAACATGCATGCTTGTGTGCCTACACTTGGTATCAAAGCTATTTAATTTTCTGCTTGGATTGATTTTTATCAATTTTGATTGAATTGAGGAGTTAGGGCTCTTGAGATATAGTTTGGGGAGTTTGTGTTCATGATTTCATTTAGTGAAATTAATGTCATAATTGTTTAACTCAACATCAAATTAGGCTATTTGAGAAAAATTTTTGAATTTTTGAGCACAATTTGAACCCTAATTCATGCATTTGGATTGTAACCCCCATGGACGATGACCTTAATGGCTATGATAGGAAATTTTGGCCCTCGGGTTTTGTTTCTTGGCTAATTTTCATCATTTCTCCTTATTCAATGGTCGAAAACGTGGTTGGAATTCGTTGAATTTTGACTTAAAATTCGTATTTTGTTTGCTGGGTTTTTAAACTATTTTTACTTGACTTCTTCAATTTGGATTACCAATTGTTTTGGTGCCACGTAACTATTGCCCTTTGAATTTTAAAACGCTTCAAACGACTTTTTGTATTTAATGGTTGCTGCAGTGATTTAAAGCATGTGCTGTAGTATATTAATATAAAAAAATTATTAAAATATTTATATTTTAAGCTTAAGCTTTTGTTTCTTTAAAAAAATTTTCTATTGAACGAGTTGACTCAAATATAGAGTGAGCTAAAACTTTGAGTTGACTTGGTGAGTCAACTCACATAGCTAGCAAGTTAACCCTTTCCATTAGGTCAAATCAAGTCAACTTGACCTAGTCAAATTAGGTCAACTCGATCTAATTGACTTGTTTGGTTAGATCGTTGATCTATCAACATTTGATCATTGACCAGTAAATAGTTGACCATTGACAAGGGTCAACGAGCATGAAGAAATGCATGAAGGTATGTGATTATATGTGCCGATGCATAAAGGCACATGAGCCCATTCTAATGGTGTATGAGAGTGCGAGCACTCTTCTAATAGTGTGTTCTTTGCGTGTATGTGCTTTTGGATATCAAATTTCATGTTTTTATAGGTTTATATGCAGAAACGTGCTCATATTTATTAATTTTTCACATGTTTTTATATATTGGTGTGTATTTCAATAATTTAGAATAGCTACAACATCTTTATTATTGAAATATATGCATTATGTTTATTGATGGTACATAAATTCTAATTAAGCATGTTGATACACTATTTTACCCATAAGGAATATTGTACTTCATGATTAATTAGGGTGAAATGTAAATTAATTTATTCCTTAATCAGCCCATAGACATTAATAAATATTAGTAATTTATAATTTCATTATTAATAGTTAAGGATCATTATAAGTAATGTCTTTGCCCCTAAAGAGAAGTTATGATTTGTGACTCTTGTTTGATTTAGATTAATTTGCATTGATAGATTAATTATTAATGTCGGATGGGTTATGCCTCTTATTAATTATAGACATATTGATGAGTTTTAATTATAGTTAAGTAACCAGTTTTATATATAAGTGATAATGTTCTTATGTTAATGGTGATAATTACCCACTTAGAAGGAGTAAGTTCTACTATATTTAGGGTGTATGGACCTTAATTATACACTCTGTAAGGATGAACCACTTATGTCGAGCAATACTAGTAATGAGGCATAGATAGCATTATACAAACGATGATAGTGATCCAACCAATTATGTATGATATTTATTAAATTTCATATTACGACTAGTATTCATGATTTGATTTTGGAGTGTGAGAACTTCAAGGAGTTATTGAATGCCATTGAAGCTAAATTTTTAACATATAATAAGGTATTGGTGTCCACCCTTATTAGCAGGCATACTTCTTTGAGACACAAACATTAAAAGAGTTTGTGAGCATATTATATAGCTACGGGACATTTTTAACAAGCTATAATGTGACAATTTTTAGGTGTATTACATCCTAAACACTCTCTTGCACTAATACAACCTATTTAAGATCTTTTACAACACATATAAGGATAAGTGGTCAATGAATGAGTTTTTGACCATGTGTGTGCAAGAGAAGGTGAGACTGTTATAGGAGGAGAGTGAGACTATGCATTTAGTAACTGAATCGAGTAAGACATCTTTTAGTAAGAAATCTAAGGGGAAATCAAAGATGCATACGTCTGCTCCTTTAATCCAAAAGGATGGTTTGTACTATTTCTTTTGTAAAAAGAAAGGATATGAGAGAAAAGGCTATCCTAATAGAAAGGTTTGGCTAAAAAAGGAAAAATAATCTTCTATCTTTGGTCTGTTATGAATTTAATATCTATATATCTCATAATAACTAGTGGATTGATTTAGGGTTTACAATCCTTGTTGCAAATACTTTACAGGGTTTTCTAAACCAAAAGAAACCATTGGGAAGTGAAAGTTGCATCTATTTTAAAAAGTAGATACCTTCATGTGTTAAAGCTGCTGGAACTTGTAAATTGATCTTAGATTTGGGACATGCTTTAATTTTAGAAAAAAAACTTTTTATATTCATAGTTTTTTTATGAACTTAATTTCAGTTTTATGACTTGTACCTCTAGGGTACACCTTTAACTTTTTTGAAAATCCTATGAAATTATTTAAGAATTCTGTTGTTATTGGTTATGATATACTATGTGATGGTCTATTTAAATTATTAACTATTTTTCCATATGGTTTGATAGCTTTATAAGAATCGACTGGTATTAAATGGTATTTCATGATTGAGAATTCTTTATTCTTATGGCATATGAGATTAGGTTATATCTCCATTAATAGAATTAAGAAATTAATAAATTCAAGTATTCAAGAAAATCTGGACTTTACTAATTTTCAATACTTGTATAGAATGCATTAAAGATAAGTAGACTAACAAGTCATAGAAAGATATCAATGAGAGTAGTGAGATACTAGAAATCATACATATTGATATCTATTGCCTAGACATTATTTGATATGGTAAGGAGTATATTAAGTAACTTTAGATTAAATTATGCCTATGTGGCATGAAGTTCTTAAAACAGTAGCGTATATTTTAAACAATGTTCCAACCAAGGTTATTCTCAAAATGTCTTTTAACTTATGGAAATATTAGAATTCAAGTTTAAAATATTTACGCATTTGGGGTTACCCCACTAAGGTTAGAGTTTATAATCCATATAAGAGAAAATTAGATCTAAGAACATTGAGTATGTTTTTCATTGAATATATTAATAAGTCCAAGGGATATAGATTTTATTGTCCAAACCATTTTAGTAGGATTGTTAAATTAAGAAATGCCAAATTTTGGAGAATGACATAGTTAGTGGGAGTGATCGACTTAAAGACTTGATCTCTAATGATTCTAATCGAACAAAGGACATGATTCCTAATAGTAGTACTCCATTATTAACTAGGTTATTGTTTGTTCATCTTACCATGATAAACATTGAAGAATCAACTATACCTAAACCACATTTTCCTGAAATAACTTTAGAAGATCAATGTGAACATCCATTTCAAAAGGATTAACTAATTGTATAGTAGTCTTAACAAGAGGTTGTTAAACCAACTTTAAGGAGATTGACTAGAGTTAGGAAACTGATAATTCATACTAATTATGTAGTGTATCTATAAGAATTTAACTATGACATCATTACTGAAAATGATCTTGAGATGTTTTCATAGGCTCTTGAGTGTGATAAATTTGATTTATGATATAATGTTATGAAAGATGAAATGAATTTGATGATACATAATCAAGTTTGGTTATTAAATTACCTGTTGGAAAGAAACCTATAAGTTGTAAATAGGTTTTCAAAACCAAAAGGATTCTAATGACAATATTGAGTGATACAAAGCCCGTCTCATTGCCCAAAGGTTCACTTAAAGAGAAGGAATTGATTATAAAGAGACTTTTTCTCCTATTTCTAAGAAAGATTCCTTTTGCATTATAATGGCATTGACTACCTATTTTGATTTACACTAGATGGACGTGAAAAATGGCATTTCTGAATGAGATATGCATGACAAAGTCTATATGAAACAACCTAATGGGTTTGTTTTGATTAGTGGTGAGAACTAGGTATGCAAGTTAAAGAAGTCAATATATAGGCTTAAATAGGCCTCTCGATAATGATATATAAGGTTTCATGATGTTATTCCTTCATTTGGCTTCATAGAAAACATCATGGATCAATGTATATATTATAAGGTTATTAAAAGTAAAATCATTTTCTTTATGTTGTATGTTAATGATATTTTACTTGTAACTAATGATATGAGGTTGTTACGTGAGGTGAAATAGTTTCTCTCTCAAAATTTTGATATAAAAGATATGTTTAAGACATTTTATATCATTGACATTAAGATATATAAGAATAAATCCCATCATGTTTTAAGGCTATCTTATAAAGCCTATATCAATCAAGTTCTTGAGAGATTTTAATGAAAGACTTTTCATTGAGTATCACACCCATTATCGAAGGTGATAGATTAAACTTGAATCAATGTCCAAAGCTTAATTTTGAAAAAAAAAACAAATGAAAAACATTTCATACACTTCGACAATAGGAAGTTTAATGTATGCTCAAGTCTGAACCTGACCGGACATTACATTTACAATTGGAGTGTTGGGGAGATATCAAAGTAATCTTAACCTGGATCACTCGAAAGTTGCAAAGAAGGTAATAAGGTACCTTCAGGGAATAAAGGATCTAATGCTTACATACAGAAGATTTGACAATTTAGAAGTTGTTGGATATTCAGACTCAAACTTTGCTAGTTATGTTGATTCTTGTAAATCAATATCTAGTTATATGTTTTTACTAGCCGAGGGAGCTATTTCATGGAAAAGTGCAAAATAATCCTTAGTTGCCACTTCTACCATGGAAGTCAAGTTTATCGCTTGTTTTGAGACAACTACATAGGGTATCTAGTTACAAAGTTTCATTTTTGGACTGAAAATTGTTAAGTCCATTTTGAAGCCAATAAAGTATTTTTACAACTCTATTGTTGTGTCCTTTGCTAAAAACAATATAGGTATGAGTCAAATGAAACATCAATATTAAGTATTTAGTAACTAGAGAGCACACAAAAGCTAAAAAAGTACTCATAAAACACATTCAGACTGAGCAAATGATTATTGATTCTTTGACCAAAGGTATGCCATCT
Source organism: Anacardium occidentale (assembly GCA_026122585.1). Taxonomy (NCBI): domain Eukaryota; kingdom Viridiplantae; phylum Streptophyta; class Magnoliopsida; order Sapindales; family Anacardiaceae; genus Anacardium; species Anacardium occidentale. Next base: position 126,854 of record JAJEJH010000513.1, on the reverse strand, counting down.
AAAGTTTTTAGAGATCACATTATACTTATGAGGCTCGTTCATAAAGTTTGGATGCATGTTTGAGTTTATTTAGAAAAAAAAAAAAGAATTTTATTATGATACATGAAAGGTGATACCTATTTAAAGGGAACTACCACTATAATTTGCATAAGTTTAATTTTTACTTAAACACAAAGGATGTCATAGATAATGTTATAAAGTGTAAGATTAAGTAGGAGAATGTTAGAATTATTTAAAAGTAAAATATTAATTCTAGTATTTTATATAAAAGGTTAAATGGTCTTTACACTTAATATAAGGGTAAAATTATCTTTTGTAATTTGTATATAAAGGTTCTAATTGTGTTCGATAGGTGTGCATGAAAAAATCAAAAAACGTTGAAAACCTGGTCCCTAATTTTCACTGATACCAACAACTGTAGTGAGCTCTACCACAGGTCACTGTTTACTGCTGAATATAATATCAATTATGAATATAATATACCTACAATGGGTATTTCTACAGTAAAAACTGCTGCTACGGCTAAATTTAAAATTTGTGTAGAAGTTGTACATATAATTTACCATAATAATAAACAGAAAATACTGAACATGTATTGAAAATCCCAGGTTCTCTTTATTTATAAAACATATCATTCATACAATATGTATTTGCAGTATAATATACACATATGCATGAGTAAAAAACCTAAATAAAAGCATGCGAGCCATAACATGCTATCTATAGCCAAGTTGTATCCTTAAAATCTGACAATTGTCTCACTCCTACTTAGCCCTCAAATCACTGACCTATAAGAAGGAAACAAAAAAGGAAGGGTGAGTGATAAAATCACTTAGCAAACGTTTCCTATCTCTAACACTAACAGGTTTCAAGCCTTAGCTGGTTTTGTGACTCATCACACTGCTCTCTACTTTACTGTTTCTCTTACTTCTTTATTTCTAGAAGTACATTTGTTTTTTGTAGCATTCTTTATCTTTATGTGTTTTGTTTCTCGTGAAATACTATATATGACATGAAAGTGTGTATGCTGAATAGTTATAAAATTTGCCCTTAGGCATGGTTTTTTGAAAACTTTTTCTGATATAAAATTTGTGATCTGAAGATCCTGAATATATACATATAGTATATATTAAAAACTAAATCAAAAAATACTGTATCTGAAAATATTTACTATATTGGCCAAACTGATGAATACAGATATTTGACACCTTGATCGTGTGAGCACAATCCTACTGAAATCTATTGATACACAACCAATACTCTCTCTAACAAACTTGGTCAATGACTATATCTACTCTAGTAGACATTGGTTTCCTTCTTTAGCGGGTATGCTAGCTCACAGGCCCTTGTATTTAACCCTAACTGATGTTTAAAACATCATATATCTATACTTTAAATATGTTATTGAATCATTGGATTTGTTTCTAAAAACATTTGATATGGCATGAAATGTTGTATGCTGCTGATCATGTATGATATGTTGTTTATATCTTGTTATTATCATATTCTGTAAGCTTAGAAATGGGTTAAAGTGGCATAGGTTTGCTTTAGAAATGTTGTTGTGCTTTTCTTAATGTACACAGATGTGTATAATTGAACACACAGGTGTGTGTGAAGATACACAAGACCGTGCATAAGGCCTATGCCCAGTCATGCTAGCTTCTAAAATCCTTTTATAAAATTTTGGCTGACCACACAGGCATGTGGTGCGAACACTTGGGTGTGCATACAAGGCACAAAGCTGTGTCCCACACTTATACAGATGTGTAGCTGCCATTCCATAGTCTTGTGTCTTGCTTACACAGGCATGTGATATTAGGACTTATTACACAGACATGCGTCTAAATTTTCAAGTACAGACGAGTGCCATACATGGTCATGCTCACCCAGAAATGAGGCCATATAGACATGTGTTTACAGATACACGATCGTGTACTCAACTCGATTTTTATGTATTACGTCTAAAAACTCAAAAATCCCAACTAAAACACTTCTAAACTTTAATCAAACATTAACATAACCCCAAAGCTTTTGTTAGCATACATACATTCATTTAAATCATATCCCAATCATGCTACATCTCATGGATAAAGCATATAACATATGTATACAAAAATATGTACATATAATCATGGAATCAACCACTCAATCAACCAAGAAATCATCATTTATATGTTTCCTAACTTAAGCAATCATCAAACAAGTAAGAAACATTTTTATAACTCAACCAAGAGAAGAATCGTGCTATAAAACAAAGTGAAAGAGATAAGGGAACACTTATCTCTAACCATGGAAGTTAGATCTCTCTCTTTGGGAGCTTCTGGATCTCTAATCTAAAGTTGAGCTACTTGTTGATCTCTTTTAACTCTAGGGTTTGCTGGGAAAACAAAGGAGAAGAAGAAGATGAAAGCTGGAACTTGCACGAAATAAAAATTAAAAGGTATATATGGCTGGCTAACATGACACACGGTTGTGTGTCCTAGATACATGATCGTGTGTGCAATGGAAATCTCAATTTCCTCTTCTTTCGTGCCATACCTGAAATATTCTCCTAAGAATATCCATGTACAAATCATAAATGGTTTCTAAATGACTATTCTACCCCTAAACCCTCTTAAATCTATTTTCTACTAAGAAATCTCACTTTTACCCTTGATCTCAAGGCCTAAAAAGACAATTCTACACTTGGGATATTACAATTCTCCCCGTTTAATAAAAATTTTGTCCTTAGAATTTTTTAAACAACCCTAGGTATCTCTCTCTCATCTTAGCCTCAATCTCCTAAGTAGCTTCCTCGATCTTCTGACTCCTTTATAGAACCTTAACGAAAGATATCTCTCTATTTTTTAGGATCTTCACTTTGTAGTCCAAAATCTGAACTGATACCTCTCGATAACTCAAATCATCTGACAACTCTAGATCTTGAACCTCTAATACATGAAAAGAATATCTCATGTACATTCTTAATTGAGAAACATGAAACATATTGTAGATCATATCCAAGCTAACAGGAATGACTAATTTGTAAGTAACTCTGCTCATTGTCTTCAATATCTCATAAGGACCTATCAATATCAGAGCCAACTTACCTTTCTTACCAAATCTCAAGACACATCTATAGGGAGCAACTCTCAGAAACACGTGGTCTCTAACCTCAAACTCTATCTATCTATGTCTCTGATCTATATAATTTTTTTGATGATCCTGGGCTTATTTAATTCTCTACCTGATAATCTGAATCTGATCTATCATCAACTGAGTGATCTTTGGCCTCATTGTTGTCTCTAACGAATCTCTTACCAATATCATCCCAATACAATGATGATATGTACCTATTACCATAAGTGCTTCGCAAGCTGCCATCTGAATAGTAGATTGATAACTAGTATTATAGACAAACTCCATCAATGGTAATAAATCAGCCCAACAAGTCTAAAAATCCATACAACAGACTTTTAACATGTCCTTTAGAATCTGATTGATTTTCTCAGTCTAACTATCTATATGCAAGTGATAAGTCGAACTAAAATGAAGTTTGGTTCCTAATGCTCTCTGTAGGCTATCCTAAAAAGTTGATAAAAATATCGAACTCTATTTGACATAATATCTTTAGGAACCTCATGTAATCTAACAACCTTTTTAACATATAGACGATCTAATTGATTAGTACTCATACCCTCTCTGATCGTTAAAAAGTGTGTAGACTTACTCAATTTGTTAACTATTACCCAAATGTTATTACACTCATGCTATACTCTAGGAAATCCTATTATAAAGCCTATAGAGACACTCTCTTACTTCTACTCCAAAATCTTCTAAGGTTAAAGTAATCGAGAAGGTCTTTGATGATTTGTCTTAACCTACTGACAAGTTAAACATTTGGCTAAATAGTCTACAATATATCTCTTCTTACTAGACCACTAGAAATTTCTCTTGAGATTTTAATACATCTTGGTAGTGCTAGGATGTGCTAAATAAACTGTACTGTAAGCCTCTAACAATATTCTTTGTCTCAAATTTGTATCCTCTAACACATAAATTGTATCTCTGAATCTTAGAATCCCATTCTCTGACCTCAAAATCTGGTGATGTACACTCAAAGACCCTTATACCATACTCTGAATCCACATATCTAACATTTAACCAGCCTTAATATCATCATATAGCGTGGACATAATCTAAAGATTGGAGAAACTAGTTGTAACTATCTTAATATCATGTCTGACAATCTTGTGCTACAACTTTCTCTATATTAAAATCATAGATAAAGCTACTCTCCTACTCAAAACATCAGCTACCATATTAGTTTTACCCAAATGATAACGAATCTCACAATTATAATCTTTCACCAGCTTTGTAGTGACCCCCGTTATAGGTTACTATATATTGCAGAATAAAATATAAATATATAAATATGATATACCTACAGCGAAGATCTTTACAATAAAAGACTGTTGTTATTGTTAAATTGAAAAAATGTGTAGAAACTATAAATATAATTTACCATAATAGTAAACAGATTATACTAAACATGTATTAAAAATTCCAGGTTCTCTTTACTTATAAAACACATCCTTCCTACAGTATTTATTTACTGTATAATGCACACATATGCATGATAAATCTAATTAAAACGAAGAGCCAAACATGCTAACTATTGCCAAGCCGTATCCCTAAATTTTAATAGTTGTCTTGCTCTTACTCAGCCCTCTACTCACTGACCTGCAAGAAAGAAACAAGAAAGAAACAAGAAAGAATGGGTGAGTGATAAAATCACTCAGCAAGCATTTCCAATCTTTAACACAAACAGGTTTCAAGTTTTAACTTGTTTCGTGACTCGTCACGTTATTATCTGTTTTATTGTTTTCTTATTTCATTGTTTTTTTTATTCTGAAATATATATCTGTATTCTATATTGTACTTTCTCTTACTCTACTATGTTTCTCATGAAATACTGTACTTGACATGAAATGTGTATACTGATATCATGTATATGCTAAAAAGTCATCAACTTGCCATTGGGCATGATTTTCTAAAAACTCTTTTTGATATAAAAGCTGCGATCCAAAGATCTTGAATATATATATATATATATATAATATCTGTTAAAAACTCAATCAAAAAGTACTATATCTAATGCTAGCTAGAATAATGAATACAAGGATTTGACACCCTAGCCATGTAAGCTTAATCTTACCATGAAACTGCTCGTACATGGCCAGCACTCTCTCTAACAAGCTTAGTCAAAGACCATGTCCTCTCTAGTAGATACTGGTTTTTCTCTCTAACGGGCATGCAAACTCATAACTGCCCTCTCATATCCATCTTTAACTAATGTCTGAAACATCGTATATATATTTTAAAAATATGCTATTAGATTATTAGATCCATTTTTGAAAACATCTTATATGACATGTCATGCTATATGCTACTGATCATGCATGATATGCTGTTACATCTTCTTATTATTGAGCTTTGTGTGCTTAAAATTGGTTTATAGTGGCTTAACTTTGATTTTAAGAATGTTCTCTGTTTTTTTTAAAGTGCACGAGTGTGTGTTTTTAATCTCACGGGCGTGTGTGAAGGCACATGAGACCATGTGTTTAGTGTATTCTTGGTCGTGCTAGCTTTTAGAATCATTTTTATAAAACTTTAATTGGTTACGTGGGCGTGTGGTGCGAACCATGGGCATGCGACTAAGGCACAAGGTTGTGTCCTACATTGCACCTGTATGTAGCTGCCTCTCAACACTCCTATGTCTTGTTTACATAAATGTGTAAAATTTAGGAATGAGTACACAGGCATATGCATTGGCCACACGGGTATGTGTCTAGGTTTTTATATGCACATGGGTGTCATGTAAGACTGTGTTCATGTAGAAATGAGGCCACATGGGCATGTATCTATAGGTGTATGGTCGTGTGCTTAATTTGATTTTTACAGATTACATCTAAAAACCCTTAATCCCACTCAAATCTCTTTCAAACTCCAGTCAATAAATAATACATATTCAGGGATTTTATCAACACATTCATATTCATCAAAATCATATTTCAATCATGCCACATCTCATAAATAAAGCATAAAATACATGTATGCAAAGAGATATACACATAATTATGAAATCAACTACTCAATCATCCATCAAAACACTATTTCAGAACTCAAGTATGCTGATAAAGCTTTAAAAAAGCACACAATGGTTCTCAAGAACTCAAAACAGCAAAGACATGTTATTAAACAAAGTAAAAGAGGTAAGGGAACACTTACCTCTTACAATGAAAGTTGGATCTCTCTCTCTAAGAATCTCTAGATCTCTAATCTGGAGTTGAGCTACTGGCTGATCTCTCTTAATAACATTGGAACTGGAGGAAAGAAGAAGGAAAAGAAAATGGTAAAAGTTGGGAACTACGCAACTAGAAAAATGTAAGACCCGCCGCCATGCATACCGCTACTGTTGGATAATATCTTTATCTTTTATTAATAATCTGAAAATTTGGTATATGCGACGAAAATCCTACAAAAAGAAACTACTGCTACTGATTACATACGTATGCGAAAGCTAAAACTGAAACTTATACAATGTACAATGGTGGCCCAAAATACATTTCTCATATACAAAATTTTTCTGTACATATATACAATGAGTATATACAAAATTTACAATAAAAGACCTAACAGGCCATACTGAAACTGAAAACTGGAAACTGACATAGAGCCCTCTCTTGTCAACCACAGTCCACCCGCTCATTGCAAGCAGCAAACTCACCTGAAAAATAAGGAAAAAGGAAAGGAATAAGTGATAAAGATCACCCGGTAAGCGATCCTTACTTCCCTCAACCCAAGCAAGCATCAAAGCAATATGCACCTAGCCTTGGCCCTAGCATTCAACTATTCGCTTGCTGAATCTAGATATATTGCTTATTCTGTTATCTAGTTGCATTATTAGCTTATGTCATGAAATGTGTATCATGTCATGCCAATTGTAAATTAAATATGCATGCATCTGAATAGATATACGTATCCGAAGATCCTGTTATATTGATTAGGCTAATGAACACAGAGATTTCGCATCTTGGCCATGTAAGCTGAACAGTCTAGCAAGAAGCTAGAAAGCTGAATATGCTGAGCTGAACGATCCGACAGCAGTCAAAAGGTAGAAATCCCACAGATGCCCCTTCAAGTTCACCCAAAACTCTAATCCGGATATCAGGTTCTGAATACTAAATAACTAAGGAAATCGGATCCCTTGATCCTTTTCCAGGCTGATACCTTGACATGTCATGCTATGGAATGCTTATGCAACATTAATTATCCCATTTTATCTTTATTTACAGCTTTCTGGCCTTTGAAATGGTTTCCCATGCTTTATATCTCATTTTAAACTCATTTTTGTACTATTCTGAAAAATTATGTTGGTGCACGGGCGTGTGGGCAAAGCACACGGGTGTGCAAGGAACACACATATGCGTGCATGGCAAGGGCACACGAACGTGTGCATAAACGCACAGGGTTATGCGCTGGCTGTGCAACCGGTCGTGCTCGCTTTTAGAAATTTTACGCATTTCATCAATTAATCACACATACGGCTGTGTCCCTCAAGACACATGGGCGTGTCCTCTGTAAACAAGTCGTGCACATTTTATGCATATGAGCGTGTCCCTGCAGAAACAAAGACACACGGGGTGCATTTACTGGCACACGGGCGTGTGTCTTGCTCTACACCGACGACACATGCCTGAAATTACAGTAAATCACTCCAAATCTCAATCAAACTGAAATTAAACAACAACAAGCATTTCTAGCACTTCAATATGCAAATAACAAGTCTCAATTTCATCTATCACCAACTACAACTTAATCCACCATGAAAATTATCCTTTCTTTCATACACACACACACACACACACAAAAGTATAAGCAAGCATGGTTCATGGGTGGAAAATTATCAATTCAAGCATCATCTCATCAATATATCATTGCATGAACTCATCATATATCTTATAAGCATGCTAGAAGCACATCTAAGCATTTCAAATCATCAAAAAACAAGTTGGGAAATGCAAGGAAGAAGTAAAGAAGCACTTACCTCTTGTCATGGCTGTTGGGAAACTCTATAAAGCTAATTTCTTCTTTTTCTAGTTGGATTGGAAGCAGCTGGTTGCTGGAAATCTGCTCTAGGGCTGGGAGCAACTGAAAACGAAAGGAAACTTAGCTGGAAAACGGGACAAGCTGGGTGAGAAAACACTAAAACTCTCGTCTCTCTCCTTTAACTCACTTGCACGGGCGTGCAAGGCATAGTGCACAAGAATGCACAAGGGAAAATGAATAAACTTCATTTTCTGCACTACGCATGAAAGAAACCTCCCAAAGAGAATTATGCGAAAACCACACAGGCTCTGGAAACTTACTATCTCACCCCTAAACTCTTCTAACTTCCAATCTATTACTAAATCTCATATCTAACCACCAAACTCTACCCAAAAGGGCATTTTTAAACCCGGGATGTTACATTCCTCCCTCCTCATAAAAAATTTCGTCCTTGAAATTACTTGAACAACTCTAGGAACCTATTCCTGATCTCAGCCTTTACCTCCCAAGCAGCTTCCTCCATTCTTTGGTTGCGCCACAAAACTTTTACTAGTGGAAACTCTTTATCCAGAATCTATACTGGTTGCTCTTGATAGCTCAGGTCTTCTGTTAAGTCCACTTCGAAAAACTGAAGTACATGAGACTGATCTTCCACATACTTCCTTAACTATGACACATGGAAGACGTTATGAATTCTGTCCATGCTAGCTGGCAATGTTAATCTGTAGGCAACTGTCCCTACTCTTTCCAGAATCTTATAGGGTCCAATAAATCTGGGGGTTAACTTCCCTTTCTTACCAAATTTGAGAACTTGCCTATAGGGAGCAACTCTGAGAAATACTCTGTCGCTTATTGAGAACTTAATCTCTCTACACCTTAAATCAGTATAACTCTTTTGTCGATCCTAGGCCTATTTCATTATCTGTCTGATAATCTGGATATGCTCAATCATCTTCTGGGTCGTCTCTAGACCCACTACTATCTCTAGAGAATCTCTTTCTCCAATCTCATCCTAATGAAGAGGAGATCTACACTTTCGACCATACAACGCCTCAAATGGAGCTATCTGAATGGTTGCTTGATAATTGTTGTTGTAGGTAAACTCTATTAGAGAAAGCTCTGGTCTGGAAGTCTATACAACAGGCTCTTAGCATATCTTCCAAAATTTGATTTACCCTCTTAGTCTGGTCGTCTGTCTAAGGGTAATATGCTGAACTAAACTACAGTCTGGTTCCCAATACTCTTCAGAAAGCAGACAAGAATCTGGAGTCTCTGTCTGATACTATCATCTTGGGAACCCCATGAAGTCTGACAACTTTTCTGATGTACAGCTGTCCTAACTGGTCTGTAGACATTCCCTGCCTGATAGGTAGGAAATGAGCTGACTTGCTCAATCGATTCACTATCACCCAAATACTATCAAATCCTCTCTGGACTTTGGGAAGACTAGAAATGAAGTCCATAGAGATATCTTCCCACTTTCATTCAGGAATACTCAAAGAATGAAATAATCCTGAGGGTCTTTGGTGCTTTGCCTTAACTTGCTAACATACCAGACATTTAGAGACGAAGTCTGCTATGTCCTTCTTCATTCTAGACTACCAGAAATTCTTCTTGAGATCTTCATACATCTTTGTGCTGTCTGGGTGTACTGAATACACTACACTGTGCACCTCTAACAAAATCTTCTGTCTCAACTCTAAACTCTGTGGCACACAGACTCTGTCTCTGAACTTACGATCTTATCTCTGACTTTATAATCAGGTACTGATCTCTCTAATATCTTCTGAAGCATACTTTGAGTCCAATCATCTGATATCTGATTGTCTCTAATTTCATCAAACAGGGAGGATATGATCTGCAGTCTAAAGAAGCCTGTAGTCACTATCTCAATCTGCTCTCTGACAATCTCATACTGTAACTCTCTCTGAATAGAAAGACTAGATAAGGCCACTCATCTGCTCAAAGCACCAGCCACTATATTGGCTCTTCTTGGGTGATACTTGATTTCACAGTCATAGTCTTTCACCAGCTCTAGCTATCTTCTTTGTCTCATGTTGAGCTCTTTTTGAGTGAAGAAATATTTCAAACTCTTATGGTCTGAATAAATGCTACACTTGACTCCATACAAGTAATGTCTTTAATTTTCAGGGCAAACACGATTGCAGCTAACTCCAAGTCATGGGTAGGGTATCTTAACTCATGATCTTGTAATTGCCTAGAGGCATAGACAATTACCTTACCAGATTGCATCAAAACTGCCCCAATCCCCTGATGGGACGCATCTGTATAAATGTCAAACTCCACCCCCTCCTAAGGTAGCGCCAACACTAGAGTGCTAGTCAATCTCTGCTTAAGCTCCTGAAAATGTGCCTCGCACTCCTCTGTCCACACAAATGGAATCTCTTTCCTGGTCAAAGTAGTGAGAGGTCTTACTAGACTCGAGAACCCCTCAATGAATCTCCTATAGTAGCCTGCTAAACCAAGGAAACTTCTCACTTCTTTTACTATCTTTGACCTCGGCCAACTCAACACAACTTTCACTTTACTAGGGTCCACTGAAATGCCCTCTGCTAAAACTACATAGTCTAGGAATGCCACTTTGTCAAGCCAAAACTCACATTGGAGAACTAAGTGAACAACTGTTTGTCTCTCAGCCTTTGAAGCACAAACTTGAGGTGCTCCTTATGCTCTACTACACTTCTGGAATACACTAGAATGTTATCAATCAAAACCACTATGAATCAGTCAAGGTAATCATGAAACACTCGATTCATCAGATCTATAAAGATTACTAAGGCATTTGTCAACCCAAAAGGCATCACCACAAACTCATAATGCCCGTATCTAGTCCTAAATGTAGTCTTGGGGACGTCCTTATCTGTTACTCTGATGTGATAATAGCTCGATCTCAAGTCAATCTTGGAAAATACTACGGCGCCTCTCAACTGATCAAAGAGGTCGTCAATCCTTGGCAGAGGATACTTATTCTTCACTATAACTCTGTTCAACTCTCTATAGTCATGCACATCCTTATTGACCCATCTTTCTTCTTCACAATTAAAATTGGAGCTCTCTAAGGTGAACAACTTGATCGGATAAATCTCTTATCTGTCAGCTCTTGCAACTGCTTCTTTAACTCGTGGAGTTCAGCTGGAGCCATCCGATACTGAGCCTTAGAGATTGGAGTTGTATCGAGGAGAAGCTTGACACTACACTTTAACTTTCTATCTGGAGGTAGCCCTGGCAACTTGTCTGGGAAGATGTTAAGAAACTCTCTGACTACTAGTACCTCCTCGATACTTGGTCCCACTACGCTACTGTATACTACATTGGCCAAGTATCCTACACAACCTTTACTCAACAATTTACCCGTCTGAACACAAGAGATCATCATGCTATCGACTCTGCCCTCACTAAAAATGAACTGATCATGGCCTATATGGAATCTCACCTTTTTTCTTCCATAGTCTATCTCTACATTCTATTTTCCCAAGAAATCCATCTCTAAGATCATATCAAAATTTACTAACTCCAGCAGAATCAGATCTATCATCATCTGCCTACTGAATATCTTTATCTTTAGATCAACCAGGACTCTATCACTTACCACAAATCCCTCATCTGACATCTCTACATGGATACTCCTACTGGCCACACTAGGGTCAACCCCTAATCTCTCTATTACACTCTTAGTTATAAAGCTGTGTGTGGCTCCACAATCAACCAAAACAAACAAAGGAGTACCGAGATAAAGTAACTGACCAGTTACTATATGGGGAATGACCTTTGTCTGCTCTTGGCGAACAATATAAACTCTGGCTCTGCCTCCGCCTATACCTCAAGGACCAGCACCTCCCTTAGGTGCTCCACTACCAGGTCTGATAACATCTGCTCCACCTCTCTTCATACCAACTCCACCTCTGGGTGGACCTCCTCCGCCTCTGTACTGACTAAAACCACTTCTACTCGATCCTGCTCTAACTCCACCTCTGACTAGGCACTCTGTAATCCTATGCCCGACTGATGGCACCTATAACACACAATCTGGTCGGCAAGACACTCACTAGGATGTCGTCTGCTACATCTGACACATTGAGGCAACTGGGGTGCAGTTCTCTCTCTCTAAAATCCTCTAGCTGACCTCTTTACTGACATCGGTCTTTTGCCTCTGTCTTCTGTCCTCTCAACTGCTCTACTCATTATACCCATTATCTATAAACCGGTCTCAAATTTAAGCATTCTCCCCAATGTATCACTGATTCTCTGGGGAGGATCTGTTCTAGTCATCACATCCTTGGCTATAGTAGGATGTAAACCATGGATGAATTTCTGAACTCTTCCCATCTCTGTCCCCGCTATACTCAGGACAAATCTTGCGAAAACATTAAACTTGGTGGCGTATTCCTTGATTGAACTCGACCCTTGAGCCAAATCAATGAACTCTTGGGCCTTGACATATAGCATCTCTGTGCTTCTATACTCGGTATCAAATAGCTGCCTGAACTCTGCCCATGTTAACTATTCTTCATTGATGAAGGCTTTGGATAGACCTCACCAAACTTTGGCACCACCTCAGAGAAGAAATACTGCATATCTAACCTTCTCTCTCTCTAATAGGGTGAAAAGGCCCATCACACTCTGCACTGACTCTAGCCATTCCTCTGCCACTACTGGATCTTTGGATCTACTAAATTTGGAAGGCTAGAATGATCCTAGCAGATGGTAGATAGCATGCAGTTTCTTTGATATACTTGTGCCAGCTGTCTCTGTACTCATACCTTGATTGTACTCTCTATAACCAGCTAGAAACTGAAATCTTTCTTTGACTGATTGTGGCTGTGACTGTGGCTGAGACTGTGCTTGTCTTCTTCTTGGTATCCGATAAGTCTTATACTGGAGTGGCGTAACTATAACTGGTTCTTGAACACGGCTAACCCCAGCTTCATGAAGACCTTCTCTAACTACTTCTCTCATCATTTCTCTTAATTCTGCTGGTCTCAAAGACACATGGAAGGAACTCTGAGATCGCCACCTATCACTAACACTCATAGGATGGGCGGGAGAACAAATATCTAGCTCATCTATGTATCTAGGGACATACTCTTCTTTATCTATAGCATCACAAGTAAACAAAGATGTTAGGAACACAAAACATAACATAACTAAAAATAATACCTTACTCATGCTGTGAAGAAGGTCTGAACGATGGCTGTAAGGGAGAGAAAACAGACTCCACACATTTACAAACTCAAATCACTATACAAATGGCTCAAAGAACGACTTTGATACCAAAAATATAAGACTCGTCGCCACGCATACCGCTACTACTGGATAATATCTTTATCTTTTATTAATAATCTAAAAATTTGGTATACGTGACGGGAATCCTATAAAAGGAAACTGCTGCTACTAATTACATACATATGCGAAAGCTGAAACTAAAACTTATACAATGTACAATGGTGGCCCTAAAATACATTTCTCATATACAAACTATTTCTGTACATATATACAATGAGTATATACAAAATCTACAATACAAGACCCAACAAGCCATACTGAAACTGAAAACTAGAAACTGACATGGAGCCATCTCCCGTCAACCACAATCCACCCGTTCCTCGTCAGCAGTAAATACACCTGAAAAAGAAGGAAGAAGGAAATGAATGAGTGATAAAGATCACCCAGTAAGCGATCCTTACTTCCCTCAACCCAAGCAAGCAATAAAGTAATACGCACCTCGCCTTAACCCTAACATTCATCTATTCACTTGCTGAATCTGGATATATTGCTTATTTTGTTATCTTGTTACATTATTAGTTCATGTCATGAAATGTGTATCATGTCATGCTAACTGTAAACTGACTATGCATGTATCTGAATATCTATACGTATCCGAAGATACCTGTTGTACTGATCAGGCTGATGAGCATAAGGATTCGACATCTTGGCCATGTGGGCTGAATAGTCTAACAAGAAGCTAGAAAGCTGAATATGCTAAGCTGGACGATCTAACTATAATCAGAAGGCTGAAATCCCATAGATACCCCTTTGAGTTCACCCAAAACTCTAACTTGAATATTGGGTTCCAAATGTTGAATGACTAAGAAAATCAGATCCCTTGATCCTTTTCCAAGCTGATGCCTTGACATGTCATGCTATGGAATGCTTATGCATCATTAATTATCTCATTTTATCTTTATTTACTACTTTCTGGCCTTTAAAATGGTTTCCCATGCTTTATATCTCATTTTAAACTCATTTCATGCTTTTCTAGAAAATTATATTGGCACACGGGCATGTGGACAAATCACACAGGCGTGTAAGGAACACACACAGGTGTGCATGGCAAGGGCACATGGGCGTGTGCACAAACGTACGGGGTCGTGCGCTGGTCGTGTAGCCAGTCGTGCTCACTTCTGAAAATTCTATGCATTTCATCAATTAATCACACACGATCGTGTCCCTCATAACACACAGGCATGTCCTCTGTAAACTGATCATGCATACTTTGTGCACACGGGCATGTCCCTGCAAAGACCAAGGCACACAGGCATGCACCTGTGGGCATATGGGCTTGTGTCTTGCTCTACACCGATGACACATGCCTGGAATTGTAGGAAATCACTCCAAATCTCAATCAAACTGAAATTAAACAACAACAAGCATTTCCAACACTTCAATATACATATAACAAGCCTTAATTTCATCTATCACCAACTACAACTTAATCCACCATGAAAATTATCCTTTATCTCACATACACACACACACAAGCATAAGCAAGCATGGTTCATAGGTGGAAAATCATCAATTCAAACATCATCTCATCAACATATCAATGCATGAACTCATCATATATCTCATAAGCATGCTAGAAGCACATCCAAGCATTTCAAATCATCAAAACACAAGCCGGGAAACGTAAGGAAGAAGCAAGGAAGCACTTACCTCTTGCCATGGCTACTGTGAAATTCTATCAAGCTAATCTCTTCCTTTTCTAGCTAGATTGGGAGTAGCTGGTTACTGGAAATTTGTTCTAGGGTTAGGAGCAACTGAAAACAAAAGGAAACTTAGCTGGAAAATGGGACAAGCTGGGTGAGAAAACAGTTAAAAGTCTCGTCTCTCTCATCTAACTCACTTGCACGGGCGTACAAGGTATAGTGCACAAAGGAAAATGAATAAACTTCATTTCTCATGTTACGTATGAAAGAAACCTTCGAAAGGGAATTATGCGAAAGCCACACAGGCTCTGGAAACTTATTATCTCACCCCTAAACTCTCATAACTCTCAATTTATTACTAAATCTCAAATCTAACCCCCAAACTCTACCCTAAAGGGCATTTCTAATCTTGGGATGCTACAAAAAATAAAACATATTTATGGCTAAATGACATGACACACGGTTGTGTGTCCTAGACAAATGGTTGTGTGTGCACTGGAAATCTCAATTTCCACTCTCTTCTTGCTATACATGGAATATTCCATCTATAATATCTATGTACAAGCTACAAAAGGCTCCTAAATGACTCTTCTATCATGAACCATCTCAAATATATTTTTTATTGATAAATCTCTTTTTTACCCTTGATTTCAAAGCCTAAAGGACAATTCTACCCTCGGGCTATTATAAGCTCTAACCATCTCCTCTATCTCATGTTCAACTCTCTCTAGGTGAAGAAATACTTTAGACTAATGATTTGAATATATGCAACATCTGATACTATACAAGTAATGTCTCCAAATCTTTAAAGCAAACACCACTGCAACTAATTCTAGATCATGAGTAGGGTACCTCAACTCATAGTCCTTTAATTGCCTAGCGGCATAGGTAATTACCCTATTCTACTACATCAAAACTGTTCTAATCCCTTGATAGGAAGCATCTGTATAAATCTCATAATCAATGCTCTCCTAAGGCAAAGCCAACACTAGAGCACTAATCAATCTTCACTTTAACTTCTGAAATCGAGCTTCACATTTTTTAATCCATACAAAAGAAACCTCTCTCTGAGTCAAAGCTATCAATGGTCTTGCTATACTTGAACATCTCTCAATAAATCTTTTGTAGTAACTAGCTAATCTAAGAAAACTCCTTATCTCTGTAGCTGTCCTCGACCTCGGCCAACTCAAAATAACCTTTATCTTACTTGGGTCCATAAAAATACTAGTTGCTGACACTTTATGTCTAATAAAAGACATACTGCTCAACCAAAACTCATACTTGTTGAACTTGGCATAAATCTGTCAATCTCTTAATCTCTGAAGAACAAATATGAAATACTCCTCATGCTTCTTTATACTCCTCGAGTAAACTAAGATGTTATCGATAAATACAACAACAAATCTATCTAGACAGTTTTAGAAAACTTGGTTTATCAAGTCCATAAGCACAATAAAAGCATTCGTCAATCCAAAAGGTATCACCATGAACTTATAGTGGTCATACCTCATCTTCTAAGTCATCTTGGGCATATCTCTCTCTGTTACTCTTACTTGATGATACCCAGACCTTAAGTCAATCTTGGAGAACATTATAACTCCATTCAACTGATAAAACAAATCATCAATCCTAGGTAAAAAAATACTTATTCTTAGCTATTATTTTATTTAATTCTCTGTAGTTTATACACATTCTCAAGGATCCATATTTCTTTTTCACAAACAAAATCAGAGCACCCCGTGGTGAATAACTCGATCTAATGAATTTCTTGTCAATCAACTCCTGAAGTTGCTTCTTCAACTCTTGAAGTTTTACTGGAGTCATCCGATATAGAGCCTTAGAAATAAAAACCGTACCAAGAAGCAACTCAATACAAAATTCCAACTCCCTCTCAAAAGGTAACCATGGTAAATCTTTTGGAAACGCATTAAGAAACTCCTTCACTGTAGGCACCTCTTTAATACTTGGCACAGCTACACTCTTATATACTACATTAGCTAAGTACCCTATACAACCTTTACTCAAAAGTCTTCTCACATGCAAACAAGAAATAAGCAAGGTCTCTACTCTCCCTTCACCAAAAACAAACTGATTAGGGTCTAACTATAGTCTAACCTTTTCCTCTTACAGTCTATCTCTGCCCCATATCTACTAAGAAAATTCATGTCTAAGAGTATGTCAAAATCAACCAACTCTAACATGATCAAGTCTATCATTAATCTTCTACCTAAAATCTCTATTTCCTGATCTATTAGTACCTCGTCATTCAGAGTTATACTAGCATCTGGTATCTTTACACATATACTCTTATTTTCCATACTAAAGATCAACCCTAAACTCTCTACTATCTCTTTGGATATAAAGCTATGTGTGGTACCACAATTAATCAATACATAAATAGAAGTATCAAGAAAAAGAAATTGACTCGTAATTGCATATGGAGTAGCCTTTGCTTGCTCTCGTTTAACTACAAACACTCTGGCTTTACCTTTACCAGAAGGACCAATACTTCTTTTAGATGTACTGGGACTACCTCTCCCTACTCTACTACCTTTGCCTACTAGACCAAGAAAACCTTTACCTACTCAACCATTAATTAGACATTCTGACACTCTATGTCTAGATTATCGATATCTGAAACACACACTCTGACCTGTAAGACATTTTCCTAGATGTCTCTTACCATAAATTCTACATACTGGTAACTTTATTCTTTACTTTCTTCCTCTGGTAGACTTTCTGGATGGCATGGGTCTTTTACCTCTGTCACTACCTCTATCAAAACTTCTGTTTAGATATCTCTCTACTGGTTTAGTGAATACACCCATTCTTTAAAGATATACCTCTAATCTCAAAGCTCTTCCTAAAGCATTATTGAATCTGTAAGGAGGGGAAGACCTTGTCATAATATATTTAGTAATGATGAGGTGTAATCTACGCATAAACTTTTATACTCTGGTTATCTCTGAAGTTACCATACCAGGGACAAACCTCACTAACTGATTAAATCTAGTAGCATAATATTTCACTGAATTTGTACCTTGAGTCAACTCTATAAATTCCTAAGCTCTAGTGTGAGCCATATCTATACTACAATACTCCTTATCAAATAATCTCCTGAACTCATCCTATGACAAGCTATCCTCATCAATAATCATTCTTACGAGGTTCTACCATACCCTCACGTCACCTCTAAGCATATAGATAACATACATTACCTTCTTTCTATCTGTTATGGTAAACAACCCATGACACTCTCAACTATCTCTATCCAATCTTTTGCTACTATAGAATCTCTAGAACTAGTAAAATTAGGTGGCTAATGAGCTCCAAGCAAACTATATATTGGGTGAAGTCTCTCTGAACCATTTGTACCTATTGTGTCTGTTTCAAAACTCTAACCTCTTTGAAATTTAAACCCTAATACTTGATAACCTTCTACTCTCTACTTATAATAACCTTTACCTTGCCTCTAATGGGCCTCGCCTCTGACAAGCTCTTAAGTCTCCACCCTTTCTACATACTATAACCCTTCTCTTATAAACTCTCTAACTATTTCTCTGACATCTTTTGCTCTGAGTGATACTTGGGAGTAGTGAAACTTTCTAGTATCACTAGTACACATGGGTCTTATAGAGGCACTACTCTTTTCAACTACATATCTAAATAGATGTGATATTCTATCTAGAAAATCACAACACAAAGGGGTTAACATCAAACTCAAAACTAAAATTTATACTTAAAAATTATGCTGAGAGGACACGAGCAATGGTTGTTTGGATACATTGGCTCTTGGCTCATGCAAATTATAAAAAACAATGCATGTGAAAACATATTTTTTTGAAAATATGATATATATTCTGCTTAATGGCTTAAAGCATTGCTCTGTACCAACAACTGTAGTGACCCCCACCATAGGTCACTGTTTACTACTGAATATAATATAAATTATGAATATAATATACCTATAATGTTTAAAATTTGTGCAGAAGTTGTACATATAATTTACCATAATAGTAAATAGAAAATACTGAACATGCATTGAATATCCTATGTTGCCTTTATTTATAAAACATATCATTCATATAATATGTATTTACAGTATAATACACACATATGCATGAGTAAAAAACCCAAATAAAAGCATGCGAACCATTACATGTTATTTGTTGCTAAGATGTATCCCCAAAATCTGACAACTGTCTTGCTCCTGCTCAGTCCTCAAATCACTAACCTGCAAGAAGGAAACAATAAAGGAGGGTGAGTGATAAAATCACTTAGCAAGTGTTTCCTATCTCTAACACTAACAAGTTTCAAGCCTTATTTGGTTTTATGACTCATCATGTTGTTTATTGCTTTACTGTTTCTCTTATTTCTTTATTTTTTAAAATGCATCTATTTTTTGTAGCATTCTTTATCATTATCTGTTTTGTTTCTCATGAAATGCTATACATGACATGAAGTGTGTATGTTGAATAGTTATAAAATTTACCCTTGGGCATGGTTTTTTGAAAATTTTTTCTGATATAAAAGTTATGATCTGAAGATCCTGAATATATACATATAGTATATACTAAAAACTAAATTAAAAAAAATACGATATATGAAAATATCTACTATGTTGGCTAGATTAATGAATACAAAGATTTGACACCCTGACCATATGAGCTCAATCCTACTGAAATCTACTGATGCACAATTAGCACTCTCTTTAATAAGCGTGGTCAATAACTATGTCTTCTTTAGCGGACGGTAGTTTTCCTCTCTAATAGGTGTGTGAACTCACAGGTGTCCTTTCATATTCACCCTTAATTGATGTCTAAAACATTATATATCTACATTTTAAAATATGCTATTGGACCTTAAATCTGATTCTGAAAACATATGATATGACATTCCGAATTGTATGCTAATAATCATGCATGACATGTTGTTTATATCTTGTTATTATTATGTTCTGTAAGCTTAAAAATAACTTAAAGTGGCTTAGGTCTACTTTAGAAATGTTGTTGTGCTTTTCTTAAGGTATACGGGTGTGTACAATTAACACACAGATGTGTGTAAAGACACACGAGACCGTGCGATCGTGCTAGATTTTGGAATCTTTTCATAAAATTTTGGCTAACCACATGGGCGTGTGGTGTGAACACATGGGCATGTATATAAGGCACAAGGCCATGTCCCACACTTACTCAAGTGTGTAGTTGTCATTCCACACTTCTGTGTCTTGCTTACACAAGCATGTGATATTTGGATTGAGTACATGAGCATGTGCATCGATCACAGGGGTGTGTGTCTAGATTTGTAGGTGCATACAAGTGTAATGCAAGGTCGTGTTCATGCAAAAATAATAAGGCCACAGACGTGTGTTTGTGGATACACAGTCGTGTACTCAACTCAATTTCTACATGTTGTGTTGGGAAACCTAGAAATCCCAACCAAAACACTTCTAAACTTCAATTAAACATTAACACAACCCCAAAGCTTTTGCTAGCATACATACATTCATCCAAATCTCATTCCAATCACGTCATATCTCATGGGTAAAGCATATAACACATGTATACAAAAATATGTACATATAATCATGGAATCAACCACTCAATCAACCAAGAGATCATTATTTACATGTTTCCCAACTCAAGTAATCATCGAACAAGTAAGAAACATTTTCATAACTCAACCAAGAGAGGAATCATGGTATAAAACAAAGTGAAAAAGGTAAGAGAACACTTACCTCTAGCCATGGAAGTTAGATCTCTCTCTTTAATCGCTTTTGGATCTCTAATCTAAGCTGTGCTGCTGGTTAATCTCTCTCAACTCTAGGGTTTGCTAGGAAAACAAAGGAGAAGAAGAAGATGAAAGCTGGAACTTGCACGAAATGAAAAGTAAAAAAGTATATATGGCTGACTAACATGACACACAGTCATGTGTCCTAGACACACGGTCGTGTGTGCAATGAAAATCTCAATTTTCTCTCTTTTCGTACCATATATGGAATATTTTCTTAAGAATATCTATGTACAAATCAAAAATGACTTCTAAATAACTCTTATACCCCTGAACCCTTTTAAATCTACTTTCTACCAAGAAATTTCACTTTTGCCTTTGATCTCAAGGCCTAAAAAGACAGTTTTACCTTTGGACTATTATAATGCTCATTTCATCAAAGGTTTCAGTGTGAAATTGGAAACACTGACTTTCAATTTCGAAGAAGACGATCTTCTAAACGAAGAATTACAAGATCTTATTTGCAGAACTCAGAAAAGTTTCATGGTATGAGGTACGCTTCCATCTTTGAAATTTAATTATGTTTGGTTATTATTATGATAACATGCATACTTGTGTGCCTACATAATCAAACACAATACTAATTTCCGCCTATTAATTTTTTAAGGATACATCACTTTTATTAATAATTTATGTCTAATAATTTTTTAGATAATCTATCGATATGATAATATTTTATTTTTAATAATAAAAAGTTAGCATACATTAGTGTCAGGTAAGCATCCTTTACTTCTTCCAAAATATACATACGAAAGGTCGGTCGTCAGTGGCTGTGTTTGGGGTATCTAACGCTATTTTATTAAAGGCGGGTCATGGGTGTCCAACTATTGAGCTTGCAGCATCTAATTACCATCCTTTGTTTTAGTTTGGTCGACGTCAGTGATCAACAGGCTGTTCGATGGATTGATATTATACGTTAAAATTTCTCTTATTTTAAACCATAATTTCATGATCAGATTCTCAGTTGTCAGTAATTTGAAGGAATAATGTATCCAAATTCACATTATATTGTCCACGAGGAAATCGACGTCCACTTGTACACTTTTGATAGTGGTGCAAATTAGTGGAATTTATTCCAAGTCAAGGGTTGAAACCCAAAATTATTACACGGCATGTGAATCACAGTTCACATTCATAACCGATAAGATTTGTTTAATTTCTATAGTGCTGCATATTCCTGGAACTTCATTGTTGTAAACCGGCGAATTGATATAAACAAAAGCGTAAGTATGGGTTGAAACATAAATTGTAGGAAGCGTGAATCACAGTCAATGTTATGGCGTTTTACGCTTTTTCATAGTGCTGCAAAAAGTGTTTTTGACCACGTTGGGATGCTTATAGGTCTATGTATATAAATAATACCAACATGTAATCAGACCAACAACTTAAAAAAAAAATCATTGATCTTTTGGCGAGGGAAGTTAAAGAACACAGAAAAAAAACAAAAGAGGAGTCTTCAATAGGTAGGTGTAACGTACCACTATTCTCAAGTTTGCATAGCAATTTTCTCATTAATATATATCTCATAGTATTAGTCAATATCTCTGGTGGACGTTCTCATTTTTCTATTGTCTGCATCTCAAATATTCTCACTAGCTTCATTTGTTGTTTTATATAAATAAATAAATAAATAAATATATATATATCTAATACTCTCACTAGCTTCATTTGTTGTTATATATATATATATATATATATATATATAAGACAAAACCCTAACTGCAATAATTATATATTATGCACATGCATGAGTTACTTGCGTTGGCATTTAAGACGTGTGATATTAATATAATTAACCAAATTTTAGATTAATTAAATAAAATTAACCACATCTCAATTCCTAAAATTATATTTGAACGTAAAAATCTCTTTCTGTTTTCTCTGGTAGAGTTTTTGGTGTCACTTTTACATAAATACCCTTTTTTTTATCACATGAAATCACAATTTATATTGTACATAAATATCTCTTTTTATCTATTTATTTTACTACTTAGCAGGCATGGGGACCCCAAATTTTACACTAGCCGGTATTGTCACGGAAAAACTGACGGAAGATAGCTATGAGAATTGGAAGGAAAGCTTGAAAAGCTACTTGATTGCTCAAGGTCTTTGGGATGTCGTCTCTGGAGAAGAAGCTAAACCCAAAGAATCTGAACCCACTTATGAAACTTGGATTAGAAAAAATGCCATGGCCTTGCATGCCATGCAAGTTTCCTGTGGTGCAGATACAATTTCCAAGCTCAGGGGCAGTGAATCCGCCAAGTATGAGTGGGAACGTTTGGCGGAAAAGCGCCCACCGCCATTGCCAGAAGGTGGCGGCTTGTTTGCAGATGAAGGTATAATTCTTTTATGTTAGTTTCAGAGCTGAGAAAACTGCCTCTTCTTTTCTAACGGAGAATTCCTCTAGTCCAATTTTTTTTTTTTGGTTGGTATCATGATTTTCCTGACCATTAGAGCGTTAAAAAATTTAAAAAAAAGAAGTGCCGCTTTTCCCTTGGCCTTCATTAACTTTGGAAAAATCATAACATTTATTCTTAGTGAAAATTTTCTAAAAAGAAAAAATTTTATCTTTTTATTTCTAAATTTTTTTTTTAAATTTTTGATAAAATAATTAAATTACTCCCATTAAAAATAAATATAATAAAATATAATTTAATATTTGAATAACATTTTACAAATTTAAAAAAATTCAAAAATTTTAAAAATATTTAAAAATATAAAAAATAAAAAATAAAAAATAAAAAAATCATTGCAGCCTACAACATGATCGACAACAGCGGTCGTCTCTATCATCAATCATGACTAGAAATATTTTTTTAATTTACTTTTTTATATTTTTTAAAAAAATTTTCAATATTTTAAATGTTTTATAATTTATTTTGATATTAATTTAATATTTTCATATTTTTATTAATTTTATAAAAATTTTTTATTATTTTATTATTTTTAAAATTCTTTTTGTTAAGAAGAGGAATATATCTTTATAACCATTAATATTTAATTATTAATTTTTTAATTTAATTGTTAATTTTAATCAATAAATGAATGTTTGAATTTTAAAAATTTAGAAGGTGGATTTTGCTTTTGGAGAATACTTTAGGTGGGAATATGTCCTATGGCCTTTATAAAATATTCCACTCTAAACATAAAAAAGTTAATTTTGAATATAATTAGGTAAATAAGAAGAAAACAAAATTTTTTTAGCTTAATTTTATTGGGAAAATTTGCGTATCGTCCATCTTTCTTTCTTGTGGCTATCCTGATTTGCTTTTTAAATCTGCCTATAAACCATAATTAACAAGAAATAACTTTTGCATGTCTTTTATAACGACAGCAAAAATTCTGAATTACAGAAAACTCGTAAAATTAATGCTCATTGTTTCATTCATTTCGTATGAAGAAACTCCTTTATGTGGCAGGAACATGGAATGACACCTTTCAGTATGAAGCTCTCTACAAGGCTGTGAGCAAAGGTGATTGGGTGGCCACCAAACATTTCCTTGATGGCAACCCGCATGCCGTGACAGCCAAGATCACATTAACAGGTGACACAGCTCTTCATGTCGCCGTTCTCACCGGACACGGCAAGCTGGTGGAGGAGTTGGTCAGGCTAATGTCAGACACAGGCTTGGAACTCAGAAGCGGTCTAGGCTATACAGCCTTTTCCATTGCAGCCATCAATGAATTCAAAGAAATGGCCGACATAATGCTTAGAAAAAATCCCAATTTGGTCTGCGTAAAGAATGACAATGGCCTGATCCCAATCGTTGTGGCCTCCCTTTATGGCTCCAAAGATATGGTTCGCTATCTTTACTGCAAAACTCCAATTGAAATTCTGAGTCCTGAAAATAATGATCGGAGTGGTGCCACGCTACTGAATTGTCTTATCACAGACGGGATTTATGGTGAGTGCATGTCAAAATAATTCTAGTAATTTATCATTGACCATTAAGTGATCGTTTGATTTCATCCGTACATACTGTTATTAGAAAGTATCGTACAGGGTTTTTGATATTTTTATAGATTAGGATCTTTGATACTTTCTGAAAACAGTGTTGTTAAGAGGGCTACATGGTAACCCTTTTAAAACTTGGCTATAATTTTTTTTTTTCGTAATTGTAGATGTGGCATTAAATCTGCTAAAAAAGTATCCACTACTTGGTGTCACTGAAGATATTCATAGGAACTATGCAATCAAATTGTTAGCGCATAAACCTTCGGCATTTCCAAGTGGAAAAAGATTAATATTTTGGAAACAATGGATCTACTCATGTGAGTACTCACTCAGTTAACTGATTTCTGAACAAAAAAATTTTTCAATCTTATGCTCAAATATGTGAACCGATTGCTGAATTGTATATTTATTATAAGGTATGTGTGTGAAACAATCTGGGATAATTCACCACCATGATGACGAACGGCCCCCTGGAAAATTTGGTGATGATGAGGAGAGAAATATTATAAGGTCTCAAGAATGCTCAAGTTATGGCAATTGCTTATTAAGACAAGGTCTGTGATCATACCTCTTTTCAAGTACTTTATATTTAACATCAACTGCAATTTTTAGAGTACAATAAATAAGATCACAAGTTCTTGTTAGTTTATATATATATATAACAGGAAAAAGAAATTCAAGAGTTAGGAATTTGTGCATTTATTTTAAAATAAATTTATAAACAATAAAATCTTAGTAAGAAATAGTACAATTAACGTGATATGTTTGTTCCAATGAATTTCTCTCTTTCTAAATGCTCATCTCATAATTGTGTTAAATTGTAATGTCTTTGATTACAGTGCACAGTTTATTTATTGGACTTACTTGGAAACTCTTAACTTGCTTCGGTATGTAGCATTTCCTCAAAAATTTCCATCCATATATATATATATATACGTTGTAGCAACATAAGATAAATTGGTTAGAACATTAATATTCAATGTAATATTACTGATTCCAGTTCCTGATATTAAGCATATATATCATACAAAATTGAGACATGCTCAAGTCCTTGAACTCCTCGACTGCATTCTCAACGAAATTATGAAGTTAAGTAATACACAACTGGAAAAAATTGGATTTGATCAAGCAATCTATGATGCAATCAAGCATGGAATAATTGAGATTGTTGATGTGTTGATTGAACGCAATCCTGAAATCATATGGAGGAAAGATAAAAAGGGTAGAACCATCTTTGCTAATGCACTTGTGCTCCGTCAAGAAAAGATCTTTAGCCATGTTTACAGATTGGGCGCAAAGCTTCGCATAGCCGTGCTTCGTCATGATATATTTGGCAACAATTTTTTACATCTAGCTGCAAAGCTATCTCCTCCTTCAAGACTTGATCGAATCTCAGGTGCAGCGTTGCAGATGCAAAGAGAATTAAAATGGTTTCAGGTAAATATTTAAATGCATTTCATTTTTTAATAGTAATACTATACAAAATCATGATTTGATTGATTTTTTGGCATAACATTAATCATAGAGAGTAGCATGATACTTGAGAAAACCTTGTATATGATAGTTTCAGCATCACACTTCGTTAACCTCACTTAAGGGTCCAATACTACAGTTTCATATATATATATATACACACACAAACATACATACATACATACATACATACATATATATACACACACACACACACACACACACACACAGATACATACATACATACATATATACACACACACACACACACACACACACACACACACACACACACACACACACAGAGATACATACATATATACATATACACACACACACACACACACACATACACACACACACACACACACACACACACACACACATATACATACATACATACATACATACACACACACACACACATATCATCAATTGTTTATGATGATTTATCAATTAACTACACTATCATTCATTAATAATCACTTCCGTGATTGACGTTTTAAAAGTTAATAACAACATATGCTTTTAGTTTATTGAATGGTTTCATGTGTTTGTAACATGATATGGTAAAACTGTTTCATGTTATTATTATATTTTTTTTTTTTATAACGTAAAAACTCCTATTCATATTAATTGATTAATCCTAACTGATTGTGTAGGTTAAATCTAGGGACTTATGGCCATTTAGATCTACAATCATAAAAAATAGGTAAATCAAATATTATTAGCTTTAATAACCAACTTAAACCTAGACAATTACCTTGAATGATCCTTACTCTTACCATTAGTTTAAGTTCTTAGGGTCATTTTTCATATTATTTTAATGAATGCATCTGAAATATGAAACATCAAGGAAGGAGTCATTCCTAGTTATCTTTCAAATTCCCTTTTTTTAAACTACTTGTAACGTATATTCTCCATTCTTAATTTCATTACTAAATTAAGCAACATGGATGCAATTGTTTCAGGAGGTGCAAAGCATGGTGCCACCAAAATACATGGAAGAAGTCAATGAAAACAACAAAACACCAAGTGCATTGTTCTCAGAGGAGCACCAAGAGTTAATTAGAGAAGGAGAAAGATGGATGAAGAACACAGCTGCTTCATGCATGGTTGTAGCAACACTCATCGCGGCAGTCATGTTCACTTCAGCTTTTACAGTCCCGGGTGGCGACGATAACGAATCAGGTTTCCCCATCTTCTTAAAGTATGATGCATTCGTCATCTTCATCATTTCAAATGCTTTCGCCTTGTTTTCTTCTTCAACTGCTGTGCTAGTGTTCTTAGGAATCCTCACTTCGCGCTACGAAGAGCGAGACTTTATCAAATCCTCGCCAACAAAGTTGATCATTGGTCTTTTCTCTCTTTTTTTTTCGATAGTAACTATGATGCTAGCCTTTGGTTCAGCTCTTTCAATTGTCCTCAAAGCAAGATTGGAATGGGTGGCCGTTGCAGTCATTGTTCTTTCTTCAATCCCGGTGGTTTTCTTCGCTCTGTTACAGTTTCCTCTTCTCGTTGAAATGGTTATATGCACATATTGGCGAGACATCTTTGACAAACCGAAGAAAGGATATATGTTAGACGGTAATTGATTGTTTTTCCTATTTTATCTATTTGAGTATGGAGGAAATTAATCAATATAATTTGTTTCTACTGATTTATATTAATTTGGGGTGTTTATTTACAAAAAAATAATAATAATAAAAAAAAATTAAAATTTCGAATATGAAATGTAAAACTAACATAAAATTCCGACGTCACCACTAATTTAAAGTGCAATCCAGTTGAGAGTTTTTAAGACATAAAAGATGTTTAGAAAGTTACTGTGCTGGTGCAATTGAAATGTTAGTCCCATTTGCCGGTAGTCCACTAATGTTTGTTGTTAAGTCTTGTATTACAGCTTCTGTTATCTATAAGAGAAATGAGTAGTTTGCTCATATTAAATCAAACAGTATTTATCACTTGTGTTTACATTCATTTTCGATAAGGTTCTTTGATTGAAATCATTTTCTTTTCTAGTTTCTTTGTTTCTAATTAACAAACCCTTGACCTTGTCGCGGTGTGAGAGCCATTAAAGACAAGCGTATTATAATGGCTAATTTGTGTACCCAATCTCTACTTTCAAACAAATCAAACAAAATAACATAAACAATTTCACAATTCTCTACCTCAATCTTCTATTTGAACCTTTAAGTGATTTTACCTAAGCTGACTTGTGGAAACTATCGTTTTTGGAAATCACAAGTCTTATACATCGTACACTATAACAAGAAAGGTTTTTAATGGCGTTTATTAGGGTTTTTACAAGTATTTTAAAACGTCGCAATTAATGTTACCAACATTCGAGTAAACGTCGATAAATCGTGCACTGGTAAAAGTTTTATCTGTGTTTTTTGAAACATCGGTAAAAACCCAAAAAACCATTGTTGTAAATCACACTTACAGTGGTGTTTTTTTGGGTTTTTACCAACGTTTCAAAATGCCAATAAAAACCTTTTTCTTGTCTGGTCATTTTTTTTTCATTTGTTTTGCGTGTATGTTATCAACAGTTTAGGAGACCTATAGTAGCGTTTTTTGGGGTTTTAGTGACGTTTTTTATTTTTCCCGCCATGGTATATACTAGTGTTTTTTTTTTTTTTAAATTGCGGTATTTTTTCTGATTTATAGCACCATTTTGACCAATTTTTAGTAGTGTTTTTTAATTTTTAGCAGCGTTTTTATAATTTAATCCTCTGCACTTTTAATAGCATTTCTCTTTACACTTTTTCTTTCCTAATAATTATATTCATTACACTTTTGCTGTAAAAAATAAACAATCTAATGATTTTATCAGTAAGTTTTGATGAAACTCATAAAAAAATTTCCAATAACATTCGAAGTCAATATGACGTCTGAAAGTATATACTAATAAATTCACGAATTCATTAATGAAATATTTGATAGGAGTACTATCATTATATTCAATGTAAACATATATAATAGTCAATCACCATATAAAGTCGAAACTTTTACATTAACTGTCATGGAGCTTGTTTGGAGAACTAGAGCCAAAACTTTGACATTCTGCCTTGGGAAAAAAATTAAAATGTAAGAAGAATGAAACACAAAAATAATAAATAACTCATACGTAACAAGGTTAGACTCAATAATCAACTAACATCAATAGTCAATCTTTTATTTAAAATATACAAGAATAAGAAAAAGCACATTATGCAAGAATGTGAAGAAGTGTATATCAAATATATACAATAATCAACCAAATAAAGTTTTAACATCCTGTTTAAAGTTCACTACTATAACTTACAAATACAGCACCACCTGACAAATAATGATATCAACAACAAAAAAAATCAATAAAAATAATGAAATGAGCCTCATTTAAAAAGAAAATTCTAGTATTTTCTACCTAACCAAACATTATATCATAACCCATAACAGTTGTTAACTTTATAATTCAAGTTCCAAACCTTCACTTCAAAATACAATATTACACTAATAATGATATAAACTACAAGAAACCTCAAAATGAATCAAGTTTGATATATCAATTTGATTATACAAGTTTAACAAAGAAACTTCAAAATGACACTAGAATAGACAACATTCAATTGTACTTGTGTGATCAATTTGGCATACTCAACTACATTAGGAATTAAGTCATTAAGTAAAACCATTCTAAAGCTTATCATTCAATTTTGCACAGTTGTTAGATAAAATTTAGGTAGCATCTAGAAGAAATAATCCACATAAGAACTTACATAAAAAATATCATGAATACATTTTCTACCAAGAAATATTCGATAATGGTCAAACTTATGATGGAAACTACCTACTACAACAAAACTAATAATAGAAAACTGAAAAAAAGATATTAAACATTCTTAACAAAGTTAATTTTAATGAAGTTTTACAATCTACTTCATATTTAAATTATAACAAATAAAAAAAATGTAACAAATCAACAATTCTATGCTTGATATTTGAATTATAACAATATTCAGTTTCTTAATAGAGATTTGCAATAAAGTTTTGCCTTCATAACATTAAAATGTAAAAATAGTTTGCTTAGCGATTTCTGATCATCTAAATTTGCATTCAAGAAATCATCAAACAAAAAACATATTTTATAGGCTCTACATAGCTTGCATCTATCATTATGTATTCATAAACCACAATCTCCATTCAAGATTTATAAACTAACTCAACAATGTCATGTTTTGTCATACAATAATTTCAACACTTTATAAACATATACAAACCAGCCTTCCAATTCACTAGATTTTATCAATACACATTTTTAATATATTATAAACATTTAACATGATCTCATATGGATGTAAATACAAACTTACTAGTTTTCATATGAAGAGTGATGACTACTCGATGGATGGGATACCTATCGCACACAAATGAACAAACCATATATATTAATTTTGAATTAATTATATTATTTGAAGAAATTTATTATATGAACATATCTTATATACGTTACCTCTCCACTAGGTTGTTGTTCATTTTCAAATAATGGTATGCCCAATGATGCATAAATCCTGGATAACTAAGATCTAACTATGTTTATATCAATACTATAATCTTCTTGCAATGTTTTCAGTTGTTCTTATAATTTCTTATTCTTTCGATGGTGTTATTTTTCACACTTAAAAGGCAACCTGGGTGGTGAGATGATGATGGCAATGCCTTGTACATGCTAGGAATGAGACCTAATCCTAATCCATACACCCGACCATGTCTTTCTAGTTCTATTACCTGAGCATATGTATTATCCTTCATCTTAGAAAGACTCATATTTGATTCTTGGATAGAACTTTATAACTCATTTATCTTCTCCTAGATAAGTTCCTAAACTCTATATAAAAAACAATGTGTTATTAATTTCATTTGTCATTAACATAAATAAAGTTACACAAACTAAACTTGCAATTGCATGTGCAGATCATGATCAATTGGTCTTCCATCTTTATGAGTATGATGGCTCATGATGGCTATTCTCTACTTGATGTCTGTTCCTCACATTTAAAAAGATACATTTATTATATGAACATATCATAAAGTTAACAAAGCCAAATCAACTAACCATTTCATTTATTAGTCGTGCAATACTCTTCGTGCCTCCAATACGTGGCATTGTTTAAACAAAACGAGTTCTTCTATTTATTCCATTACATCTTTGAGACAAAGTAAATGGTCAAGAAAAAGCAAAAATTAGTCATTAACTAACTAAGTTTATAAGGTCATCAACAAGTAGGTACTTTTCATACTAGTAATACCCTAAATACAATTATTATAACTTCTTCTGTTTTGAATGTCATTATATAATAAATGCCATCCATTGATATCTAAGAATTCGATCTAGTTTATTGTTGACAAGATCATTAATATTGGGATACTTTTCATAGTACTCTACTTCCAAATCATACTTATAATCTTTCCATTTCTTACCCAGAGACTGTAACACTTATTTGTCCTCTTTTAGAGGATATGTAAACCTTGCCTGAAAAATAAATTTGCCATTAAATTACATTCTTTGCCTTACAATAAGTAATACAATAGTTTAGATAGATAATAAATGTAATCTTTCCTTAACAATTTCAAAGATTTTTTCTTTCTCTGGTGTTAGAATTCGCCTCCAATCTGGGATATTTAAAAAGAGCAATTGAGAGTTTCGTGTTAAAGTTCCTAGAAAATTGGCTAGAACACGGGTTTCGAGACCAACTCTTTGGTTCATATTGTTAAACTACATAATGACTTTCTTGCCCGTGCATATATTTAAAATGTCCGTCATCAAGGTTTGTCCTTGTCATCTTCTTTTTGGTTCATGACTTATAACACAAAAAATGAATAATAACAGATGATAATCTTAATTGATAATAAAATTTAATAAATTTCAATAATATGTTATCCTATACCAACTATGGTTGGCATGTTTTCCTAGTCTTGATTAGATGCTTCAATGCTTTGAGAGGATTACTTAATGAACATCGTTTGTAACTTTCTATTCCTCTGCACTTTCAAGCTTTAATCTACAAGAATAAGTTCTCATTATTCATAAATTCATACACAAATATACATAATAAATAAATATATATATATAAAAGGTTGCAACATCTAGTAAACATTAACATCAATCGAAGCATAATATAGATTTTGTCAACCAAATAAAAAAATCAATAACACATCTAATATATTCAATTATAATTCACAGTAAATCTGAATTTTCAGTTTGACCTTAACTAACACCATTGTCATCATCATCCTGTATCTGTTGGTTGGTAAGCACATCAACAAAAATATTGTCTATATCACTCTTAACCAAAAGGAAATCATCATTTTCTATCTCTATTTGACTTTCTGAATATATAATAATCAAACTATCGTCAACTCTATTCCTATGCCATTGCATGAATAAATCTTAGAATTTGTCTAATGAGACACCCTACAAATTGAGCATACATCATTAGAAGCTTTTTCTTTCAAAAATAGCATATATTCACTAGGACAAGCGTTAATTTTAACATACTTAAGTCTTAAGGCATCAATAATCTTTCTAGTTTCATGAAAAGAATTCGGTAGTATCTTACCCTTTGGAAAAACATCTTTTAAAAGCTTAATTAAAGTATCAACCAATTCATTAGACCAACCATAATGATATTTTAAATTATAGAGATACAAAATGAAGGACAATTTAGTAAAATTCTCACACCCTAGATATAATTCTTCCTTAGTATCTTCTATTAATTTCCTTAAATCTTCCCCTTGTCCAACAAAATGGTTCATATTTTTTTCCAGCACGATATCGCCAACATTAGACTCTATTACATCTTTGCTATGCATACATGCATCCACATGTTGTTCAAATATCCCAAAAACATCATGTAAAATTTATGTCGGGTCATTATCTGTAGTCATTCTTTTTTGTACTTGGACATCTAAGGTAGACCCTTATGGAACCATAGATTCACCGTGATAATACTAAGTGGTATACCCAACCATAAAACCATGAACCACTAAATGATCATATAGTTCTATTCGATTTTTGTAATAGTAATTGACACACTTTTTATAAGAACATGGAACCTTGTCAATACTTGATTTATCTCAAAATGCAAAATCAAAGAAGTTATTCAACCTCTCTAAAAATTTTGCAGTAATTGTATCAAAACTCATTCATCTCCTATGCTTGCAATTATCTATAACAACGTGGTGACAAATAATTAAACAATTACAATTATACGTAATGAAAAAAAAAACAAATCAATATTACTATGTAACTTCCATTAGTTATATTGAAATTCACGGTCAATAGTTAAATTTTAACGATTAAAAAGGAATTTTTATTTTTTTACTAAAATATTTAAAATAATAAAATGATAAAATAAAATTTGTAAAATCAAAAATATAAAATATTTTTTAAAATGTATAAAATATTTAAAATAAAATAAAATAAAATATATTTCAACAAAAAGTAAAATTTAAATTTAAAATTTAAAATTTAAAAATTAAAAAATAATAGTCATCATTAGGAAGAAAAACAAAAATACGCTTTTATAAAATATTTAAAATAAAATAAAATATATTTTATAATAATTTTATACCAAATATATTTTACTCATTTTATTAAAATGTTAATAAAATTAAATAAAAAATATTTGATGAGTGGGTATTTAAATTTTAAAAATTTTACAGATATTCATTTGTGTTTGGGTTGCACCTTAGGTGGGAATAAATCCTTTGCCCTTACTAAAATCTTGCATACACTATCATTGATCATTTTAAATTGTAATTTAAGTTGGAGACTTATATAATGAAATATAAATGAAAAATATTACTAAAATATTAAGTGATTAGCAATTTAGTGAAGAAAACCCTTTAATTTACTATGAAAAAGTAAAGCTTATTAGGATGTAAATAATTATTACTTCAAATTGAATTTAAATATTTATTTATAATGAATATCTACAATATTTAAATGGTTCAAAATTCTCTACTCAAAAATATTAATTATTTAATTTAGTCAAGAATATTAACCTAATAAATTGATTTTACTCATGCAATATAATATAACAAAAATACAAATTAATATAAATATATAAGATAATAACATATATCATTTCAAAAAATTCAATAATAAAACGTGATTTTTTTTTTAATTTCCAATCTAAGAGTTTCTAGTATAAGCTAAAGTATTATTATCTGATACTTCAATAACACATACAAACCAATCCTCTAATCAGTTGGATTTTAATAATTTACTCAATATAAAGATGAAATACTTAATAAAAATCAAAAATTTAATATTTCTTTACAAATAAAATCTAAAGATTTAAGCAAACTTACTAGTTTTAGAGCAAAATAGGACTCTATCTAAAGAAGGGAATAAGATTCAGGCACCAAATGAAGAAGAAACAACCAAAATCCATGAAGAAAACCCGAGAAATAGAGGAAAACAATAACGATAGCAAGAGAGAAATCGCAGAGCAGCGACGGGAAGAAATGAGAAGAAGAAGAAAGAACTGCACGCTTTAGGGTATTTGAGAGGGTTTTACTGGCATTTTTAAGTAAATTTTATTGGCGTTTCAAAAAAGCCAGTAAAAACCCTCCTTACACTAGCATAACAAGCGGCGTGTTATGAAAACATCAGTAATTACATCTTTTAGTAACGTTTTTGAAAAACGTCGTTAAAGAGTGTCCTTTAGTGGCATATAACACATTCGATGTATTAAATGCCAGTGTTGAAATTTTTTAAGGGAGTTTGGGCAAAAGTCGCTAAAAAAAGGCCGCTAAAACCCCTTTCTGATGTAGTGGTAGGACATCTCATTGGATTAGTATCTTATTTGACACCATTTGTGCATGTCAAGGCTTATAAAGCATATCATAACTCTTGTATGGAATTATCTAGAATTCCTTTCCTGGAATTGAATGGGTAAATTGGTAGTTAGCTTCTTATTAGCTTCGATATAAGAAAGCATGTTTAGTGTAATCTCCAAGTGCCAATTTTTGTTAGAAAACAGGAATGCTTTGGAGTGTTATTTTGTTATTGAGCCAAAGTTATAGTTACTTTATGTGCAAAATTTGTTACAAAAGACTAGGAAAGATGCGCTTAGTATTAGAAGCATGTATTGAAAATGAAAGGATTCCCAGAAATACGTTCAAGAGGAAAAATAATACACTACAACAGGAAAAAATTTCACCAACATTTTTATTAACCTATAAATGCTAATAAAATCAATACTGGCATTTGTATAAACGACACTAAAATTTGCATCGATATAACATATATGGCATTTATTGTTAACGTTAATGTATGTAAAAAATAAAAAAAACACTGTTGTTGGTCAAATTTATATCATCATTTTGTTTAACATTTGCTGGCATTTATAAACATCGATAACACCCCTTTCATGTTAAAAATGTTTTCCCTTTTTTTTTTTTTTGCCAAAATTAGCAATGTTAATTACACTTTTATCAGCATTTATCAAACTTTTTATTGGCATTTTGTTGAACTTATACTAGCTTTCGCTACCATTTTTACTGACATTTGAAATGTCAATACAACCACGTTCTTGTAGAAATTGAATTCCCACCATAATTTGTGCCAAAATTATTGGTATTTATTACACCTTTTACTAATTGTTTTTGAACTTATGTAGGTGTTTATGTTTGACTTTTACCGACGTTTTACGTAACTTATGTCGATAATTTTCAATGTATTTTGTGACGTTTTCATTTGTTAAACTAGTATTTTGTTATGCTAGTACCGATGTTTTTAGTACTTTTAATGACCTTTTTTTTTAACTTCTAGTAGCACTTTGTATTGTTTTTAGCAGTGTTTTTTTTTTTTATTTCTTTTGGTAGCAATTTTTTATTACTTTTAGTGGTGTTATCGATTACTTTTATCAACATTTGTTTTATATTTTTTAATATTAATTAAAACCTTTTGTTTTTAGCATTGATTAAATATTTTTTGTAATTGATTATTTCTTAAACAAATATGAACCTTTGAATCCTTATGTACACAATTCAAATATAACTCAACCATAAACCACTTAGAAATGAATATTCCACAAAGTACTTACAATGTCTATGTA
Organism: Anacardium occidentale; assembly: GCA_026122585.1. Lineage (NCBI taxonomy): Eukaryota > Viridiplantae > Streptophyta > Magnoliopsida > Sapindales > Anacardiaceae > Anacardium > Anacardium occidentale. The sequence continues at coordinate 90,489 of JAJEJH010000513.1, read as the reverse complement.
TGTATTAAACATGATAAAGAGGACCAAAGGGTTTTGATTTTTTAGATTTTGTCTGACATATGACTGTGTGTGGTTAGGCTGTATGATCGTGTGTGTGACATAAGGGCAATACATGACTTGGTTGGGTTGTGCAAAACATTTGTGTGCAAAAAAACAAGGATGCATGATTGTATGCTTTTCGAGCACATGACTATGTGTCAAGTTACAATGATGCACTTGCATGAGACTCTAGTTATGCTCATGAATGGAGAATTTTATCAGACACATACCCTTGCAAAAAGAACACCCATCCTATTACCTAGAAAATACTAATCGTGTAAAGATCATACACGTATCATGCCAAAACCATGTGGCCTTTTGGAATCTTGAAGCATTGAAGCATCAAGGACACACAATCGTCTGCATATAACACATGCCCTTATGGGTGCACGTAATAAGAGGAATATGACCATTGAAGGACACTAAATAAAGGAAGCACGATTGTGCAATAGAAGGATATGATTGTGTAACTTTCCAAAAAGTCTCAAACAGTTCTCAAATTAGTAGAAACAGTTATATCTTCCTACCAAATATAAATCGGAGATGATTTGAGGATTCAAAAGTTAGAGAATTACACTTCATGCACTCATATTTCATTCTTTAATTCTTCTCCAAATTTTCTCTCACTATAAACAAAATTGTAAATCATTTGAGAGAGACTTTGAGAGCTTATTGTTGTATTAGCCTTATGAGAAAAATTCTTTGTATTTTTCACAAACCTTTTGGCGTAATCTCGTAAAACTAGTATAGGGTGTAATCCTTATCAAAAACTAAGTTAAAGGCACAATCCTTTATATCAAAACTAATATAAGAAAGGTGAAATCCTTTGTGTCAAAACTATTGTAACTTCAGAGTTGAAGTAAGTGGAAGGAAAGTTTCAAGCAAGGTTTCTTGGAGTAGTGGACATAAGAGGCGTGAAAAAGCTCTGAACCATTCTAAATTAATTGAGCAATATTTATCCCTATCTCTCTTTATTCATTTACTTATATTGATTGCTTGTCTTATGATTATTGTGTTTGATAAATCATTTTTATGTTGATTGGATTAATTGTGAATAAGATAAAGTTTCCAAGTTTTCTAAAGTTTTTGAAATAACCTATTCACCCCCCTCTAGGTTGTTTTCCATTTAGGATTTGAGGTTCACAACTGGTATTAGAGCTTGGGCTCTTGTTTTCGAGAATCTAGTGATTTTTAGAGTTTAAGATCCATTTTCAAAAATTTTAATGACAAATTTATTCCTTAGACCAACTTTTGATGAAGGGGGTAGTTCATTTGGTCACCCTTATTCTATGGAGAAAGTTATGGTCAATGGAAAATTCATATGAAAATTTTTGTTCAATCCATTGACTATAAACTTTAAAAAATTATTGACAAGGATGATTTTGTTCTCATAAATCCAAACACGAATTTGCCCAAAAATGAAGATGAACTTAATGAAAATGATGAAAAATTATTGAGCTTAAATTCTATGGCATTAAATGTGTTGCTTTGTGCATTAGATGCCATAAAATTTAACTATGTTTCTTCTTGTGAAACAACAAATAAGGCTTGAATGATTCTCCAAGTGACTCATAAAGGTACAAACCAAGCAAGGGAGTCCAAGGTGGAGCTCTTTTCTACAAGTATGAGTTGTTTGAAATGAAGAAGTAAGAGAGCATAACCAATATGTACAAGTGGCTTTCAAATTTGGTGAATGAGCTAAAAGAACTAGGAAGGAAATTCTAAAACTTCAAATTGGTCAAGAAAGTGCTAAGGTCATTGCTGGAAACTTGGAACATGAAGGTGACGACAATCGAAGAATCCAAAGACTTGACGAACATGGGCATGGATAAATTAATTGAGTCTTTGGACTCACAAAATGAAGTGGATGCCTAAGAAAGAGGAAAAGAAGAAGAAGAACCTTGCACTCAAGGTTGAGAAGGACTTAAGTAAAAATGAAGAAAACTCAACTAAAAAAGAAAGCTTGATAGACAAAGAAGACTTAAAGATGCTCTCAAGGAAGTTTGGCAAATTGCTCTCCAAGAATAAAAACAAGAGAAAAGAGAAGGAGATCATTTGCTATGAGTATAAAAAGAAAAGGCATTACTAATAAGAATGACCTCGAATGAAAAGAAGAGATCAAAGAATAAAATACTTCTTGCATTGAGCAAAGAGGACTCAGATGATGAAAATGAAGAAGAACAAGTCTCCTTATGCTTTTACATTGAGAAGGAATGAAAAAGAGGTATAAAATAGTTATCAATCCAAGTAAGTGTTTCAATTTTTGTTCTTAGTTTATACTTGATTGATGATGTTGATATAGATACCATATTGTGACTGCTAGATTGGTATGCATATATATACTTGCTATAATTGTGAGATTGGGTTGGATTGATGCAAGTAGGTTATATGTGTGGTTGTGTTGCAATGTTGGCATGATTGGAATTCATGTCAAATTGGATTAAATTTGATTGTGTTTGTTGCAAATGACATGGATTCATACATTAAGAGTCCCTTATGGTCAAAACATGTAAAAGTGATATGTTTATGATATTTTAATCCGATTTTGAGCATAACATGTTTTATGTCCCCTAAATTCCCCAAAATTGTGAAAATGGTTTCAAATGTATGAATGTGCTTTTGAAGTGTTTTTGATAATTTTAAATGAGTTGTAATTATTTTAAATGAGTTAGGAAAACACCTCCTATGTCAAGACTACAAAATTCTGCAGATTTATAGGTTTTATAGGTCATACATGACTGTGTATGATGTATTTGCCCAATCATGATTTCATGTTTGAGAGATACACAACTATGCATGTCTTCTAATCAAACATATAGAATCGTGTATATCATTTACACAACCATTTTTGACACAAACTAATGGAAATTTTTCAATTTCTCAAATATTTTAATTTTTTGTGCAAATTTTTCCCTAAATACTTTAATGAACATATTCTATTCATGAAAATGTTGTTTTTAATGCATACATCCATTCAAAAGGGGGAGGAATGAAAGTTGAGTACTTTTTGTTTGATAATGTATGTTTTTATGAGGAGGAGTGTTCATACTCAGTTTCAATAATTGGTATCATGTTTTACTACTATCATTGAAAAAAAAAAGGGAGTTTACGTTATTTCAAAAAGAATGAGATAGATCTATTTTTTATAGGGAGAGAAATTCATGTATGTGTATAGTTTGATAAATTATTTTTCAAGGGGGGAGAAAACATTTTTATGCTTAATTGAAAACTTTTCAACATACCTTTTTGATTTATAACAATAATGGGGAGACATTTTAGGTATGCTAAAATGACTTTTTTTTTTTAATTTGAAGTTTTGTGTTTCAGTGAAAATTTTTGAAATTTTTTTAGGAAATGTATGTTATGTACTTATAATGCATTTTAACATATGTTTTGTCATCAAATAAAATAGGACAAGATTTTTAGACCCTTGTAGGTTTTGAATTGATGCAAAACAAATGTTAAAATATCTAACCACTACATGCATGTATTGAATGTGACAAAGAGAATCAAAGGGTTTTAATTTTGTAGATTATGTCTAACACACAACCATGTATGGTTAGGTTGTACGATCGTATGTGTGCCATAAAGGTAACACATGACTTGATTGTCGTGAGAAGCATCCATGTGCAAAGAAATAGGGACACAGGACCATGTGCTTTTCGAGGACACAACTATATGTCAAGTTATAAGGACACACTCCTATGTGACTTCAATCATGCTTTTGTATAGAGAAATTTACTGAATACATGCTCGTGTAGAAAGAACACATACCCGTGTTACCTAGAAAATGCTAATCATATGAAGCTTATATGGGTATCGTATATGAAACCGTGTGGCCTTCTAGAATCTTAAAGCACTAAAGCATCAAGGATACGCGATCGTCTGCATGGAACACATACTCATATGAGTGTGCGTGTGCGTGTGCGTGTGCATGATGAGAGGAATATATCGTTAAAGGGCATAAAATAAAGAAAACACGACTATGTAAGAGAAGGATATGACTATGTAACTTTCCAAAAAGTCTCAAACGGCTCTTAAATCAGTAGTGGCTATACCTTCCTGCTAATTATAAATTGGAGTTGATTTAAGGATTCAAAAGTTAGAGAATTACACTTCATGCACTCATCTTTCATTCTCTAATTCTTCCCTACATTTTCTCTCATGACAAACAAAATTATAAATTATTTTAGAGAGACGTTGAAAGCATATTGTTGTATCAGCCTTGTGAGGCAATTTTTTTGTATTTTCTAGAAACCCATGGGCATATTCCCATAAAACAGGTGTAGGGTATAATCCCTGCCAAAATTGAGTTAAGGGCACAATCTTTTGCATCAAAACTAGTGAAAAAATGACAAAATTCCTTGTGTCAAAACTATTGTAACCTCGGGGTTGAAGTTAATGGAAGGAAATCTTCAAGTGGGATTGTTTGGAGTAATAGACATAGAAGGCATATAGAAACTTCGAACCATTTTAAATTAGCTAAGCAATCTTTATCCTTATCTCTTTTTATTTATTTACTTTTATTGATTGCTTGGCTTATGATTATTATGGTTGATAAATCATTTTTGTGTTGATCGGATTAATTGTGAATAGGAAAAAAGTTTTCAAGTTTTCTAAAGTTTTTGAAATAACTTATTCACCCCCTCTAAGTTATTTGCCATTTAGGATTTAAGGTTTAACAATTCTTATATATTCAAAATAATTCAAAAAGACAAACATAATGCAAATAACTAAAAAATGTTTAAAAGCATCAGAACTTGTATTGAACCACAAAGAAACTTGTTTAAGATTCATCATTCCTTGATGATTATGAAGGTGACATAGAGAGAATTCCTGTTTGGGAAAAAAATAAGGATGTTAAAAGAATGGATCAACCTTATGTCAAGTACAAAAAACATAATAATCAAAACTAATATCAACATTCAATTCCATTCTTATGTTACTCAAAACTTATACAAAAGTTTAACAAACACAATAATGAGCCAAAAACCAACATTTAATTTAATTCTAATGGTACTCTAACTCAAACACAATAATCAACCAACATTAACAGTCCATTCAATTTATATGTTACTCAAACTCATACCTAGCACAAAAAATACAATAACTAGCCAACATAAACATTCAATCCAATTCAATAATAAAAAAAAAAAAAAAAAAGAATAAGAATGTCAGAAAAATGGATCACCCTTATATCAAATACAATAGACGCAATAATCAACCTACATCAACATTCAATTCCATTCTTATGTCACTTAAAACTTATAGAAAAGTTCAACAGATGTAATAGTCAGTTAGAAACCAACATTCAACCTAATTCTAATAGTACTCTAACTTAAACACAATAATTAGCCAACATCAATAGTCCATTCAATTCATATGTTACTCAAACTCATACTTAGCATAATAAATATAATAACCAACCAACATCAAAATTCAATCCAATTCATTGTACTCAACCAAATAGAATGCAAGCATTTCAAACAAACTCATATTTTGTTATATGTAAACTTACTCATTTTCATCTGAAGACTAATGACTGCTACATGGATGGAAAATATGTCACAAAAAATAACAAACATGTATATTAATTGTCATTTAATATTTTCATTTAAATGAAAGTATTTTATAAAAATATCCTAGATATGTTATCTTTCCACTAGTTGACTGATTATCTTCAGCCGATGGTATGCCCAAAGATCACATAATAAAAGATAACTAAGATTTTATTGTTATCACATCAATACTATAGCATTCCTTTATTATTCTCAATTGATCTTCCAATTGGTGTACTATTTGAGTACTATAGCTATTTACCCTTCAGGGGCACTCTAAGTGATGAGAAGATGATGATCATACCTTAAATTTAGTAAAAATGGGACCTAATCCTAAGCCACACACCTTACCATGTCTTTCTAGTCCTATCACTTATATGTATATATCATCTTCCATTTTAGCGACATTCTATTTGATTCTTGAATAGAATTGTAAAACTCATGTAGCTTTTCTTAAATCAATTCCTATTATCAAGATAAAGAGCAATAGTTTATAAGTTGACCATTATTCACTATTACATAGCAAAATAAGTAAACTTACTATTGCTTATTCAAAGTCCTCGGCAATTGGTCTTTCATCTTGATGACTTTTAAGAGTCGTTAAAAAAATTTTGGCTCGTGATAGCTCTTCTCCATTAGTTGTCTTTCCTTTGCAATTAAAAAGGTACATTACCCGTAATATTTTGAAATAATACCTATATCATGAATTAATTATTATATATCAACTCACAATTTCATCCATTAAATGTGCAATGCTGTTTATCCCTCCAGTATATGACATTTTTTAAGTTGCACGAGTGAGCTTGTTTATTCCACTACATCTCTAAGACATAAAATTTGCTTAAGAAAAATCAAAACAAGTTTTCAACCAATTGGCTTCATCATAATTCCATAATGGAAATACCATATCATAGATTCCCTTATTTTGAATGCCAATGTGTAATGAGTGTTATCCATTATTCTTTGGGAATTTGTTCTGGTTTGTTGTTTACAAGTTCAACAATATTTGAGTACTTTTCAAAGTACTTTGACTTTAAGTTATGTTCGTTGTCTTTCCATTTCTTTGCAAGAGATTGTAACACCTATTTCTTACCATCAAGTGGAAATAAAAACCTTGTCTATAAAAAAAGTTATCATTAGATTCAGATTTAGGTACCAAGATATATAATAATATGATAACTATATTTTTGATAAATTTACTCTTACTGTAACGATTGCATGCAATTTTTCTTTCTCTATTTGTGGAATTCTCCTCCAATCCAGAATATGAAGAGGAAGTAATTTTGTATTTCGTGCTATAGTTCTAAGAAAACTTACGAGCACATGAGCTTCAGGTTCAATTATTTGGTTGAGATTATTACATTGAACTATAACCTTTTACTGTTCTTATACATTGCAAACATCTATAAGTAAAGTAGGACCCCGTCTTCTTCTTTCTTGTTGGGGACATATAAAAGGAAAATTAAAATTAGATGATAATAATATTAATTAACAATCGAACTAAATAAATGATAATTCAAAATGATACTATACCAACTATGCCTTCTGGGGTCTTTATTAAGCTCTTTTGGACAAGCTTGTGAAAAAACCTAAGGCATCAAACATGAAATGTAGATTTTGTTGTTATATTGGGCATACAGTTAAGGATTGTCCAATTAGGAATGACAAACCTTTTTAGAGTTAAAAATTTTTGGGTTCTTAAAAAGAGTATTAAAACTAACTAATTTGGACCCAAAATTATTTGGGTATCAAAGAAGACCTAAATGATATTTTTGTGTAGGTTTGTTTTGAAGCTAAGAACAAGAGGTCAAGTAAACAATACTTAGATAATGGATGTTCAAGACATATGATTTGGAACAAGTACCTTTTAGCCTTTTTAAAAGCCAAAGAAGGAGGAAACATCAACTTTCAAGATAATTCTAAAGGTAAAGTAATTAGCACCAATATATTAGGTAATTCTTCTCTTTCTATCAAAGATATGTTATTGGTTGAAGGTCTTAAACATAATTTGTTTAGTATAAGCCATTTATGTGATAAGTGCTTCAAGTGTGTTTCCATGCTACATGTTATGAGATTATTGATGTTAGCACAAATGCTATTGTATTCATAAGTCATAGACATTCAAATATTTATATTATAGATTTGCATGGCATTTTATCTAAAGACTTATATCTCATGTCAACTAAGGAAGAAGACATGTGGTTATTGTTGATAGTTGTCAATCACATATATAATTCTATTGTTAATTTATGGAGTTTTAAAGGGCAATTTTACCCTTATTATGTGCATATTTAAAGATCATGGGTTTTTATGTTTGGTTTTATAAGAAATGAGGAATTCAATGTGAATTCAATGGAAATCAAAGAAAGAAGACACTTATGAAGGACCAGCCAATAGTTTAAATTTAGTCCGAAGAAGAATAAGCGATCGAAACATAAAAGAAAAAGAAGAATATTACACACCATAGCAAGAAAACAAGGATTTTTGCTAAGTTTGAGCTTTATAATGCAAAAGTAGTTTCTAGAAAGATTGTAATGGACATCCCAATCTTCTTAGAAAGTTATTATAGAGAAAAATTTTAGTTCATTTGGGCCTTTAATAATTATTGTAAATTCAGGTCCTTTCGGTGAAATTCTATGTCTAACCATCAAAGAGACATAACTTGAGATTACGAAGCTTGAATAGGGTGATTCTAAATCCAAATTAAACTAGACAACTAAAGCCATGATTTAATGAAGACGAAAAATTCAAACTCTAAAAGCTAAATTCCATGACACAAAGTTAAACATAGGAAAATTTCAAGGGTTACGTACTGCAGCCTAACACTATAGCACCCAAGAATGCGAAAATCTAGCAAAAAGGTAGAAGTAACATATTATAGCATCGTTTAGAATGTTTTTTGTGTTTTAACCCTCTATCGCTAACCTGCGTGTAGACACCCCATTTTGGATATAACAAGGTCACTCCTGATAATGAAAAGTTTGAACATTGATTTAAAATTTTTGAGATGTCGAGCTAAGGATGGATGAGTTAAAAAAGAAAAAATATTTATTTTTTTATTTTAATTATTAAAAAAATGTGTATTTATTTTATTTTTTTTACAAAAGAAAAGAAAAAAAACCATAAAATCATAAAACCCCAAGCCCATACAGCCAGCCCAAGTCAAGAAGGAAAAGAAGAAAAGAAGGAGGAAGCCCAATGCGCAGGGCCCAGGACTTGGCCTGCAGCGCGGGCTGAGTTGGACAGCTGTAGGGGCGGGCGCTCAGTGCGCGTGTCATGCACGCGTGCGCTGAGTCGCTTCATTCCTGCTGCCTTCTACGCGCGCTTCTCTCTCTCTCCTGTCCAGGCCAGCGCACCGCACGCTGACTGTGCGTGCGCATGGCTTTCTTTTCTTCCTTGCGCAGGCTGCCAGCCATTTGAATTTGCTTTTTCCAAAGGCATATAAAAGCATGCATTTGTTCGGAAAAAGGGGGGAGGGCTGGAAGAAAAAAAAGATAAAAAAAAAAAAACTTTCGAAAAAAAAGGAGGGAGAAGAGATTTTCAAAAAAAAAAAAAAAAAAATGGAAAAACAAAGATAAAAAAAAATTTATTTTTGAGAGTTTTCGAATCGATTCATTCATTAGCTCAACATTGAAAAATTCGAAACAACAGTCTTCAGGTAAGCTCTTGAGGGGAAATTTTTTTTTAGTAATATATTTGTAATTTTATGTTGTATTTTTTATATTCTGTATTTATATTTTATAAATTTTACGAATTTTTTTATTTTTTTTTGTGCGTTGTAATTTTTATTAGGATTGCGCATGTCATATATTAATACCATTTTTTGTACATTTTGTACTGTTACTGTATTAATATTCTGTATTTTAAATTCTGTTTGCATGCATATTATATTGTACTGTATGTACATGTATAATAATTTTTCTGTAAGGGTACAATATGGAGCCTGTATGTATTCGTGTACATTACATATATATATATATATATATATATATATTTTTGCATGCATGTTGCACAGATGAGACTGGCCGCCCTTTTTACAGTAAAGATATGATTCAGAAAATAATTGTTTTTGCCTCTAATTTAGGCTGAAAATACAATGTAGTACGAAGATCTCTCAAGTGTAGGAATTTGTAAGCTTTGTGAGAGAAAGTGAGCAATCAACAAGTGAAGTATATAGCTTATTTTTTGCAATACGTTTTCCAGACCTTCTTCCCTTCAAATGAGTCTCCTTTTATACTCCATTTATTACCTAGAATAGCAATGAGCCATTTTGTTAGCTTTGTATCCGTTGAGGTGGTTGAAAAAGGACGCTCTGCAATAAATTTTCTAGGCGCACGGTCATGCTCTTCGAGTGCACGGTCGTGCTTACTGCATTTATTGCCTCGATCAGACTCCCAACGGTCGAATTAAAACTTAGCGCCAATGGTGCACGGTCGTGTGCCCTTGACGCACGGTCATGGTTTTTGCTCAAAATTCTAGAGGCTTACACGACTTGGCTGCACGACGAACACACTGGCAGCACACGAGCATTCCTTTGCTATCGCACGGTCGTGTGTCATATCTGCATGGTCGTGTGCCATATGTATGCCTTTAAGCTCCCTGCACGATCAGCCTTGCACGACTTCTTTGGTAGTGCTCTTCATTTGTCATCACGCACGGTCGTGCGTCTACTATATGCACGATCGTGCGTTGACTGTCTTGCTTTGATCTCATGCATGACTTCCTCACACAGCTTGATATCCCATGCTCTTCATGAATTACGCACACGGTCATGTGCTTCACATGCCCACGGTCGTGTTCTTGACTTTTGAATCTTTGACTCTACACGGTCATGCTGCACGGTCGAACTGAAAGTGCTTTAACTGTGTTGTGCATGTACACGGTCGTGTGTCATGAACACACGCCCGTGTTGGTTCAAAAAAATTTCTTCAGTTTTTCACAGAACCTCGTACGGTCAGGCACATAGTCCCGTGTTTTGGACACACGAGGACCCTTTTGATCAAGCACGGTCGTGCTACAATAGCACACGGTCATGCAAGACCTATATCCTGCAAAATAAAATTTTTCTCCCCTCTTTTGTCATGAATTACTTCATGCAAGGGATTAATTAGCAACTTAAGCATATTTTTATCATTAATTAGCAACTTAAACATATTTTTATCATCATCAAAACATCAAGGGTTTAATAATCTCCCCCTTTTTGATTGATGACAAAAATATGTTGATAATTGATAATTTTTAAAATTGAATATGAACTAAGGATTAAAAAAAATGCTCCCCCTCACTTTAAGCACTCTCCCTTAGTTTGAGCTTTAATTACCAATATGGTAATATCAATTTTAACAATTTTAACATGCTTTTTGCTCTTATTCTCCCCCTTTTTTGCCATTAATAAAAAAAAATGGACATAGTCTCCCTTGTTTTTGGGTATTGCCTGAAACAAACAAAGCAACTATTACACTCCAATATTCCAATCAATTAACCATCCAACTACTATATTATCAACCAAGCAATATCAATATGATTCAAAATACCAATATTATTCAAAACATGAATAGAATTCTAAAGATCAAGATAAGTCAAGACATCAATATAAAAAAAATCAAATGTTCCTCAATGATAATATTTTGAAAAAAATGCAAATGCAAATGAGGATTTAAGGCTCAAGTGGCTGAGGTGGCTGTTGAGGAGAGAGGTCTGCCATGTCATCCAGAGCATCAACTCGGGACTCAAATCGGGTAATACAAGTATCCATAACAGCCTGAAATGCTCAAAAATTGCTGGCGAGCTGATCCACTTTTGCATCAACTTGCTTGGTCAACTCTATAAGCACGTGAAGCTCAGAAGCTGATTGAACTTCTGGACCTGCTTCAGGACGGCTCGTCTTCCTCGACGAGCACTAGTTTCAGCAACTGAAAGAGCAACAGATGGTCCAGCTGAAGGCTCATGCTCACCAACTACAGCAAGTAATCTCCACCCATTGTCACCATCCTTCTCTATGACCCGTATACAATAGAGAGCTTCAGCATTCAGTATATGGGATTCTTCAAAGGGGATCCAAAACTCTCCGTATCCGTCAACCGTGATGCCCAATTTTTCAACGATAAAGGTAATTATCATGCCAAAGTCAATGGGAACCTTTTCCTTATCGCTATGGGACTGGATATCATTGAATTTGTTGATAATCTAGCACGCAGTATCTGGTTGACGGCTATTCATAGCAGCTTTCATTATTGCCATGTCGCGAACACTGATATTTTCATTCATGTTTGTATGGGCATTTAGTGTATATGTGACCATGCGATGAAAGATTCGTAGTACCGAATTAGCCAAAGTTGATGCCTTTGCCTTTTGAGCCTTGTAATATCCAGAGCCGCTGAGTAAAATCCAAACAGCTTGAAAACTCAGCTCATGCGAAAAGTCCAAAATACCCTCAGTACTACACTCCAGCTACTCACCCAACTGTTCAGCAGGCACTGTCCAATCAGTATTTGCCAACCGAAAGTGTATAGTATAATCCGTTATATTTCCCCGCACGTCCTTTTTAAGTGACAGGGAACTATAGAATTCATACACCAAATTCTCATACGCATCATTTCTCATAAAAAATATTCCATTTAACCTAGCGGCATTAACTAAACTCATAACCTCATCCAACAATCCAATTTCCCTTAGGATTCTTCTATCCAAACATCTACCAACATATATTGCCTTTTTTATTAACTTGGAGAGAAGTACCTTTTGTTGGCGAAATGAACTCACAATTCCAAACTGATTTTCTGCCCTTGAAGAGCTCCTGGAGGGTCTGAAACGTGTTGGAAGCTTCATGCGAGGAGGCATTTTGATTTAGGTTGAAAATGGATTGAAGTTGGAGATTTTGAATGTATTTTGGATGTAAAACAATCTCAAACTATGAAAAAACTTAAGAGAAACTTGTAAAAATAAGTTTAAAAGCAAATGGGAGCAAGAAAAATGAGTAAAATTGATGAAGATTTGAGAGAAAAATGTGAGAAATCCTGGCTAGGGTTTTGATATTTTCATGAAAATGAAAAAAATGAGTAAAATTGATGAAGATATTTTCTTTACGCACGATAATGTTTTCCCAAATCCGCACGATCGTGCACACGATAGTTGCACGGTCATGTTTTCACAAAAAGTTTGAAAACAATTAAATTTTTAAATCGCATGCTCATGTATTTTTCATGGTTCGCTTGCAGTTTAAGCATGAATTCTAAAATAAAACGCACAGTTGTGTATATTTGAACACATGGTCATGTGTTCATGTAGGAGCACGCCCATGCATGGTTGGAACACACGGTCGTGTGTGACCAAAATCACACAGATCTGCAGTTTTCCAGAATTCTGCAGAATTTTAAAAAGTAATGCTCAAAATACCTCAAGTCATGAAAACTTTGATATTTTGATTCAATGAGGTTTTGTTATCTGAATTCATTTGTCAATTAATGTCAACTATAGAATTGCATCGATTCGACTCAAATTCATATTCAAAGCAAACTCATACAAGCATATATATATATATCCAAATATTTTCATTCAACCATTTGCATATACCCAATCAATAACATACATCTAATGGCATTCATGTATATTCAGACATTCAATCAAAACATTAAACATTCAATCAAATCATCATGTAAGCATTAACAAAATAGAATTCTTAGACACTTACTTGACTTGCATCAATCATTCCAAGCTCTCTTCTTATGTAAGCAAATTTTTCCTTGTCCAGAGGCTTGGTAAAGATATCAGCTAGCTGGTGGTTAGTGTCAATAAATTCAAGTATAATATCACCTTTGCTAACATGATCACGCAAGAAATGATGTCTAATATCTATATGTTTTGTTCTAGAATACAAGATAGGATTTTTCAAAAGTTGTATAGCACCAGTATTATCACTAAATATAGGAGTTTTTACTTTTCTGAAACCAAAATCTGAAAGTTGTTGTTTCATCCAAAGAATTTGAGCACAACAACTAGCTGCGAAAACATACTCGGCTTTCGTAGTAGAAGTTGCAACCAAATTTTGCTTTTTCGAAAACTATTAAACTAACATATTTCCTAAGAATTGACATGTACCACTAGTGTTTTTCCTATCTTTTTTGCAATCTCTGAAATCAGCATCTGAAAAGGCTCGTAATTCGAATGTTTAGTTCTTAGGGTACCATAAACCAACATTCGGTGTTCCCTTAAGATATCTCAAAATTCGTTTTACTGCATTCAAATGCAATTCTTTAAGATTTGCTTGAAAACACGCACACATACATACACTAAATAAAATATCTGGCCTAGATGTAGTTAAATAAAACAATACACCTATCATGCTTCTATATGTCTTTGTATCAACATTTTTACCTCCCTTATCTTTATCAATCTTTGTTGAAGTGCTCATTGGTGTTGGTTGCTCCTTGGCCTCATGCATATTAAACCTTTTGATAAAGTCTTAAGTGTACTTCGATTGAGTGAACAAAGTTCCTTCCTTCATTTGTTTGATTTATAGCCCAAGGAAGTAATTTAACTCTCTCATCATGCTCATCTCAAATTCTCCCTACATCATCTTAAAAAATTCCCTACATAGAGATTTATTAGTAGCATCGAAGATGATATCATCAACATAGATTTGAGCTACTAAGATATCTTGCTTATGTTTCTTAATAAATAAGGTGGTATCCATCTTTCCTTTTGAAAAACCATTTTCAATTAAAAATGAACATAACCTTTCATACCAAGCTCTAGGAGCTTGTTTTAAACCATAAAGAGCTTTCCTTAGTTTAAAAACATGGTTTGGAAAACTTGGATTTTCAAAACCGGGAGGGTTTAGAAAAGCACTTTTAACATCCATTTGAAAAAGTTTAAAGTTTAAATGACATGCATAAACAATCAATATCCTAATTGCCTCTAATCTAGCTACGGGGGCATAAGTTTCATCGAAATCAATACCTTCCTCTTGAGAGTAGCCTTGGGCAACTAGTCTTGCCTTGTTTCTTGTAACAATCCCAGATTCATCCACCTTGTTTCGGTATACCCATTTTGTGCCGATGGTGGGATGATCCGTTAGCCTAGGAACTAGCTCCCATACTTGGTTCCTCTCAAATTGGTTTAATTCTTCTTGCATGGCCAATACCCAACTCTCATCATTCAAAGCTTCATCTACCTTCTTAGGCTCCATTTGTGACAAGAATGCCACAAACTCACAAGTGTTTTTGATTGAAGCTCTTGTCCTTACTCCTTGGGTTGGATCACCAATGATCTTTCCTTCTTTAACTTCATCTTTCACTTTTAGGAAGGAAATCTCTTTTTGCACTTCTTGTGGTTGCACAAACATGTCATCTTGGGGTGCTTCCACAATTTGAGTCTCTTCTTCCTTAGGAGTGGGTTCATCATTTAACTTGAGATCTTCTATAAGCTCCACCACTTCATCATCATTTGACCTATCTACACACTTAGAAGAAGACTCATCAAATAACACATGTATAGATTCTTCAACAATAAGTGTCCTTTTGTTGAAGACTCTATACGCTTTAGAGGTGGAAGAATACCCTAGGAAAATTGCTTCATCCGATTTAGCATCAAATTTTCCTAAGTTATCCTTTTCATTGTTGAGAACAAAACATTTACAACCAAATGGATGAAAGTATGCAATATTAGGTTTTTTCCCTTTAAATAATTCATAAGGAGTTTTCTTAAAGATTGGCCTAATCATAGCTCTATTAATGATATAGCATGAAATGTTTATGGCTTCTCCCCAAAAGGATTTTGGTAAATCATGTTCACACAACATTGTTCTAGCCATTTCTACTAAAGTTCTATTTCTTCTCTCAACAACTCCATTTTGTTGAGGTGTCCTAGGGGCTGAAAAATTATGTTCAATGCCATGCTCATTACAATATGCTTCAAAATTTGAATTTTCAAATTCTTTCCCATGATCACTTCTAATGCAAGTAATTGCATAACCTACTTGGTTTTGTAATTTCCTAATGAATGGCACAAACATTTTAAAAGCATCATCTTTATGTGCAAGTAGCAAAACCCATGTAAACCTTGAGAAATCATCAACTATTACAAAACAATAACGTTTTCCTCCTAAGCTCATAGTTCTAGAAGGTCCACAAAAGTCCATATGCAATAGTTGAAGTGGTCTAGATGTAGAAACAAAATTTTTACTTTTAAAAGATGTTCTTGTTTGCTTTCCTAAGGCACATGCATCACAAATTTCATCCTTTTTGGAAACAAGTTTTGGCAAACCTTTGACTAAATCCTTTTTAGATAATTTTTCCAAAACAACAATACTTGTATGTCCTAATCTTTTATGCCACAACCACATGTCTTCCTCCTTGATTGACATGAGACATAAATCATTTGATGCAATGTTATGTAAATCAATAACATACACATTTGAGTGCCTATGTCATATGAATGCAATATTATTAGTGCTCTTATCAATAATTTCACAACACAAGGCATGAAAGCACACTTTGAAACCCTTATCACACAATTGACTAATACTTAGCAAATTATGTTTAAGACCTTGAACATACAAAACATCATTGATGGTAACAAAGGAGTTACCTATGGAGCCAATTCTAACAACTTTCCTTTTGAATTATCTCCAAAATTTACGTTTCTTCCATCTTTTTCCTTTAATGATGTGAAGAGATTCTTGTTTCCGGTCATGTGTCTTGAACATCCACTGTTCAAGTACCATTTGCTTGGCTTCTTTCTTTTCACCTTCAAGCACACATACACAAGACATATATTTAAGTCTTCTTTGGTACCCAAATGGTTTTGGGTCCAGGAAGGTTAGTCTTAATTGTCCCTTTAGGAACCTAAACCCTTTTTATTCTATAAGGTTTACCATTCCTAATTGGACATCTCTTAATAGTATGTCCAAGATAAGAGCAATATTTACATTTCATTTCAATGGCTTGATGCCTTTTTAAAGGTTTATGATTGTTTGTAAAAGGATTTTCTCCATTGCATCCTAAACCTTCTTTAGTTAATCTACTTCTTTGAGATGCAAACATCTCATCCAATCTTTTAGTCCTATCTTAAATTTTTCCAGGATTTCATTTGATTTACTTAGGTTAGCTTTCAACTCATCATTTTCTTTCTTAAGTAACTTCAAATTGATTTCAACATTTGTTTTCTCATCTAAGCATTTTTACATTCATTTTCAGCTTTTTCTAAACTTAGCTTCAAACTAATCATTTCTTTCTTTAACATCTTATTCATAGAGCTAACATTTTTAAATTCTAACAATAAAGAGTCAAAGCATCTTGCAATTCATTAAAAAAGCATGAATTGGATTCACATACCTCTTCATCCTCCGAACCGCTTTTGGCCATGAAACACAAGTTGGCTCTTTCCTCTTCATCATTATCATCACTTGAGTCATCACTACCACTCCAAGTGGCAGCTAAGGCTTTCTTCTTGAACCTTTTCTCAGCATTCTCCTTCTTCTTTTTCTTAAGCAATGGATAATCTTGTCTAATATGTCCAGGCTTTTTGCACTTGAAACAAATGACCTCCTTGTCATTATCTTCTTTGTCTTTCCCTTTAGGTTTGAAGTTGTTTCTCCCTTTCATCCTCTTGCTCTTTGACAAGAATTTGCCAAACCTTCTTACAAGCAGGCTGACGTCCTCCTCATCCATGGAGGACTCTTCTTCATCTTCTTCTATAACTTTCAAAGCAATGCTCTTAATATTTTTGCTTTCATTCTCCTTCGGTTTCTTCTTCATGAGCAAGCTTCCAATCAATTCATCTATCCCCAATTTCGTTAAATCTTTGGATTCCTCTATTGTGGTCACCTTCATGGTCCAAGATTCTGACAAGGACCTCAATACCTTCTTTACTAATTCCACATTCTCAAATTTTTTCCCTAATCCTTTCAAATCATTAACTAGATTCGAAAACTTTTATACATGTCCATTATATTTTCGTTTGCCTTTATCTCAAACAGCTCATATTCCCTAAACAACAGTTCAATCTTGGATTCTTTCACTTGACTTGTTCCTTCATGTGTGGTTTGTAGGATAGTCCACACTTCCTTGGTTGATTCACAAGATGATACCCTATTAAATTTTGTAGAATCCAAAGCACAAAATAAGATATTAATAGCCTTGGCATTTAAACTCAACAGTTTTTCATCTTCATCATTATATTCATTTTTATCTTTAGGTAAGTTTGTTCTAGGGTCTACAGGAACAAAGTCTCCATGCTCAATTATTTTCCATAGCTTGTAATCTATTGACCTTATATGTAATCTCATCCTAATCTTCCATTGAGTGTAGTTTACACCACAAAACAATGGTGGCCTAGTTGTGCATTGTCCTTCACTAAAAACAGGTGTAGAAGTGCTAGCCATTTCTCTATATGGATCTTTTACTCTAAAAATCGTTAGATTCCGTAAATTTCCTAGAGCCCTGCTCTGATACCAATTGAAAAACCTTAATAACTAGAGAAACAATACTAGAAGGGGGGGGGGGGGGGTGAATAGGATTATTAAAAAAATTCTATAACAATAATCACAACAAAAGCAATAATAATCACAATACACAATAAAAAGAGAGAGAGTTTAGAAATTGCTCAGCCAAATTTATAGAGGTTTAGAGCTTTGAACACAAGCCTCTTACGTCCTCTTCCTCAATCAAACCCGATTGAAGTTTCCACTATCTTCTAATCTCGAAGATACAATAGTTTTTTTCAACAAGGGAATTTCGTCCTTTTTACAGTAGAGATATTATTTAAGAAATTGATTGTTTTGCCTCTAGCTAGGTTGAAAATCAAATATAGAACACAAGTCTCTCAAGTGTATGAATGTATAAGCTTATAGAGAGAGAATGAGCAATCAAAGAGTAGAGCAAGATAGTTTGGATATGAAATTCATCTTCTGTAACCTTCTCCACTTCAAATGAGTCTCCTTTTATACTCCATTTATTGCCTAGAATAGCAAGGAGCCGTTTTGCTAGCTTTGTATCCATTGAGGTGGTTGAAAAAGGATGCTCTACAATAAATTTTTCAGGCACACGATCATACTCTTTGAGTGCACGGTCGTGCTTGCTACATTTATTGCCTCGATCAGACTTTCAACGGTCAAATTAAAACTTAGCACCAATGGTACACGGTCGTGTGCCCTTAACGCACGGTCGTGCTTCAGCCCTTTATGGTTTTTGCTCAAAATTCCAGAGGCTCGCACAACTTGGCTACACGACGAACACATTGGCAGCACACGATCATTCTTTTGCTATCGCACAGTCGTGTGTCATATCCGTATGGTCGTGTGCCATATGTATGCCTTTAAGCTCCCTGCACGATTAGCCTTGCACGACTTCCTTGGTAGTGCTCTTCACTTGTCATCACGCACGGTCGTGCGTCTACTATATGCACGGTCGTGCGTTGATTCTCTTGCTTTAACCTTATGCACGGCTTCCTCACATGGCTTGATATCCCGTACTCTTCATGAATTACGCACACGGTCGTGTGCTCCAAATGCGCACGGTCGTATCCTTGACTTTTGAATCTTTGACTCTATACGGTTATGCTGCACGGTCGAACTGAAGGTTTTTTAACCGTGTTTTGCATGCACACGGTCGTGTGTCATGAACACACGCCCGTGTTGGTTTAGAAAAATTTCTTCAATTTTTCACAGAACCTCGTACATCAGGCATATGGTCTCGTGTTTTAGACACATAAGGACCCTTTTGATCAAGCATGGTCGTGCTACAATAGCACACGATCGTGCAAGACCTATATCCTGCTAAATAAAATTTTTCTCCCTTCTTTTGTCATGAATTATTTTATGCAATGTATTAATTAGTAACTTAAGCATATTTTTATCATCATCAAAACATCAATGGTTCAACATAATGTAATTATTTGAATTATGCATGTTGTATATCTATTTTTATTATGTATTAATTGTATATATTGAGTGTTTATATTACTGTACATGTATATACATATATTTTATATGTGTATAAAATAGATACATTTTGTATTTATTTGAGGAAAATCTGTGTAGTTGAGTTTGTTACATATTTTATTATTACGCTCAAATGAACGAATGTATTTGGTTGGCCGGGCGGTGGAAGCGCAAGCTTTCTCTGCCCGAGCGCCCAGTTCGAGTCTTGTGAGGATAAAATTGCATCTTGATTTTCACTCAATATTCTACTGGGCCATGAGCTGCTGTTTATTTCCTTGGGTTGTGGGCTGAGCTGCTTTCTGTTCCTTTCCCTACGTGGGGTGCTTTTACTTGGGCTAGGCCTTCAATTATGATCTCTTTTTTTTTTTTTGGCCCCCTAACTAAATTTTATTTTGCAAGATTTTATTTTATTTTATTAGATTAACTAACAAATTTGTTTTGTAAGATTTATTTATTTATTTACTTATTATTTTTAGGTTTTTTTTAGGATTAAATCCAATGTATAAGGGTGTATGTGCAAAGAGATTGTAATATTATTATTTTTTTTTTCTGCTTTTATTATTTCATTTTCATTTTTATGGGCCATGAGCTGCTGTTTATTTCTTTGGGTGTGGGCTGAACTGCTTTCTGTTCTTCCCTTATGTGGGGTGCTTTTATTTGGGCTAGGCCTTCGATTATGATCTTCATTTTTTTTTTTTTTTTTGCCTCCTAACTAAATTTTATTTTGTAGGATTTTTTTTTTTATTAGATTAACTATCAAATTTGTTTTGTAGGATTTATTTATTCGTTTATTCTTTTTAAGCTTGTTTAGGATTAAATCCAATGTATAGGAGTGTATGTGCAAAGGGAATGTAATTTTTTTTTTTCTACTTTTATTATTTCATTTTTATTTTTATGGTATGGATGTTGATTTTGTTTTATATTCTATAACTAACCTAATTTGTTTTGCAGAGATTTAATTTATAAGCTTGTTTAGGGTTAGATAAAATGTATAGAGGTGTATGGAAAAAGGGTTATATTTTTTAATTTTTCTCTTTTCTTTTTTGTATTTTATTATTTTCATGGATGAATGTAATTTATTGTATATGTATGATTATTGATAATGCATCGTGTGATAATATAGAATTTAATTAAACTTAGTAACGCGTTTAACGAATAAACTATAAAAGTGGAGGCCGGCTTTCATGCCGGACGGTATGGCTGCCTAACATCTTCCTATCACCATACCTGACTCTCTGAACCCGACCCATTGGACAGGTGAGGAATAGTTGGGTCCTTTGTAAGGGATCCATAAATCGCTCATCCTCACCAATGTGTATTTTCCCACGGTAACTCTCGAGTGGTGACTTCATAGACTCCGTAAAGGTCCACAAACCCGTTATGCGCTCCTCTTGACCACGTTTAGGGTGGTTAAACAAGAGTGGTAAGTTTGTCCTTGCTTGGCGCGACAAAAATCGATGCCACACTACGACTATATATATCAAGTGTATACTTACTTAAAAAAGGAAAACCACCTTAGGACTATCTTAGAGAGCTTTTTCACATTTTTATTCAAGGATTTCTCAAATTATTTAGAATTCAATTCAATTCTTAAGGATTGTAATTTTTAGAAGAATTCAAGAAGATTGTAATACCATTTAAGATTTTTATACTTGGCTTTATCTCTTATCTTTATTATGTTTTTTTTTTTTTTTGAATTTGTGTGTTAATTTTTCCAATATGATGAACTAACTCTTTTTGGCTAAGACTAGGATTAGCTAATCTATGAATTGTAATGACCCCCACCACAAGCCACTGTGTGCTACTATTTATAATATTCATTATATTAATAATATACCTGTAACGGGAATCCCTACAATAAAGTATGTTGTTGAAATTTGAATTTTCAATGTGGAAGTTAAAATAAGAAATACTATAAATAGAAATGAGAAAAAATAATAATCTCTTCCTTGGAAATCTTAGGCTATACATTTCTAACCATGTTGTTCATACAACACTCTCATATTAGTATCATACATACAACATGCATAAAGCCAAAATAATGTATATAAAGCATGCAAGCCAAAACATGTTATTTATTGCCAAGCCATGTCCCCAAAATCTGACAATTGTATTGCTCCTACTTAGTCCTAGGATCATTGACCTACAAAAGAGAAAGAAAGGGAAAGGGATGAGTAATAAAATCACTCAGCAAACATTTCCTATCTTTAACACCAACATATTCAACTCTAGCTAGTTTCATGTCTTTTCGTATCTTTTCTACTTTACAGTTTACTTTTTTCATTCTTTCTTATATTTCATTGTTTTTTGTAGTGTTCTTTGTCTTTATTTGTATTGTTTCTCATGAAATGCTATACATGACATATTATGCATGCTCAGATGTCATGTTCATGCTAATTAATTATAAAATTTGCCCTTGGGCTTGATTTCTGAAAACTCTTTCTAAATAAAACTGTGATCCAAAAATCTTGAATATATATATACATGTAGTATAAGCTAAAAACTGAGTCAGAAAGATACTGTATTTGTAAATATCTATTATACTAGTCAGACTGATGAATATAGGGATTTGACACCTTGGTTGTGTAAATTCAATCCTATAATAAAACTTCTCATGCATGACCAACACTCTTTCTAACGAGCTTCGTTAAAAACCATGCTCTCTCTTATAGATGTTGGTTTCCCTCTCTAGCGAACATACAAACTTCAGGTGCCCCCTCGTATCCACCCTTAACTGATATCCGAAACATCGTATATCTATACTTTTAAAATCATGCCAATAGATCTTTAGATCTGTTTCTGAAAACATCTAATATGGTATATCATGCTCTATGCTGATAATCATGCATAATATGTTGTTATGTCGTGTTATTCATAGGTTTCATGTACTTAAGAAGGGTTTGAAATGACATAACTTTGCTTTAAAATTGTTTCTCTATTTTTCTTAAGGCACACGGGCGTCCTATGCCAAACACACGGGTGTGTGGGAAGACATACAATGTCATATGCAATTTGCGCTCTCGATCGTGCTAGATTTTGGAATCAATTTGTAAAACTTTGGTTGATTACACAGGCGTATGGCGTGAACACACGAGCGTGCAACTAAGGCACAAGGTTGTGTGCCATACTGGCACAGGCGTGTAACAATATATTAACACTCTCGTGTCTTGCTTACATGAGAATATGAAATTGGGATAAAGCACATAGACATGTACATCAGCTATACAAAAGTGTGTCTGGGTTTTCATATGCACATGAGTACTATGCAAGGTCGTGCGCATATAAAAAAAAGGCCACATAGGTATGTATCCTCGGGTACACAATCGTGTGCTCAACTCTTCTCTTGCAAATGGCATCTAGAAACCTAGAAAATCCCAACAAATCTCAACTCAACACAACCACAACTCAATCATATGTTCATACATCAAATATATCAACCAATAAGCATACTCATTCCATTTATTCATTATAAAGCATGCCAAAAATCTTACATTTCTCACAAATCCAACCTAAGCACATAAACATCAAATCATCTCATAAAAAATCATAAATCAACATCCAAGGCATCATCTTATCATTAAAATATACTATAATACATTCTCAACATATAGCAAATGCTTAAGGGGAACTCAAACCAGAAAATCATGTTATAACCCAAATGAAAGAGGTAAGAAAAAACTTACCTCTCATCATTGCTTCTGAGTCTCTTTCTCTAGTTACTTCTAGATCTCTAGCTTGGATTATAGTTACTGGTTGAACGTTTTCGGATCTAGGGTTTATTTGAAAAAGAGAGGGAAAAAAGAAGATGAAAACTGGAACTACGTGAAATGAAAAATAAAAGGTATATATGCTTAAATAACATGATAAATGATCGTGTGTCCAAGACACACGGTTATATATGCAATAAAAATTTCAATTTCTCTCTCTTCGTGTCATACATAGAATATTCTCCCAAGAATACCTATGTACCAGCCACAAATGGCTCCTAGATGACTTTTCTACCCTTGAACCCTCTCAAATCTGTTTTCTATCAAGAAATCTCGCTTCTACCTTAATCTTAAGCCTAAAAGGGCAATTCTACCCTTAGGTTATTACAATTCTCCTCCTCTAATAAAATTTTATCCATGGAATTACCTAAACAATTCTAAGTACCTCTTTCTCATCTCAGACTTAACTTACTAGGTGGCTTCCTTAAGTTTCTGACTTCTCTACAGCACTTTAACCAAAGGTATTTCCTTATTCTTAGGGGTCTTCACTTTATAGTCTATAATCTAAACATATTTCTCTTGATAGCTTAAATAATCTACCAATTATAGATCTTGAATCTATAACATATGAAAAGAATCTCTCACATATTTCCTTAGCTGAGACACATGAAACACATTATGAATCCTGTCTATACTAGCTGGTAAGGCCAATCTATAAGTAACTTTGCCAATACGATCCAAAATTTGATAAGGACTAATAAACCTTAGAGCTAACTTGTCTCTCTTACCAAATCTCAAAACATATCTACATGGAGCTACTTTTAAGAATATGTGATCTCCAACCTCAAACTCTATCTCCCGACGTCTCTGATTTACATAACTCTTCTAACGATCTTAGGTTTGTTTAATCCTTTACTTGATAACTTTGATCTGTTTCATTGTAATCTAAGTTATCTCTAGTCTTACTGCTATCTCTAGTGAATCTTTCTCTCCAATCTCATCCCAAAACAGTGGTGATCTATACCTCTTACCATATAGAGCCTCAAATAGTATTATTTGAATGGTGAACTGATAAATGTTATTGTAGGCAAATTTCATTAGTGGTAATAACTCAACCCAATCAACTTGAAAATCCATACAACAAACCTTTAACATATCCTCTAAGATCTAATTAACCCTCTCAGTCTGACCATCTGTCTGCGGGTGATAAGCTGAACTAAAATAAAGTATAGTCTCCAAAGCTCTTTGTAGACTACTTTAAAAAGATGACAAAAATCTTGAATCTCTATATGAAATGATGTCTTTAAAAACCCTATGTAATCAGACAATCTCTCTGACATATAGACGACCCAACTAATTAATACTCATATCATCTCTAATTGGCAAAAAGTGTGCAGACTTATTCAATTTGTCTATAATAATCCAAATACTATTATATCCATACTATACTCTAAGGAGTCTTGATATAAAGTCCATAGATATACTCTCCTATTTCTATTTAGGAATCTTCAACGGCTGTAACAACTCAAAGGTCTTCGATGCTTTGTTTTAATCTTTTAACAAACCAGACATCTAGCCATATAATCTGTAATGTCTCTCCTCATACCAGACCATTAGAACAATATCTTGAGATCTTGATACATCTTTGTACTACTTGGATGAGCTGAATAACTTGTATCATGAGCCTCTAACAAAATCCTCTGCCTCAACTTTGTATTCTCTAGTACATAAACTCTGTCTTTAAATCTCAGAATCTCATCTCTAACCTCAAAATCTGGTACTGTACCTTTAAAAACCTTCTAAACTATGCTCTAAACCATACTCTGATCCCATAAATCAACCCTCTAAGAAACCCTGATATCATCAAATAGAGTAGATGCTATCTGAAGTCTAGAGAACCTAACTATCCCTATCTTAATCTCATATCTAGAAATCTCATACGATAACTCTGAACTATAATCATGGATAAAGTTACTCTCTTGCTCAAAGTATCAGCTATTATATTAGCTTTATCTGGGTGATATCTGATCTCACAATCACAATCATAATCTAACCATCTCTACTGTCTCATATTTAACTCTTACTGGTTGAAGAAATACTTTAAACTCTTGTGATCAAAATAGATGCAACATCTTATACCATAATGGTAATGTCTCCAAATCTTTAAGGCAAAAACCACAACAGCTAACTCCAAGTCGTGAGTTAGGTATCTCAACTCATGGTCCTTCAATTACAGGTATCTCAACTCATGGTCCTTCAATTACCTAAAGGCATAAGCAATTACCCTATCAGATTGTATCAACACTGTATCAATCCCCTGATGCGAAGCATCTATTTAAACATGAGAAAAAATAATAATCTCTTTTTTGGAAATCCTAGGCTATGCATTTCTAACCATACTGTTTATACAACATTCTCATATTAGTATCATACATACAACATGCATAAGGCCAAAATAATGTATGTAAAACATATGAGCCAAAACATGCTACCTGTTACCAAGCCATGCCCTCAAAATTTGACAGTTACATCGCTCTTACTCAGTCTTAGAATCGCTGATCTGTAAAAGAGAAAAGAAGGAAAGAGGTGAGTGATAAAATCACTCAACAAGCATTTTCTATCTTTAACACTAACAGGTTCAACTCTTGCTAGTTTCGTGTCTTTTCATAT
Source organism: Anacardium occidentale (assembly GCA_026122585.1). Lineage (NCBI taxonomy): Eukaryota > Viridiplantae > Streptophyta > Magnoliopsida > Sapindales > Anacardiaceae > Anacardium > Anacardium occidentale. Next base: position 64,576 of record JAJEJH010000513.1, on the reverse strand, counting down.
CTTTTCTACTTTACAGTTTACTTATTTTTTTCTTTCTGATATTTCATTTGTTTTCTGTAGTGTTCTTTGTCTTTATCTGTATTATTTCTCATGAAATGCTATAAATGACATGTTATACATGCTTTGATGTCGTGTCCATGCTAATTAATTATAAAACTTACCCTTGGGCCTAATTTTTGAAAACTCTTTCTAAATAAAATTGTGATCTAAAGATACTGAATATATATATATAGATACATATAGTATAAGTTGAAAACTAAGTCAAAAAGATACTGTATCTAAAAATATTTGCTATGCTAGCCAGACTGATGAATATAGAGATTTGATACCTTGGTCATGTGAGCTTAATCCTATAATAAAACTACTCATCCATGGCCAGTACTCTCTCTAACAGGCTTGGTCAAAGACTATGTCTTCTCTAGCAAACATTGGTCTCCTTCTTTAGCGAGTGTGTAAACTTACAGATGTCTTTTTGTATCCACCCCTAATTGATGTCTAAAACATCATATATCTATACTTTTAAAATCATACTATTAGATCCGTAGATTCATTTCTGAAAACATCTAGTATGGTATATCGTACTCTATGCTAATAATCATGCATGATATACTATTATGTCTCGTTATTCATAGGTTTCTTATGCTCAGGAAGGGTTTGGAATGGTTTAACTTTGATTTAAAACTATTTCTTTATTTTTCTTAAGGCACATGGACGTGTTATGCCAAACACACAGGTATGTGGGAAGACACACGGGGTTATGTATAAGCCATGCTCTCGATCGTACTAGTTTTTAGAATCAATTTGTAAAACTTTGGCTAATTACATGGGTGTTTGGTACGAACACATGAGTATAACTAAGGTACAAGGTCATGTGCGCGTGCACGAGCATGTAATAACACATCAACACTCTTATGTCTTGCTTACATGGGTATATGGAATTGGGATAGAGTACACAAGTGTGTAAATCAGCTACACAGGCATGTATCTGGGCTTTCATATGCACATGAGCGTCATACAAAGTCATTCTCATATAGAAAAGAGGTCACACGGGCATGTATCCTCAGGTACATAGTCATGTGCTCAACTCTTTTCTTGCAAATAGCATCTAGAAACCTAGAAAATCCCAACAAATCTCAACTCAACACAACCACAACTCAATCATACGTTTATACATCAAATATATCAACCATTAATCATACTCATTATATTTATTCATCATAAAACGTGCCAAAAATCTCATATTTCTCACAAGTAAATACCCAAGCACATAAACATCAAAATCATCTCATAATAACTCATAAATCATCATCCAAGGCATCATTTCATCATCAAAACATACTATAATACATTCTCAACATGCATCAAACGCTTGAGGGGAACTCAAACCAAAAAACATGCTATAACTGAAATGAAAGAGGTAAGGAAATACTTACCTCTTACTATTGCTTATGGGTCGCTCTCTCTAGCTACTTCTGGATCTTTAACTTTGATTGTGACTGCTGGTTAAACATTTTTGGATCTAGGGTTTGCTAGAAAATGAGAGGGAAAAAAAGATAAAAACTAGAACTACGTGAAATAAAAAATAAAAGGTATATATGCTTGAATAACACAACACAAACACACAGTTATGTGTATAATGGAAATCTCAATTTCTCTCTCTTCACTCTATTTTATGAAATATTCTCCCAAGAATACTTATATGCCAGTCACAAATAGCTCATAGATGACTCTTCTACCCTTAAATCCTCTCAAATCCGTTTTTTATTAAGAAATCTCACTTCTCACTTCATCCAAGAATGCCTATGAACCAGCCACATATAGCTCCTAGATGACTTTTCTACCCTTGAACTCTTAAATTTGTTTTCTATTAGGAAATCTCCCTTCTACCCTTGATCTTAATCCTAAAAAGACAATTCTATCCTTGGGTTGTTGCATGAATTGGTAATATTATTGATTTGAGATTATTGAACATGTTATAAAATAGATAAACAAGTGACAATTAATTTCTTTAAAGTAATAAAACCCTTTAAGGATGATAATTCTTATTATAAAATAGATGCTTTGATTTATTGGCTTATGAGCTTTTTTAAAATAAAGGGTTAAAAGATCCGATGGCGGCTTGTATTATAAAGTCAAAATACATTGACTTTGAGAATGAAAAAACTAACAAAAACAAACCTAAAAAGTGGCAAGACCAGATATACAGGAAAATGAGTTTTGCTATAGTGAAATGTTCTTCTAACTTTAAATGACTATTTTTTTATTGTTGTCACCCCTGTCTCTAATGGTTATTAATTCCTTGCTTCCTCCAATATTGGGTTTCTATCTTTGTCCTGGTGTTATTTGACTAGCTAGCTTTTGGCTATGCTATTCCCTCTATGCATTAGTTTCTCTGGTGTAAAGCATTCTTATTTGTATGTTTGTATGTCTTACCCTTTCTCTAAGTGTAAGCATGTTCCCTTGGTGCTTTGTGCCCTTACCAACTATAGGAGTGTTGGGCTAGTTCTATTCTATCTTTTTTATCCCTCTATCTCTTACTCCTTAGTTAGATTGCACAGGTGTTTGTTTTTTAGTATATGTCTCTATTGTGCTCCTTACGTATGGCTATATAGTTGCTTATTAGTCTTGGTATAGTGGTTCTCTTTGTAATGCCTTGTGTGTTATGTTCGTCTTATAGTGTGTGTGTGTGTGTGTGTGTTTGTGTTTCAGTGGTTTCCTTTCAAGTTCTTTGGTTTTTGCTTGTGTGTGCATGTGTGTTATGTAGCTTAGTATGGTATAGGTTGCATGGCTGGTAATTTATGTAGATTAATAATGGATAGCTCAAGCTCAACCAATAGAATAGTAGTATGCCTAGTTTAGGTCTTGAAGTGTATGAGACGACCTATTCGTATCCCTAGAATAAACTATTTGATAGAAAAATGTCTTCATCTAAGCTAAAATATATCCCACGTGTCAGTTCTTCCAATATGAGGATATATGTTGTTAAACTTCTAGAAGAACTTGCTTGTGAAAGTGTCAAAAGATAGGAATCATGTGCAGTGGGTTTTTTCCTTAGGAGAAGACCATGATTCTATATGGTGAAATGATTTGCTAAGAAAATATGGAATAATAAAGGGCTTGTGGAGGTGACTTCCAATGGTCAAGAAATGGTCATCATTAAGTCATCATTAAATTTAAAGATGTTAATGATTTGATTGAGATCCTTGATAATGACTCATGGTATATATGAGGCCATCATTTCTTCATGAGAAAATGGTTAAGAAATCTCATAATGTTAGCTTGGGAGATAAAGATAGTGGCGATTTGGGTTAGGATATTTGGTGTCCTATAGAGTTTTGAAGCCTAAAAGGCTTTAGCTATATAGCTAGTGCCCTTAAGCATCTATTGAGGCTAGATACGTTTACTAAAGAGGGATCATGGTTAGACTTTACAAAGGTTAATATTGATATAGAGCCTGGAAAAGAATTTTCAAAAACACTAGATATTAAGCTTCTATATAGGAAAATTATTAAGCTAAAAGTGGACTATACTTAAAGAGTTGTTAAGTGAAAAACTGTAATCTTTATGGCCATTCTAAAGAGAAATGTAAATTGAGTAGCCAAAAGGTTGAGATTACAAGAAGATTCCTAAGAAATGCTGGACAAGTGAGGAATAAGTTAGTGAAAGGTGGACCAAAGGTGTAGGCTATTGAAAAAATAATTAAAAAATGACATATTAACAAGAGGAGGGGAAATATATAAGGTAGGAAGGGGAAAAGAAATAAAGCCAAGAAACAAAAGGTGTGTTGACCACTTTAAGGAATCAAGGTAACAAATTCGAGATGTTGAGGAAATCTAGAGAAGGAGAAGGAATTCAAATTATGGATGGGGTGATTTATGATAAGGTAGGCAATTTGATCATCTTAAAGAGCCTTACCGATAACTTAGCTCTAGGAAAGAGGTGAAGCTATGTAGGGTGATGGAAGAATCCTTCTATCTTGAGGAATCATCTAATGGAGATGGTTTGATGGGTAATAAGAATAAGAAGTCTAAAGGAATAGATGACTCACCTTAAGTAAAACCATTTTGGAAGACTATTGTAATGGATGAAATTGAGAGTAAACATTTGGTAAGTAAAAGAGACCAAAAGGTAGGGAAGAAAAAGAGTAGTAAAAAGGGAGACGGTAGATCACCTAGAATTAGAATCAATAGTTAAAATTACTTCTTGGAATATTCAGGTTTTGAATACCCTATTAAAACAAAAAGAGATTAGGAAATTCTTGAGAGAGAATTCATTTAATTTTTTAGTTATTTTAGAAACGAAGGTTAGGGAAAGTATAAGAAAAAGTATCAAGTGTAGCATCACTTACGAGTGGTATTAGGTTAATAACTATGTCTCAAATATAGGGTTGTATCTGGGTTTTATGGAATAATAATAAAATTTGGGTTCAGATAGTTAGACAAAAGGATCAATTCATTCGTTATGAGATTGAAACCATTCTTAAGGGTGATAGATTTAAAGCTACCTTTACGTATGGAGCCAATGACTATATGGAGAGAAGAGGTTTATGGGAAGACTTCAATATTATAAGGAATAAGAATGAGAAAGTTGGTGGAAAAGATCAATAAAATGATCCTGATGAAAAATTTAATGATTATTGTAATAGGGCTTACATTGATGACTTAAGACTTATAAGGACGAATATGACATAGAGTAATAAGAGTGAAGGGAATTATAGAATAGCTTGTAAACTTGATAAAGCTTTGGTGGATGATAAATAGCTTAACAAATTCCCCAATTTGTATTATCATCTGCTTTCTAATATGATCTCTGGCTATTATCCCCTTACTATCTATTGTGATAATGATTTTAGTAGGAGGAAGTGTTCTTTCAAGTTTTTCAATTTTTGGGCTTCGGATAGTAGGTTCTTGTTGCTTATGAAAAAGTGTTAGGATACCGATATCCTTGGTAACTCGATGTTCAAGTTCATCAAGAAGTTGAAAATCGTTAAGGGCAAGTTAAGGGAGTTGAGTAAAAAAGAGTTTTGGTGCTTCTCAAAGAGGGTTAAATTTGCTAAAGACAAGTAGGATAGGGTGCATGTTAGGCTTTTAAGGAATTCACTTGATACTAGACTTATGGAGGCAGAGAAAAAGTTATCTAGGGAGTACCACAAAATTAGTTGAATAGAGGGAATCTTTGGCTAAGCAAAAATCCAAGATTCGATGGCTTAAACAAGAGGACCAGAATACAAGTTACTTTTATAGGTGCCTTAAGAGTCTTAGAAACAAAAATTTGATTATAAAATTTTTGTTAGATAAGCTAATAACCTTAATAAAAAGGTTTATTAAGGAAGAAGTCAAAAAGACTATCTTTGCCTTGGATAAAAACAAAGTTTCAGGCTTGATGGGTTTGGAGCTATGTTTTGCAAAGTAGCTTGAGATATTATTGGGCAAGAGGTAGTTGAATTTATTAAGTTCTTATTTGAAAGTGGGTTATAGGTGCCTTACGAGTCTTAGGAACAAAAATGCCATAAAAGCTATAAAGAATGAGAGAGACATTTTGGTTGTGGAAAAAGATCAAATTAGAGACACTTTGGTAGGCCATTTTAAGAACATTATGTCGAGTTATAATTTAAACTTTAGGAGGAACAACATGCCTAAGCTGTTTGATTATAAAATTTTTATTAGTTAAGCTAATAAGATAGTTAAAATGGTTTCTGGGGAAGAAGTCAAAAAAACTATCTTTGCCTTGGATAAAAACAAAGTTTCAGGCTTGATGGGTTTGGAGCTATGTTCTTCAAAGTGGCTTGAGATATTATTGGGCAAGAGGTAGTTGAATCTATTAAGTTCTTCTTTGAAAGTGGGTTACTTTTAAAGGAAGTTAATTGCGCTATCCTTGCTCTAGTGCCAAAATGTGATAACCTCTTTTATGCTAAAGACTTTAGACTTATTGCTAGTCATAACACGATTTATAAATGCATCTCCAAAATCCTGGCCAATAGATTAAAGGTTGTGCTTTTTAAGTGTGTAAATAAAGCTTAAAGGGCTTTCATTAAAGGTAAAAGAATTGAAGATAATATCTTACTATGTAATAAATTGCTCAACAATTACTATAGGACCTTGCCAATAGGAAAAGGTGTGTTATAAAGATTGATTTGATGAAAGCCTATAAAATGGTTAGTTGAGAGTTTATTTTAACATGCTTGAAAAGGTTGGGCCTTCGCCCCACTTTTATTCATTGGATTCAGGAGTATATATCTACACCTATGTTTTCCATTTGTACTAATGGTGGGCTTGAAGGCTTTTTTAAGAGTTCCAAAGGTCTGAGATAAGGAGACTTAGTTTCCCTGTACCTCTTTATTATTTTAATGGAAGCTTTTGGGAAAATTGTCAAAGAGGAAGTCAAGAAGAGGGATTTTAAATACCATTGAAGGTGTAGTGCGAGTAAGATAACACACTTGTGTTTTGCTAATAACTTTATTTTATTATACAAAGTTGAGAAGAAGTCTACTACCACATTCACAGTTACCCTTGAAAAATTTTGAAATTGGTTGAGTCTAAGAGCTAGTAGAGATAAGATCAATATTTTCCTATCTTGGGGTGGAAAAACTAAGAATAAGGGTCTTGTAAGTATTTGTGGCTTTACGGAAGGATCCTTCCTTTTTAAATACTTAGGAGTTTTGATAGTGTCATCAAAACTTACTGTAGTTGATTATAAGCCCTTGGTCAATAAAATTATTAGTTGTATTATGTCCTGAAAGAGTAGACATCTTTCTTATGCTAAAAGACTTGTGCTTGTCAAAGCTAATATGTTTAGTTTCTATATGTTTTGGGCATCTCACTTCTTTCTTCTTAATGAGGTTTTTAAGGTTATAGATGCTAAGCTTAAGAATTTTTTTTGAAGTGGAATGGACCATAATCTTGGCAAGGCAAAGGTGGCCTGGGCTAAGGTACGTAAACCTATCTCTAAGCATCGAGTAGGAATAAAAATCAGCATAGAATGGAATAAGGCAACTATGGCTCATCACCTGTAGAACATAGTTCAAAATGATGGCTCGTTCTTATAGGTGGATTAGGTTATGAAAAATAAAATTAAGAACAAAAGCATATGGAATGTTCAATGCCCAAGTGACTGCCTTTAGTAATGGAAGAAGCTTCTTAAGTTGAGGTTGAGATGCAAAACAAAATTAGCCATATTATTAGTAATAATGAAAACACCTACCTTTGGTGGGATAATTGGCCCATGGTCCCCTAGCCAAAATGTATGAAGAAATAATCATTTACGATACAAGAATTAGGAAACAAACCAAAGTCAACGAAATCATTTCTAATGGTGAGTAGAATTAGCTGATGGATAATTGGGTGGAGATGATGGAAGTTAAAGGTTCCATATTAGGAAAGCTAATTGAAGGGTGTGATAAGGTTTTCTGGAAGCCTTGTGCAAATGGAAAGTTTTTTATAAATTTTGTCTAAAATGTATTTAGAGAAAAAAGTAATGTGGTTAGGTGGGCCCACCTCGTTTGGCATAAAAAGCACATACTACGGCATACCACTATCCTATGGCTCGCTTTGAGAAAGAGGTTGTACATGTAAGACAAGCTACAAATGTATGTTTTATGTTTTAATACCACTTGTGTGTTATATGATATTCATGATGAAAACATAGATGATCTTTTCTTTTATTATAATTATAGTTATTTTATTTAGAATGACATTTTTAGCCTAAACAACTTATCCTATAATGAGACCCGAGGGGCTTAGCCTAGTGGTAAGGGCAGAGGTCACCCAGGTGACCAGGGTTCAAGCCACAATGAAGCTAATAACCTCTGATTTACCTGGTTTGTGGTTACAGGTCTCGGTGATCACAAACTCCTAGGTTTATCCTATCCAATTAGTTAAGATTGATCGACTGGTATGGATAGGAGTTCCCGGGTTAACAAAAAAAAAAAAAAAACTTATTTTATAAGGGGTAAAGGTAGGGTGACTATATCAAGGAGATAGCTAGAGAGTGGAAAGAGAACTCATTTAGGACTACCATTGCTAAACTAAATCTTGCTGCTATTGTCTACAGTATTTAGCAAGAGAGAAACAACAAAATTTTTTTGAGAAGCCCTAAGTCTAAAGAGAAGATTTGTGTTAATGTGAAAGAATTATTTGTGACAAGGGGCAAAGTTAAGTAAGGTTCCTTTAATGAGTCATAATAGAGTCCTTGTTCATAGATAAGCCCCTCCTTTAAGTATTTCCAATATGTAGAACCCACTACTGGATATACCACTGCACTAGTCCCTATGCTTATTTATGCAAATAATAAGCTACTTATTTATTTTATATTAACAAAATGCTAAAAGTTTGATCTATAGAGTAGAAATCCTACAAAAAACCGTGGAAGCTAAAAAAACAGTAAATCATAAAGTAATGGGTTTGAGAAAACTTAAAATAATATGTATATATAGATTTTTACATATGTAATGTATCAAAATACTTGCATGCATATGTACAATGATTTCTATTTGCATACACATGAAAAAAAATCTCACAAGGCCTTATGTAAGCAAACCTTGAGCCTTCTCCCTTCAACCATAGTCTACCTGAGCCTCAGTAGCATCTATATACTGACCTATAACAAAAAGAGAAAGGAAAATGGTGAGTGATAAATCACTTAGTAAGCATTTCTTACTTCTTTCTAACCCCAAACAAAATTTTAAGCTGATCTCATGTTTGAGCTTAATTTAACCATTCTTGTGATTTAGGCATTCTGAATTATGTTCATTTATTTTGCTTCTTATTTAAAATAGAACTGGTTCTTATTCTTTCAACTAAATCTGTATCTCATGCCATGAAATGCATGTCATGGCATGAAGTCATGCTAAAACATGTTATCAACCCTTGGCTAGTTTTTGAAATCATTGCTGGTTTATCTAAAAAATATCTGTAAAGATCTGAAGATCTGAAACTAAGAAATTATTTGAAAAACAATGCAATTAGAAATCTGTGGTGTTGATCAAACTGATGAACACAGGGATTCGACACCATGACCATATAAGTCTTTAGGTTCTTGACACTCGGTCAGTCAACTGAAATCTAAAGCTAAAACTGAAACTTAACAGATAACTAATAATCAGATGCACACCAACATATACTGATGCTGACTCCCTCTCCAGTGGGCATGCAACTCACAGGTGCCCCCTCATTTCCACCTCTAAAAGATGTCCGAAGCATCATATTTTTCTAACTTTAAAATATGTATTTGGATCTATAGATCCATTTCTGAAAATACTGATGTGACATGTCATGCTATGACATGCTTGTGATACACCATTTTCTCTTATATTAATCCTATTATAATGTTTTACAGCTATTATAATAGGTTTCTTATGGTTTAGACTTTATTCTGATTTAAATCCTCAATTTTATGCTTAATATACAGGTGTGCATGCTTGGATGTATGGGTGTACATAAGGATGCACAGGTTATGCACTAGTCGTGCAGTTTGGTCATGTTAGGTTCTGTAATTTATGCTTTAGTTCTAAATTTTTGTAGATGTACGGTTGTGACATTAATATGTACGGCTGTGACACTGCCTGTCATGACTGTGACATTAAGATGTACGACTGTGACCCTAAGATGTATGGTCGTGACTCTCTTATATTTACAGTTGTGTGCATTTTCACACACAGGCGTGATCCTGCATTTGCAAGGGTGCATGGGCGCACGGGCATACATCCTGCTATGTTTCAACAAATCCATGTCTAAAACTCACAGATCCCATCCAATGCTTAACATAATTAAAATTAACTCAATCCATCAATATTCTACACTTCAAATGTCATAAAAACACATACCAATTTCACCAGCAACATTCATTATCCAAAAAAAATATCAAAAACCTACAAAACACATACATTCACACATATATGCTTCAAACACATTCATAGGCTGCAACCACTATCAAAATCACTTTATTTTTATCATATCATCACTCAATCATGTCACACAATCATAAAGCATGCTGGGAACATTAACATACCTCAGAAATCAGCAAACTCATGCCAGGAAACTCAAGAAAAAGGCAAGGAAATATTTACCTCTTGTCATGGCTACTTTCTTCTGTCTTTCTACCAAAATTTCTTAATCTCTAACTGGATTAGGAGCTTCTGGCTACTGATTAACACCCCTAGGGTTGAGATTCTTTGAAAATAAAAAAAGAGCTTTGGATGAAAACAAATAAAAATGGGTAAGGAAATGTTTTAAGCGGCTTTCTCTCTTCTTATACAAGCAGGCACGGGTATTCACTCTAACATGCGTGGTCGTACATGAGCGAAAATGAAAAAACTTCATTTCCCGCGCTTCGCATGAAAGAAACCTCCCAAGGAGATTCATGCGCAAGCCACACAAACTCTAAAAATTTACTATCTTACCCCTAAACTCTTCTAACTCCCAATCTATCACGAATTCTCACATCTAACCCTAATTTCTAGCCTAAAAAACATTTCTAATCCTAGGATGTTACATAATACCCATGATTATCCATTTTAAGAAGCTAGAGGGTATCTTTTTCTTTTATCTTTTAGAAGGACAGAGTGGGAAATATGGTCATGCATGCCTTGTGAGTAAGAAAATGAGTGTGAGGGATTTAGTGAAGAGTAAAATAAGAGTAGGAAATAGGGGAAATATTAATTTAACATGCTTGTTCTTTTGTACGTACTTCGGGCATAATGGCATAAAGACTTGGCTAGAATGGTATCAATCTTGGTGGACTATCTGCTTTTGTGAGTGTATTTCTTATCCATGGTGGTTTTGGTCTAATTACAATGTGTGGTGGGCTTAAAAGGCTACTCTTGGGAAGGCTTTTGGCAAGATGAAAGCCATTTAAGGTTATATTAACTATCAAGTGCAGGTTATTATAGCTTGGCTTCTTACATGCATTGGTTCCAATGTGTAGTCCAATAGTCTTTGGGACCTTGAGCAACGTGAGTTGAACTTTAGAGGGCTAACAAGTAAGTACATATGTGGGGATTGGTTCAACATGGTTTGGACCTTCGAAAGGCAGTGAATTACTTGGTTATGAAGTTACCTTTCTTGGTGGAATCATTACTCTTTGATGTGTACTTCCCATTCTTGGAGGATTTGGCTCTTTCATCATAAATGAGAGGCTCTTTAAGAATACTTTGGCAAGGTTTTTGGCAAGAAAAGGGCTGCTTTGAGTTGTTTTGGCCATATATGGCAAATGGTGGCTAAAGGATAATTACACATATAAGGACGAATACAACTTATTTTGGTCTTTTGAAAGGATGCAAAAATCTATAATTTGCCTTGAGGAAATTATGTTTACTGTTTATGGCTATTGTGTTGTGAACAATGAAATCTAGATTATTTTCTAGATTAATACTATTTTTTTCTAAACTTTAAAGGCTAGTTTTGATAAGGCTTTGCTCTAGCATAATCTTGAAGTAATTAATAATTTGTTATATAGATGCATTATTACAAAAAGCAAGAAAAATCTAATGGAAAATTGAAGATAGTGTAATGATTTGATTAGATTGAAAATGCTTGCCAATTGGATGGTTCCTTTATTAGCAAACCTTGTTATGGTGGATTATGGCTCAAGTCTTTGGCGTATTGTGAAACTTCTTTTTAAGCTACTGTGGGTAGCCTTTAAGGTAATGTTTTGCCATCTTTTGGTAGCTTCTCTCTTGGTCACTTTAGATAACTTGGTAACTTCCTTAGGAGATAGGTTATTGTGCCTATTAAGCAACTCGTCCTTAACAGCTAACATATGTTAGGTTAGCCTAGGGTGGTTTGTGGGGATCTTATATAGCTTGTGGTTATGGGCTCCAGGATGTTTTTCAGCTATGTGAGCTGTTCAAGGAGTTTGCTTTCTTGGGTCAATTCCTACTCTTTTCAAGTTTTTGGCTTTGGCTTTAGTTTTTGTCCCTATGTTAGGGAAATGCTTCATATCATTAGTGCCCTTTTTGTAAATGGTTTAGATATAGATATAGTTTGCAAAATATTATGGCATGTAAATAGGTTATGAAAGCTAGGGTTTTCTTTTATTAGTTGTTGGGCCTTTTGAGTTTTATCTTTGTAAGAGTTTAGATTAACTCTCAAAAGGCTCGTTGGGCTGGGATTTTTTTTGTTTATTGGCCTTGGCTTTTGTTTGTGGGTAGGTTTCCCACTACGCTCAGGTTGTTTGGGTTTGCTCCTTTTTTTTTATAAAATTTTTACTTGCCAAAAAAAAAAAAGCAAGATTGACAACCCACAAAGAATGAACTCAAAGTTGGCAAAAAAAAATTCCTCTTTAACGGTTGACGTCAACCCTTCTTTTGGAAGCTAAGACCTTAAGGGACTAGTCTATTCATTGTCACCAAAGCTTATCCTAAAAGATCTATGAAGGTAAAGAACGAGGACAAAAACGCGTATATAATCAAAGGACTACGATTGAAATATTATAAAGACAATGGATGGAGAAAAGGCAAAGTCTCTATCCTGTTGAATGATTTGACCTAAAAAAACTACTATCAAGGCAAACTAAAGACTATCAACAACCACTTATTAGGAGACAACCCAAGTCATATCCTTTATGTGTCTTTGTTTTTCATTTTTCTTGTTTTTAATATTTTATTGGTCAAACTGATGTAATCTAACATTATTATCTAAGGTTGTTTTGTTATTATTATTAGCTATAGAAAATTTTTAGTTTTAAATCCAGATGCACAAGCGAACAATGACACCTTTCATATAATAAAGGAAGTAGTTCTAACTTTTTACTTTTCTCATTAGCCATTAAGGATAATGTTGATGTTAGGTAGGGGTTAAGGAAAAGTTAAATTTAGGATTGCCTGAACGATAACATCAATGAAAAATTCTTAGTTTTAAGGTATGTTTGTGTTGAGTTAGCTTGTACGTCTATGATTACATTTAACTATGATGAATGATTGGTATATGATAAGCTAGCTTTGTTTAATTTAGAAATATGAAAAGATGTATACTACAAAGTTAAAACTCATGAGTTAAAGGTAGGTTTGGTTGATGACTTAACTTGAGGAGTTGTTTATGCATTGTGTTCATATATGCAAGTAATAGATTTAAAAATTCCTAGATGGATTTGACAATTGTTTGAACTATGGTTGAAAATGCACATTACTCAAGTCTTTAGATAGAATGAATATATAGATAATATATATATATATATATATATATATATATATATATATAAAAGAATAATGGCATGAATTAAAATTATAATTACTTTAATGTCTTAGTTGTTGAGTAGGTTAGAGGTTGGCATGTTCACTATAAGTGACCTTCAAGTGGAAAACAACTAAAAATAGTATCCAAATCACCTTAGGTGTCACTAATTGAGTAACCAAGTAGTGGTATTATAAGTATTGATTGTTCGAATAAGAAAACTAGCTCACAACCTCAAGAAACTAAAAAAAGCCTAAAGAAAAAAAATTTATATGTAAATGAAAAGAGAAAGAAATAAAAATATTATTAAGCAAGATACATATTAAGCATAAAAGTCATGGCATCTAGGTTCGAGGCATTGTCACTAATAAATCAAGAGAAGATAATTAAATGGTTTATCTGAGGGAACTTGTTTTTAGTCACTTGTATATATAGATACATGTAAAGACATATTTTAAAAGTTTGGTTAACAATTTGTAAATGAGATGGATGTGAGAGTTGATAAAGTAATGGTATGTTATTTTGAAATGCTTCTGAGAAGGATGAGGTCAGTAAGTTATGTACTAATTATTTGTTATGGTTCATGAGACATTTGTACGAGTTAACTATTGTGATATAATAACATTATGCATACATGATATGTTTTATGGATTACATAAATGATGTTTGTTGGTAGCATTGTTAGAAACCCTTAGAAGACTATAACTTATCTACTAGGGCTACCTAGGGATTTAAAGGTTTGTTTTATATGCCAAATGCAACTGTGACAACCTATAGAAGTGGTTTAGATAGTTAGTGAGTGTGTCAATTTAATTTAATTTTTGTTTAGTTTTTGCTCTTCCTTTGTTCCCATAAGTGACTTATTTTGCTAGGGACTAGTAAAAAGTTAGTTAGGGGTTGTGATAGGTTTCAATTGCATGTATAATTTCATGGTCCATTTATAGAGTTTTAGGGGGTAATTTGACAATTTTACCCTCATTATATGCATATTTCAGGATCATATGTTTTCATATTTGGTTTTGTAGAAAATGAGAAATTCAATGTGAATTCAATGAAAATTAAACAAAAAAGACACTTATGAAGGACTAGCTAATGGTTTGAATTTAGTCCGAGAATGAATGAGCAACCAAAACACAAAAGGAGAAAGAGAGGGTTGAGCACCATAGCATGGAAACAAGCACTTGTACTAAGTTTGAGCATAATAATGTAAAAGTAGTCTTTAAAAAAGTTGTAATAGACATCTTAAGTTTTTTAGAAAGCTATTATAGGAAAAAATTTGGGCTATTTTAGGCCTTTAACCGTTATCGCGAATTCAAGTCTTCTTAGTGAAATTCTATGTTTGAACACAAAAGACTAAAATAGTTGGAACCTGAGATTTCGAAGTCCAAACAGGGTGATTCGAAAGTTATATTAAACTAGACAACTAAGGCTATAACTTTTATGGGGATAAAATATTCAAATTCCAAATGTTATAGGCTATAGTATAACATGTAAAAATCAAGTATACACTTACTTGAAAAGGGAAAGGTACTTGAGGACTATCTTAGAGAGCTTTTTCATATTTTTTTTGAAATGATTTCTCATATTCTTTTGGATTTAATTCAATTCAACATCAAGGATAGTAATTTTGAGTTGTAGTGGACATCTCAAACTTTTTAGAAAGCTATTATAAGGAAAAATCTGAATTCATTTGGGCTTTCATTTGTTATTGCAAATTTTGGTCTTTTTAATGAAATTTTATTTCTGACCATTGAAATCAAAATGGCTATAAAATGGGATTCCAAAGTTTGGATATGGTGACTCAAAGTCAAATTAAACTAGACATCTAGGACTACAACTTTCATGAAGACCAAATATTCAAATACTAGAAGCAATAGTCTATGATGTAGCACTATAGTGCTACATGTAAGAAAATTCTAGAGGCTATAACCAAGCATCATAACACCCAAGCATGTGAAAATCCAACAAGAAGGAAAAAGTAATGCACCATGGTATAGTGCTATAACATGGTGCCATTCAAAAGGTTTTTTTAACATTTTTAGCAAGTGTATACTTACTTGAAAAAGGAGAGCCACCTTAAGACTATCTTAGAGAGATGTTTCAATCCAACATCAAGGATTGTAATTTGAGGAAAATTCAAGAAGATTGCAATATAGTTCAAGATTTTCATATCTGGTTTTATTTTTTATCTTTTATCTTTATTATATTTCTCTTAAATTTGTGTGTTAATTTTTCCAATATGATGAACTAATTATTCTTGGCTAGGATTAGGGCTAGCTAATCCATGAATTGACAATATTCTTGATTTATGATTATTGAACATGTTATTTCATGATGAGTATGTATTATGAACTTAATGCCAATTAGGAATCTGACCAATTTTTAATAAGATTTATATTGTATGATTGAGACTGAGAGGTGATATTGCATAAAAGCTTAAACAATACATGTTATGGATTAATTGGATATAAAAACATATGAATTGATACATGCAATAATCATAAGCACAATTGATTTGAGTTGAAAACTAGTGGATTTCATAAAAAAGTACTACACTTTCATCTAATTAAATCTATATAGAGATATAGTAGGTTATTAGATTGTGAAGTATAATTAATATTACTTGAGAAAGAGTATTGACTAGATTAGGAAATTTTATTGTTACATAAATAACATGATTTTTTTAGTTATCTGAAAGATTTATTCTGAAGCAGATTAGTAAACCTTAAGTCTTAGCATTTTCTTGCATATTATTCCTTTTGTTAAATTGATTGTATTAGTTCACATTTGCTTTGCATTTAATTTTTACTTAAGTTTAATTTTGTTTTGTTTTTAACTGTAATCCAATTGTTTAGATAAAGTTAGAAGTAGTGTTTTCTTGATATTTACTTATGCAACCTCAAGAATATGACAACCTAAAATAATTTTCCTTTATTATTTAGACCTAGTACATTTGCTAAAAAGTTAGTTTCAAATTAATGCATCAATGACATAGAAGATTAGGACATACAAGCATCCATGTATTGTAAAATATTTCAAAAAGAAATTTGGCCAAAGGTTTACCTAAATTGATTTTAAAAAAGGATCAAATGTGTGATGCATGTATATTAAGGAAATAAACTAGGACTTGTTTTGTAATAGTTGATTTTTCGGGATTTATTTGGGTTTTATTACTTGTACACAAAAATGAAGCTTTCAATTTATTAGGAAATTGAAAAACCAAGTAAGTTATACAATTATATCCTTTAAAAGTGATTAAGGGAAAGAATTTTGAAATTTTGGATTTTAAAGCATATAATAATGAGCATGACATTAAGCGTAAGTTTTTTACACTTAAGACGCCTTAACAAAATGAAGTTATTAAAAAGAGAAGTAGAACACTACTGGAAATGGCTAGGACTATGTTATGCGAACATTATTTATCAAAAAATTTAGGGTGAAACAATTAATACATCATGTTATATCATTAATAGAGCTATGATTAGGTTGATCCTTAATAGAACTCTTTTTGAGTTAGTTAAGGGGAAAAAGCTTAATATTGCATATTTTTATCCTTTTGAATGTAAGTATATTATGCTTAACAATGGGAATGATAACCTAGAAAAATGCAATGCCAAATCAAATGAAGTAATTTTTCTAAGATATTCCTTTACCTTTAAGGCATGTAGAGTCTTTAACAAAATGACAGGTATTGTTGAAAAGTCAATACATATGGTATTTAATGAATCTTCTTCTAAGTGTGTTGATAGGTCAAATAAAGAAAAATAGTAAAGCTTATGGAAGATCTCAAAATCAAGAAAGCTCATACACTTAAAGAAGAAGAAAAAAACTCAAATTGAGGTAGTGCTATAAAAAGATTCATTTATGCAACCTCATGAAGTGTAAAGGGAGAGCACATTTTCAATAGGAATACATGCAAATTTGTGGCTTTCTTGTAACAAATAGAGCTGAAGAAGGTTGAGAATGTATTACAAGATAAAAGATGAGTTTTGATAATGAAAGAAGAGCGTAACGACTTTAAGAGGAACCAATTATAAAAACTAGTTCCTAGGCCAACAAATCATTCCATCATTGTTGTAAAATATATGTGTCAAAATAAGGTGAATGAGTATGGAGTTATTATAAGAAACAATGCATGGTTAGTTACTCGAGGCTACTTTCAAGAGAAAGGTATTGATTTCAATAAAACCTATGCTCCTATAACTAGATTGGAAGCAATTATAATTTTACTTGCTTATGCATAAACAACCTTTGGTTTTGAAAATTCAAACTTTCTAAACCATGTTTTTAAACTAACAAAAGCACTATCCAAAGGGGAGCCCTTAGTCATGCATTAGAGCAACAAGTTGGAGCTGCCTTAGCCTAGCAACTAAAAAAAATTATGCAACTTTGGACTATATTTGGTGCAATAGCATGCTGGTCATGGGCAATACCCATCTTCTTGGTTTTGGCCTAGTTATGGTTGGAATTGTGCTCTTCACCGCTTGGCTTTTTACTTACTATAGAAATTGGAGAATTAGCCTTTTTGCATGCACTCAAGATGGAAGTCAGTTCATATCATTAGCAATACAAAATTTGTTAATTTTACTTATTATAGGAAAAAAGAGTGTATCATTTTTTTGTTGTAAATAGTAGTTATGAAAGCTTACGTTGGTTGTTGCATGGGTGGCTTGCCCTTCCTTTGGTTTTTTTGAGTTTTATCTCTATTGAAGCTTAGATAGGCTCTCAAGAGGGTTTGTTGGTGTAAGGTAGGTTTGTTGTTCTCCTAGCTCTCGAGTTTAGGTGAGTTTTATCGTTGCGCTTAGGTTTTTTAGGCTTGCTCATTTGATTTGTTTTCTATAAATTTTTTAATTACCAAAAAAAACTTAAAAAAGTACTTTATGGTTCAAAATAAGCTTATAGAGCTTGGTATGAAAGATTGAGTATATATATGGATACCGTCTTTTTTATAAAAAGACATAAGCAAGTATCCTAATAATTTAAATTTATATGGATGACATCATTGTTGATGTTATTAATGAGTTTCTTTGTAAAAAACTTTTTACAAAGATACAAGATGAATTATAAATAAGCATGATGGAAAGCTTAACTATTTACCTCAAGCTTCAAATCAAACAAATGAAAGAAGAGATTTTGCTCAACCAATCAAAATATGATCAAGACCTTTCAAAAGATTTAACTTACATAAGGCTATAGAGCAACCAACTTCCATAAGCACTTTAATCAAGTTAGATACAGATGAAAGAAGTAAAAGTGTAAACACAAAGACATATAGAAGCATGGTAAATGTAGTTTTGTCTTTAACTACATTTAGGCTAGATATTATATTTAGTGTATGCATGTGTGCATGTTTTTAAGTGAATCTTAAAGAATCATATCTAAATGTCACGAAAAAAATTTTGAGGTATCTTAAGGGAACCCCTAATGTTGGCTTATAGTACCTTAAGAACTTATCATTGGATGTCAATTTTGAAAGATGTTGAATAGATAAGATAAACATAAATGGCAAATAATTGGTTTCACGATTTTTAAAGATGTAAAATTTGATAGTAACATCTACTATGGACATCAAATATGTTTTTATGGCTAGTTATTGTGCCTAATTATTTTGGATGAAACAAAAATTTTTTGATTTTGTTTTTAAAATGGAAAAAAATTCTAATATTGTGGTAACACAAGTGTTATTCATCTTTCAAAAATTTTTATCTTGCATTCACAAACCAAGCATGTAGACATGAACATCATTTTTTGTGTGATCATGTTAGCAAGGGTGATATTTAATTTATTTTATTGATACAAACCATCAACTTGCTGATATATTTACCAAGCCTTTTGATAAGGAGAGATTTGGATTCATTCAAAGAGAGCTTGAGATAATCGATGCAAATCAAGTAAGTTATGATTTTTCTTTCATTAATACATGTTTATATGTTATGGTCGCTTGAATGTTTGCCATGGTTGGTTGAATGGATTTTATTACTTAGTTAATGTGTTAAAGTGAATTCCAGTGTCTAAATTTGCAAGTATATGTCTTGATTGCCATGTTTGTGCTTAAATTTGAATTCAAATTGAAATTATCATAATTTGTATTCAAAATCGATCGACATTTAGTTCATATTGCAACTTCCTCAAATAATCATAACATTCAACATTGATTCTTAGAATGTTTTGATTTCAGGTTAGAATTGTTTTATAAAATGCAAAAGCATTTCTTTTAACACACGATCGTGTATCTTATACATACATGATTGTGCGTGATCTTTAGTTATCTATTATGTGCCATTTGGTAGTCAAATTTTCATGTGTTTCCTTTACACATGGCATCGTGCTTACACATACATAACTATGCGATTTTTGGATTTTTTTTTTAAAACATAACGGATACTTGACTATACATTTGAGAACACAAGACCGTGTGCTTATAAGTATATAAGCAACCTAAATTTTTACTTCATTTTTTCACATTTCCTAAACCATAGCCATCAATTTTCCTTTTAATCTCTTTCAAATTTCTTCACTCAAATCACTCATATTGCTATTTATTTATATTTCAATCATATATAATCACACTTTACCTATGTTTACATTAATTTTCATCTTATTTTACACTCAAGTAATCTTCATTCAAGAATTTTTCAATCCTTCACATAATGCCTCCAATAACAAAAAGTTTTACTCACACTATGTAGCAACCCCCGCTATAGGCTACTGTCGACCGCTATTTATAATAATAACACTACTATAATATTGCTTACAATGGGAATCTCTATAATAAAAGTTGTTACTGAATTTAAAATTTATATAAGTAGAAGCGATGAATATAAATCACAATTAATAAAAGTAGAGAAAACACTAATCATGCATTGAAAATCCTAGGTTTCTTTATTTATAAAACATATTATTCATACAATATATATTTATAGTACAATACACATATATGCATGAGTCAAATTAAACCAAAAGCATACGAGCCATGAACATGCTATCTGCTACTAAGTCGTATCCTTAAAATCTGACAGTTGTGTCACTCTTACTCAGCCTTCCATAATCATTGAACTGTAAGAAGGAAACAAGAAGAGAGGGGTGAGTGATAAAATGACTCAGCAAGTGTTTCTTATCTCAAGCACAAGCAGGTTTCAAGCTTAATCTGACTCTCGTGACTTGTCACACTATTCTTTACTTTACTATTTTCTTATTTCCTTATTTTTAGAAATGCATATGTCTTTTGTAGTATTCTTTATCTTTATCTATTCTGTTTTTCATGATTGCTATACATGACATGATATGCATACTTGATGTCATGTCAATGCTAAATAGTTATAAAGCTTGCCCTTGCGTATGGTTTTTTTGAAAAACTCTTTCTAAAGTAAAAGCTGTGATCCAAAGATCCTGAATATATACATATAATATATGCTAAAAATTGAATCAAAAAGTACTATATTTGAAAACATCTATTATACTGGTCAGATTGATGAATATAGGGATTTTAGCACCCTAGTCATGTAAGTTCAATCCTACTGAAATCTACTGATGCATAATCAGTATTCTCTCTAATAAGTCTGGTTAATGACCATGTCTTCTCTAACAGATGCTAGTTTCCCTCTCTAACAGGTGTGCAAATTCACAAGTGCTCCCTCGTATTCACCCTTAACTAATGTTTAGAACATTGTATATCTATACTTTAAAAACATGCAATTAAATCTTTGAATCCATTTATGAAAACTCTGATGTGATATATTGTGCTCCATGCTACTAATCATACATGATATGTTGTTTTATCTTATTATTATTGAGTTCTATATAGTTAGAAATGGCTTAGAATGGCTTAAGTTTGCTTTAGAACTGTTTCTATACTTTTTTTGCACTGGTATGTGTTTCTAAATGCACAGACATGTAGAAAGACACATGGGACTGTGTGTTAGTTGTGCTCTTGATCATGCTAGCTTCTAAACTAAATTTATTAAATTTTAGCTGGCTATATGGGTGTATGGTGTGAACGCATGGGCATGCAATCAAAGCACAAGGTTGTGTCCCAAACTTGCATAGACGTGCTCATACAAAAATTAGGCCACATAAATGTGTGCCTACAGGTGCATGGTCGTTTGCTCCACTGTATTTTTGTAGATGGCCATTTGGAAACCTAGAAATCCCAACCAAATCACTTCCAAACTTCAATTTATTCTTAATATACACTCAAGGCTTCTACCAGCACGTACACATTCATCAAAATCTCATCTCAGTCATGCCACATCTCATAAATAAAGCATGAAACACATTTATACAAAGAGATACACACATAATCATGGAATCAGCCACTCAATCAACTATAAAATCATCATTCAACCACTCAACATGTTAAACAAATCTCAATAACACAACAAGGATACTCAAACTCAGAAAAGAAAGGAAAACATGCTATAAAACAAGGTGAAAGAGGTAAGGGAACACTTATCTTTAGCCATGGAAGCTTGCTCTCTCTCTCTCTCTCTCTCTCTCTCTAAGATTCTCTAGATCTTTAATTTAAAGCTGAGCTACTGGTTGGTCTCTCTTAACTCTAGGGTTCATTGGGAAATTAAGGAGAAGAAGAAGATGAAAGCTAGGAATTGTGTGAACTGAAAATAAAAAGTATATATATTGCTAAGACATGCGACGTACGGTTATGCGTCCTAGGCACACAGTCGTGTGTCTTATGAAAAATCTCAATTTCCTCTCTTTTTTTATCATACATGGAATATTCTCCCAAGAATACCTGTGTACAAGACATATATAGATTTTAAATGACTTTTCTACCCCTAAATTCTCTCAAATATATTTTTTATCAAAAAATCTCATTTTTACCCGTGATTTCAAAGCCTAAAAGACAATTTTACGATTAGGCTATTACAACTCTCCCCCCCCCCCCCCCCCCCCCTCCCAAAGAAATTTCATCCCTGGAATTTACCTAAATAACTCTGGGTATCTCTCTTTCTTCTCAGTCTCAACCTCCCAAGTGGTTTCCTTAAGTCTCTAACTCTTCTACAAAACCTTAACCAATGGTATCTCTCAATTTCTAAGGATTCTTACTTTGTAGTCCAAAACCTAAACTAGTACCTCTTGATAACTCAAATTATCTGCTAACTCGAGATCTTGAACCTCTAACACATGAGAAGGATCTCTCATAAATTTCCTTAACTAAGACATATGAAACACACTATTGATCTTGTCCATGCTAGCTGGAAAAGCCTAATTTGTAAGCAACTGTACCTACTCTCTTTAAGATCTCATAAGGACCAATAAATCTTGGAGCTAATTTACCTTTCTTCAGAAATATATGGTCTCCAACCTTAAACTCTATCTCCCTATGCCTTTGATCTATATAACTTTTTTGATGATCCTGGGCCTATTTAATTCTCTGTTTGATACCTCAAATATAATATATCATCAACTAAGTCATCTTTAGCCCCACTACTGTCTCTAATGAGTCTCTCTCACCAAGGTCATCCTCATGCAGTGGCGATCTACATCTCTTACTATAAAGTGTCTCAAAAGATGTCATTTGAATAATAGACTGATAACTATTATTGTAAGCAAACTCTATCAATAGTAGAAAATCAACCCAATAAGTCTAAAAATTCATACAACAGGCCTTTAACATGTCCTCTAGTATCTGATTGACCCTCTTAGTCTGACCATCCGTCTACAGGTGATAAGCTAAACTGAAATAAAGTTTAGTCCCTAATGATTTTTGTAGACTACCCTAGAAAGCTAACAAGAATCTCAAATCTCTATTTGACACTATATCTTTATAAACCCTATGTAATCTGACACATATATGGTATAACTGATTAATACTCATACTCTTTTTCATCAGTAAGAAGTACGTAAACTTACTCAACCTGTCAACTATTACTCAGATGCTGTTATAACCACATTACATTCTACGAAGTCCTAATATAAAATCTATAGAAATGCTCTCCCATTTATACTCAAGAATCTTTAAAGGCTAAAGTAAACTAGAAGGACTCTAATACTCTACCTTGACCTGTAAACAAGTCAAACATCTGGCTACAAAATCTGTAATATCTTTCTTCATACTAGACTACCAGAAACTTCTTTTGAGATCTTGATACATCTTGGTATTACTTGGATATGCCGAGTAAACTATACTTTGAGTCTCTAACAAATTTCTCTGTGTCAAATCTGTATTCTCTAGCATATAAACCTTGTCTTTGAATCTCAGAATCTCATCTCTGACTTTAAAATCAGTACTATACCCTCAAAGACTCTTTGTACCATACATCTGACATCTGACCAACCTTGATATCATCAAATAGCATGAACACAATCTGAAGTCTAGAGAAACTAGTTGTTACCATCTCAAAATCTTCTTTGGTAATCTCATGCTACAACTCTCTTTGAATTAAGGTCATGGATAAAGCTACTCTCCTTCTTAAAGTATCTATCACAACATTAGTTCTACCTGGATGATAGCAAATCTCATAGTCATAATCTTTCACCAGTTCTAACCATCTTCTCTATCTCATATTAAAAATTCTCTTTGAGTAAAGAAGTACTTGAGACTATAATGAATAGAATAATTACAACATCTAACACCATACAAATAATATCGTCAAATTTGCAAAGTGAACCCCATAGCAACTAACTTTAGCTCATGAGTAGGGTATCGTAACTCATAGTTCTTTAATTGCCTTGAAGCACAGGCAATTACCCTACCCTACTGTATCAATACTACTCCAATACTCTGGTGGGAAGTATCAATATAAATCTTATAATCAATGCCCTCTTGAGGCAAAGCTAATACAAGAATGCTAGTTAACCTATGTTTTAACTCTTAAAACTGCTTTTCACACTCCTCAGTCCATACAAAATGAACCTTTCTTTGAGTCAAAGTAGTTAATGGTCTTACTATACTAGAGAATTCCTCAATAAATCTCCTGTAGTAACTAGCTAATCTTATAAAACTTCTCACGTGCTTAGGTGTCCTTAGCCTCGGTCAACTTAGAATAACCTCTATCTTACTTAAGTCAATTAAATTCCAACTACTGAAACTATATGCCCAAGAAAAGACACGTTGCTCAACCAAAATTCACACTTGTGGGAACTGGTTAAGGAAAATTTGCACTCCTTTAGCTGGTATTTATACTTGGTAGAGCAATTCTTTTATTGTGTTGGTTCATGCCTCCTAACTCAAGATTCAATTTGGAGTTTTCAAGGATTTTAGGGATAATGAAGGTTGGTTCTTGAACCATACGTATAGTTACACGTGCGAGGATGTTTTCGACAAAACTTTCACATTTCGAAAGGCCTTTTACGCTGTTTTTTCTTTGACAAAAACTGTATTTACTATTCACAGAAGCAGTCTGTGAACAGTAAAATCAACATTTTTTCCAGATTCAAGGCTGATTTTTTTGGGGTTTTGGTGGCCTTTTTATGTGTGATGCGTTGGGCATTTTTCAAAGGCATTTTAGGCAATAAAAAGGGTAATGTTAAGACTCCAAAGTGGTATATTTCAAGGCTGAAACAAATGATTTTGGTGGTTGTTTTATTGGTTGGAAATCAGACCTGGAGCATTATCTTTATCTTACCCAGTAGGTTGAATTTAGGCAATTGTCCCTCCAATTTGCAAGCGGCCCGGATTCTTAAGTAGGGCCGCATCTGGGACACGTCGAATATGGATTTCTAGCCATTCTCAAAGTGCGTTGGACTCTGTCTTTAGGTGAGTTTGAAGCCAGTTATACTTATCCTTATGGGAATGATGTGTACAAGGGCTGGTGGTTTGCTCTCGGCTCAAGCATGGTGGATGGAGCTCTTTCCTCCTTTAGGCTCCTTTGTTACTTCACATGAGAAGATTTTATGTTCCTTACTGTTTGTACAACTTCGATGTACATTGGTTACATAGGCTTTAGGTTGTAGTTTCTTGGTTTTTGTGACTGTTTTTCTGGATTATAAAGGTTTGGTGTAAGTGCTTTCTTTGTGGTTGGTTTTGGCCCTCTTGAGCCCTCTCTTTGTTTTGCCTAGATAGGCTCTCAAGAGGGTAGGGGTTTTTTGTAGTTGTTCCTTGTTTTGCGGGCGTTCTCTTACGCTGCGCTTAGGTTGTTAGGGCTTGCCCTTTGTGTTTGGTGTTTATAAATATACTTACTTACCAAAAAAAATAAAATTCACACTTACTAAACTTGGTATAAAGTTGATGATCTTCTAATCTATAGGACAAACCTGAAATGCTTTTCATGTTCTTTTATACTCCTTAAGAAAACCAAGATTTTGTCGATAAATACAACAAAAAATTTATCTAGACAATCTTAGAAAAATTGATTCATCAAGTTCATAAACACAGCATGAGTATTTGTTAACCCAAAAGGTATCACCATAAACTCATAGTAGCTACTAGTCGTCTTAGGTACATCTCTCTCTACTAGTCTCACCTGATGATATCCAGACCTCAAATCAATCTTAGAAAACACTATAACTCTACTTAACTAATCAAACAAATCATCAATTCTAGGCAACAGATACTTGTTCTTAACTGTCACTTTATTCAATTCTCTATAATCTATATACATTTTCAAATATCTATCTTTTTCCTTTAGAAACAAAATCAGAGTACCCGAAGAAGAACAACTCGGCCTGATGAATCTCTTATCTATAAGCTCTTGAAGTTACTTCTTCAACTCATAAAGTTTTACTAAAGTCATCCGATATAGGGCTTTAGAAATAGGGGTCGTACTAAGAAGTAACTTAACATAAAACTCTAACTCCCTCTCAGGAGGCACCTCTAGTAAATCCTCTAAGAACACATCTAAAAACTTCCTTACCATAGACACATCCTCGATACTTGGCCCAACCACACTCTTATATATTACATTAGCCAAGTACCTTATATATCATTTACTTAAAAGTCTCCTCGCCTGTAGACAAAAAATAAGCATTGTCTCCATTCTCCCTTCTCCAAACTAAAATAAAATAATTAATAAGTGCCCCTAGAAAAATCGAATAACAATAAATAAGATAATGCTGAGATGTTGGGTTCACTAGTTCACTACAATGTAGGTTTTTCATATGATTGAATATCTCATGTTATTCATGTGGCAACAGAATTCCCTAAATTGATTAATATTCTTTCTCAAGCAATATTAATATTATTTAACAATCTAATAACCTAAATATCTCTATCTATGTTTAATTAGATGAAAATGCATTAAGTTCTATAGAATCCACTAGCTTTCAGCACTAGCCTATTATGCCTATGACTATTGCATGTACTATCAAATATATCTCTATATTCAATAAATCTACGATTTGCATTCTAGAACTTTCAATAGACATTAAGTTCAGAATGCAAACTCATATGAAATAATATGCTTGTAACTTAAAATCAAAAAACACTACACATTTATGAATTAGCTAGCCCTAATCTTAGCAAAAATTATTTATTTTATCATTAAACACAAATAAACAATCAAATTCAAGCAAATCATAATGAAAAGAGTAAGAACAAACTCATATAAATTGTTGAATCTCGTATTGAAACCTGATGAAAATCTATATCACAATTGTGAGCCAAATAGCTTTTAATTGATTCTTTGAAACAAACTATTGAATCTCTAAAAAGTGCTTGAAAAATCTCTCAAAAACTCTCCTATGACGGCCCTTTCTTTTTTCAAAGTTACAATAATACATATATCATTAGGGTTCAGGAAGAATTTCATTAAAATTGAAGTTTTACAAAAAAGCACCCATGTTGTGGCATGAAGATTCTGCCTAGGCTGCTATTGGACCATGCCATGGCATGATGTTGTGACATAGAGCTTCTTTCCTATTTCTGTTGAGCATACTCCAGCATGATATTGCAATATGTAGATTATGGAATTTTCACGCTCTTCTACAGTCTCTTATGTTGCGGCATGATGTCACGACATATACCTTGTGGAATCTGAGATTATGATCTTCATAAAAGTTGTAACTCTAGATGTATAGTTTTATTTGGATTTTGAATAACCTTATTTGGACTTTAGAATCTCAAGTTATGACCATGTTAGTGCTCAGTGTTTAGACACAAAATTTCACTGAAAAGATCTGAATTTGCGACAATGGTTGAGGGTGCAAACGAACTCAGATTTTTTCGCATAATAGCTTTTTGAAAAGATTGAGATGTCCACTAAAACTTTATGAATAATAAATGTTCATTACAAAACTTAAATGTATTGAAAATCCTTATTGTTTTGTTGTGGCGCATATTACTCTTATTCCTCGTTTATACTCTAGTCGCTCATTCTTTTTTGAACTAAAGTTAAACCTCTGTCTAGTCCTTTATAAGTGTCTTTTTGGCTTGATTTCCATTGAAATCACATCAAAATCAATATTTCCTACAAAACCAAACATGAAAACCTATGATCCCAAAATATGCACATAATAAGGGTAAAATGGTCAAATCAACCCTAAAACTCTATAAATTGACCATGGAATTATACATACAATTGAAACTTATCATGTTTCTTTGTTACTAATATTCTACTAAATGGGAAAGAAATCTTAAATTTTTATTAGGCATACGGGTGTGTTCTATCGGACGCATGGGTGTGCATGAAGGTGCACAGTCTGTGACCCAGTCGTGCAGCCCAACCGTGCTAGCCTTTGAAATTTTTGCTTATTCTTTTCTTCTACTAATGCACGGTTATAACCCTTAGGCATATGATCATGACCCTTCTATAATCTAGTCGTACATGGCTTGCATACATGACCGTGACCTTCATAAAATAAGACTACACGGGCATGCATCCTTGGGTGCACGAGCATATGTCCTGCTCTGTTTTGGCAACCACAACTGAAACACACCAAATCACCACCATTCTTAACTCAAATATCTATCAATCTTTGATTAAATTTACTATAACATATATTCATGCTAAATACATTTCTCTAAACATATTTTTCCTATCAATAACAGCCAAATCAATCTAATATCTTTTTAAACCCTTAAATACACACACACATGCATAAAGGGTGCTAATCATGCTTCTTATCATCAAATCTCTCATCTATTTCATTATCCTCATCATATAAATATACTAGTAAATTGGAAACATGCTTTTATAATTGAATCAACTCATCCAAAGAAATATAAACTATGGAAAGAGAGAAAGAGGTAAGGAAATTCTTACCTAGAGCTATTAATGACTTTAATTTTTCTATATTCAACTGAACCTTGGTTAGATTGGCTACTAAAAGCTAGCTAATCTCTTTCTCAATTTGATTAGGGTTAGTTAGAGAGAAATGAAAGGAAAATAAGTGAGAAAACTAACTAAACGGGCAAAGAAAAAATCTGACTTTATATATCAATAGGCATGCATAGACATGTAGTAAGATGCATGGGCATGCATGAAGAGAAAGGATCGCACAGGCGTGTGTCTAGAGACCCACAGTCGTGCTCCTTTCACAAGCTACATATAAAGCCTCCAAAAGATTGTTCTATTCTCCTAACTCATTGAAGCTAATCTCTGACTAAAAAATCTCTCTTTTAATCGATTTAAAGCCTAGAAAGATCATTCTAAGTTCAGGATGTTACAGTTACATGGGGTATCATTGCTTTCTTCCAATGAATCACAAATGGCGTAATGACAAGAAATCATTTGATGGCACAAAAGAGTACGGATTACATCCAAAATCTCTTACTAGTACGGATGTTTTAGATCAAATGAAAGATCTTGAAGGTGTCATTTTATCTAAAGATTTTAGTTAAAAAAAAAAAACTTTCACATGATAATAGAGGGGATAATTGGAATAAGAAAAGCATTTTTTTTAAAACTTCCATACTGGAGTAGTCTTTTGTTGTGACATAATTTGGATGTCATGCATATTGAGAAAAACATATGTGATAATGTATTTAGAACAATTATGAACAATAAAGGAAAAACCAAAGATACTACTAAAACTTGACTTGATATGCAAGCGATGAATATCAGACCAAAGTTGTATCTAATACAAAAAAAAAAAAAAAAAAAAAAAAAAGATAAGTTTATGTTACCAACTACATCTTACACATTATCTTTAAAAGAAAAACATGTATTTTGTATGTTTTTAAAACAATTAAAAGTACTAGATGGGTTTTCATTGAACATTTCACAATGTGTCAGTATTAAAGAATATAAGATTTTAGGTTTGAAGAGTCATGATTGTCATATTCTCTTGCAACACTTACTTCCTCTTGTATTTTGTGGTCTTCTTCCTAAATCAATGTGTGAACCACTTTGTGAATTGTCTTTGTTTTTCAAAATCTTGGGTGCTAAGCCTATGGATGGATGAGTTGGAGCAAATTCAATCTCAAATTCCTATAACCCTATTTAAATTAGAAATGAACTTTTCTCCTTCATTTTTTTATATGATGGTTCATTTGCCTATTCATTTAGCACATGTAGCCAAAATTACTTGACTTGTCTAATATCGATGAATGTACCTAATTGAATGAGAGTTATATTAGTTAAAAAAACTCATTTGTAACTTGGCTTGTCTGAAAGGTTCCATTGCAGAGGGTTATATAGCAAAAGAATGTATGACACTTTGCTCAAGATACTTTACTAACATTGAGACAAAGTTTAATCGCCTTAGTTGTATTATTGAAAATGATAGTCATTAATATCTTCACAACCTGGGCATGCATTGGGAATTGGAATGACTCGAGATCTTCATATGGAATATAGAGAGCAAACTCATCTTTATGTATTAAAGAATTGTGATGCAGTTCAACCTTTTTTAGAGTAAGGCATCATCATCAATATAATTTTTGTTTGTATATCATTTTCTATAAATAATGTTACTAATTTTGCATCTTATTTATAATATGATATAGAAAGTATTTCCAACTCCAATCTGGAGCAACATCACAAATCTCAAATAAGGAACATAACAAAAGGTTTATTAATTAGTTTAAAATAAGAGTAAGTGAATTACCTTTTCGAGATTTTTATAATTCTTAAATACGCATATATTGAAATTGAAATTGTTGTTTACTTTGTAATTGTAGGTTGCAGCGTTACATAAACATGACAATCATAAAATATCAAAGGAGTTACTCTCTTTGTCACATGGTCCCTCCCAATTTGTTTGTTGCTTTAATCGTTTTGTTGTGAATGGCTATAGGTTTCATATAGAATCTTATGACAAAGGATTTAGAACACAAAATTGTGGGGTGGTTATGAGTGGCAATATTGCCATTGATATGAGAACTATAGATTACTATAGAATCTTAACTAAGATTATTGAGTTGCAATATCTTGGTGGTAAAAGGGTAATACTATCTTGATGTAAATGGTTTGATGCGTAAGATAAGGAAAAGGGGGTCAAAGTAGATGAGTATGGTTTTACAAGTATAAATTGTCATCGTCTATTAAAAAAAAAATGAGCCATTTGTCTTGGCATACCAAGCATTCCTAGTATTTTATGCCATTGACACTATCAATAAAGGGTGGCAAGTTGTTTTAAAAACACAACCATGCAATTCTTATGACTTACCTATACAAATTGATGATAGTTATGATGAGATGGATATTGTTAGTGAAACATATCAACAAAAGGAATCATTCAATTATGAAGAGGCAACCACTATATCAAATGCAATAAATAATGAAATCATTTGGGAAAAGAGAAAATGTAGAGCCAATGGCAGTTGAAGTAGCAACTAAAAGAAAGAAAAGAAAAAGAAGATGTCAGAATTTTCATTTTCTTATGAATAATTAAAATGGTTTTTTGTTATCTTTCTTTTAGGTAAGCTATTACATATATATCATTTGTAATTTTTTTTTGGTACGTTAATATGTTAGGTCAATTATTATTAAATCAAAGTGTTTTTTTTTTTTTGTCTTGTTCCAAGTTTAAGTAAATAATGCAAAAGTCCAAAGTTAGAAAAGAGTCTCTATTCACAACCAACAAGTTTATAGCCCCAAGCGCATTGAGTAGGGATTTCGACAAGGATTAAGAGAATCACAACTAAAAAGAGATTTAAATAGTTTTTCAGAATTACTAAGAGAGAATTTAAATGGTGATATAAAAATATCTACTAGATTAGGTAATTATTATGTAGCCTTTAATTCCTACAAATTGTTTAACTTCTAATGATTGCATTATAACCCCAGACGCATTGTCTTTTTGTTCACTTTAGTGATATGCAAACACGTCGAAAAGGACTTCCAGCAAGATTATAGCTCTTTCATTGACATTTTGAGTATCTGCCAAAAATTCATAGATATATACTCAATTGGTGTGAAAATCATCTATAAGAATAGGAAGCAACTAAATAGGGATGAAGATGTTTATGCTATGTTTATGGATCATAAAGGTATAAGCAACATCCATGTCTATGTTAAGGAAGATAGAGAAAAGGATATTGTCTCTTTTAGAATGCCACATGATAATCCTAGTTTTGGTATCTTTCTCTGCCACATCTACATTTTAAATAATATTCATAATTTTTTTATTTATTCAAATATATATTGCTCATTTGTGTTTCATTAATACTAGAACCTCTAAAGGTAACAAATGTAAAGATACATGGTAACCTCAAGGTAAACAATAAAATAACCATTATTGGCACTGTTATAGAGGGGATGAAGCTGCTAGTGTTGTTCAGTGGTATAAAACAAAATCTACACCATTAGATATGCAAAATGGTCTTAAAGAAATAAGCATGTCTAGTATTGAAAAGGCATGTATTATGCAAGGCTATTTTTTCTAATTAGAAATTTGTTATACATATTTTAACTTGTAACTTGTGGCTATAATATTGGATGATTTTGAAAATTGTTTTAGGAATTTCTCTTATCGGTAGGAGTTGTTGGGTCTTATATGATTGCGAAGTATACTTCTATGACTCATGATGGTAAATCAGGTGAACCGATGTTTGTTATATCAGAAGATATAGTTAAGAGTAAGTATACGTTATTCAAGTTTTAATTTGGTTTATATTTATTTATATCTATCTTAATCTTTCTTATTCTCTAAATTCTTATAGGTGAAATTAATATTCAAAAGAGGAAAGTTTGAGGAAAAAATCATAATAAGAAAGTAATTGCCCTCAAAATACATTGACTTGTATCGTGATGACACTTTGGAACATATGAATGTCTTATGGGTCAATTGGAGATCAAATTTAAATAGCAAATATGTTAGACCTTGCAAAACTGTAGTTGAGGCTTTGAAAAATAAGCCAAAAAGTATGAGAAAAAGGATTGGGAATGACTTGTAAGAAAACATTTTTTAATTGAAGATTTTCAAGTATGATCTATTTTTAAAATACAACTACAGAGAGGTTTAATTATTGTGATTCTTTGTTGCTACATGTCAAATGATAATTGTTTCTTGGTTTTCACATAGAAAATAAGCTCTCAAGCCTCACAAAACAAAGCTAAATCTTCAATGCCTCATCACACAGGTAGTAACTCATAGAGAGATTATTTATAAAATGGTAATAAATAGGAATTCATTTGTTTATGATATTTATTGTCCAATAAAATTTTTTTGATGATTTTAGTAGAGCCTAAAACTAAAGAAAAATATGTATGTTCTACACTTTAGCTTTGATTAAAGTTGATTTGACTAGTTAAGGACCATGCAACTTTTAATTTTATTTATATTATGTAGGATGAAATTGTACAGACCATTCAAGCTGAGCCAACAATTTCTAATATTGAGGTAATTGAAAAATGTTTTGGAGCACAATGCCATAGCCATGTGTTTGGCTATGGGGGTGGAATCAAGCGAAAAAACTTTAAAGACCTTAGTAATAAGAAGATAGAAGAGCTTCAAGCAAAACTTTATGACAAGGATGAAGAAAATTGCAACCTAAAGAGATGCATTGTAGAGTTTGAAGAGAGATTGCTTACGGTTGAAAGTTTTATGCAACAAAACCCAAATACTTCAACTGAGTTTCCCCCATCTGAACTTGACCAAGATTTTCCCAAGATTTTATTTTCATTTCATGTTTCTGTAGTGAATTATTTTTTACTA
Organism: Anacardium occidentale; assembly: GCA_026122585.1. Classification (NCBI taxonomy): domain Eukaryota; kingdom Viridiplantae; phylum Streptophyta; class Magnoliopsida; order Sapindales; family Anacardiaceae; genus Anacardium; species Anacardium occidentale. The sequence goes on along the minus strand of JAJEJH010000513.1, from coordinate 31,415 downwards.
TTATGAGTTATAAGACTATTTTTAGACACATAATTACTTATAATCACAAACTTTTTTTTCCTTTTATTAAATGGATTAATTTTTTGTAGGACGATGTTTAAATCTAGAGCATATTAAAGTTTTTTTAAACTTTCGGTTACATAGATATAATACTCATAAACTTTTTACATGAGATTTATGGTGAATTTATTTAATTAATAAAAATATTGATTATTCGTTGTTTGCAATTTGACTTTCTTGTTTAAATTTTTGTATAGAAGTTATGTTGGCTTGTTTTTCTCTGCACAATTTATAGGTATTTGAAGATACAAGTTAAGCGATAAATGTTTGGTATTGGTTTTGACTAATATATAGATTATTATGAAATTTTTAATCATATTTTTATTTTGATTATAAGGAGAGATTTAGATAATATGAACCTTATAGTTTTTTTATGATTGTTGATTATATAGAAACTCTTATAATGATTATAATTAATACATTATTAATTTCAACTATTATATTTTTGCATATATCTTTTTTTTACTAAATTAATTAAGAATTAAATTTTCATAATTAACGTCATTTTTGTCATATTACAAAACTCTATTTTTATTTCAATGACAAGTAAAATAAATATGACTATAGTGATAAAAATATACCCTATTTTTACAATTTTTAATGATAGAAAAATTACTTTATTACTTTATTAGTGATGTAAAACAAATTACTTTATTTTTACAATTTCAATGACAATTTTAGTGATGATTATAATTAGTACATTATTAATTTCAACGATTATATTTTGTATATATCTTTCTTTTACTATATTAATTGAGAATTAAATTTTCATAATTAGCATCATTTTTATCATATTACAAAACTCTATTTTTATTTCAATGATGAGTAAAATAAATATGACTCTAGTGATGAAAATATACCCTATTTTTACAATTTTTAATGATTGAAAAATTACTCTACAATAATAGGAATATTCATCATTCATAATATGTTCGATGACTAATAAATATAGCTAAAATGATGGGAAAATTCATTATTAATAATATATTTAGTAATTGGTAAAAATTGAAATAACGACAGAAATATTAATTGTTGCTATTATATCTAGTAACGAGTAAATATGATTATAACGATAGTAATATTTATCGCTAATATTATGTTTAGTCATATTTAGTGACCAGTAGATATTGTTATACCAACGAAAATATTTGTCGTTGATATTATATTTAGTGGTTGGTAGATACTGTTATAACGATAAGAATAATCATTGTTATTATTATTTTTAATAACCATAATCAATGTTATAGCGTGCAATGACCCAAGGGTAGAATTGACGTTTAGGGTTCTGAATCCAAGGGTAAAAGAGAGATTTCCTTGTTAGGAAAGAGTTTGAGAGGGTTCAGGGGTAGAAGCGTCATTTAGAAGTCCTTTGGGGCTTAGTTTCTGTTTATGCGCGAAGGTAGGTGGAAATGGCTATTTTCCACCGCATACACGACCGTGTGTCTTACCTCAGCTGAATAAAATGTTTTAATTTTCCAGTTGCCCGCAGTTCAGTCTCCCAGCTTATTTTGCTTCATTTTCTCTTCTTCTTCCCCAGCTCCAGTGAACCCTAGATTGGGTGAGGGAGATCCCCCAGCAACCCAGCTTCAGATTAGAGATCCAGAAGCTTCCAGAGAGAGACCGAGCTTTCATGGCGTGAGGTAAGTGTTTTCCTTACCTCCTTCGTTGTGTTCTTAGCATGTTTGCTGTTTCCAGCTTATGAGAACTTTATGTGTGCTTGTTTGAGATATTTCCAGCATGCTTGAGCTGTGTTATGATGGATGATGACATGATTGAGTGGTTTTTCCATGATTTACATGCGTATATACTATATACATGTATTATATGCTTTATGTATGAGTTATGGCGTGTTTGAGTTGATGAAATGATGATTTTTATGCATGCTAACAGCAGTAGAGAACTTGTATGTGTGTTGAGTGAAGTATGGAAGTGTTTGGTGTGGGAATTTCTAGGTTTCCAGACGCCTTCTGTAGAATCTGGGTTGAGCACATGACCGTGCGCCCTTGATGCACGCCCGTGTGGCCTCAATTCTGCATGAGACACGGCCTTGCATGTTGCCCGTGTGCATATAAAAACCTGGACACACGCCCGTGTGCCTTCCCCTAATTCCACAAGCCCGTGTATGCAAGACACGGGAAGCCAGAGAAGGCAGCCATAAATCGTGCAGTACAATACACGCCTGTGTGCCTAGCTTTGCACGCTCGTGTGTTCGCACCCACACGCCCGTGTGGCCAGCCAAAGTGAGAAATATTCCAGAAGCTAGCATGCCCAGGGACACGGGAAGCACACGGTCCCGTGTGCCTTGACACATGCCCGTGCACACCAAAACACACGTCCGTGCACCTTAAGCAAAGCAGAGAATAAATTCAAAAGAGAAATTAAGCCACTCTAAGCCATTCCTAAGCACACAGAACTCAGAAATAACATCAGAAAATAGCATATCACTGATTATCAGCATTGAGCACGACATGCCATATCAGATATTTTCAGACTGGATCTAAGGATCCAATAGCATGATTTTCAGAATACACATATATGATTTTTTATATATCGAATAGGGGTGCATACGAAGGGGCACCTGTGAGTTCGCACACCCGCTAGAGAGGGAAACTAGCGTCCGCTAGAGAGGACATGGTCACTGACCAAGCTCGTTAGAGAGAGTGCTGGTTGTTCATCAGTAGATTCAGTAGGACCTTGAACTCATATGGCCAGGGTGTCGAATCCCTGTATTCATCAGTCTGGCCAGCATAACAGATATTTTTAGATATTTTCAGTACTTTTTGATACAGATTTCAGTATATACTATATGTATATATTCAGGATCTTCAGATCACAGACTTTATTATCAGAAAGAGTTTTCAGAAAAGGTAGTTTTTCAGAAAAACAAGCCTGAGGGCGAGTTTTATAGTTTTCAACATACACATGACATCAGCATATACATTTCATGTCATGTACAGTATCAGAACAATAACAGAACAGAATCCAGTAAGAATAATTCAGAAAATGGATATACTTCGGTATATCAAGAGAATCAGAATAAAACAGTAGTTAGTTGGTTTGACCTGTGAGTGGTTGAGTTTAGAAACGCTTGCTGAGTGACTTTGTCACTCACTCCCTTCCCTGTTTCCTTTTGCAGGTCAGTGATTCGAGCAGCTAAGTT
>JAJEJH010000513.1:0-25266 GCA_026122585.1 Anacardium occidentale | reverse complement strand
GATTCAGAGGGTTTATGAGGGCACAACGCCAGACTTTGAGATCCAAAACAGGATTCTGAGATTCAGAGACAGAGTATGTGTCCCAGAGGACACAGATTTAAGACAGAGAATTTTGTTAGAGGCTCACAATACAGCTTATTCAGCGCATCCCGGTAGTACCAAGATGTATCAAAATCTCAAGAGAGGATTTTGGTGGTCTGGTATGAAGAAAGATATTTCAGAGTTTGTTGCCAGATGTTTGACTTGTCAGCAAGTCAAAGCAGAGTATCAGAGACCTTTTGGGCTGTTACAACCATTGAGGATTCCTAAGTGGAAATGAGAGAGTATCTCCATGGATTTCATTTCAAGACTTCCTAGAGTTTAGCGTGGGTTCAGCAGTATATGGGTAATAGTGGACAGATTGAGCAAGTTTGCTCACTTCTTACCGATCAGGGAGGGCATGAGCACAGATCAGTTAGGTCGTTTGTATGTCAGAGAGGTGGTCAGATTACATGGGGTTCCCAGAGATATAGTATCAAACAGAGATTCGAGGTTTTTATCCGCTTTCTGGGGTAGTCTACAGAGAGCATTGGGGACCAGACTTCATTTCAGTTTAGCTTACCACCTGCAAACAGATGGTCAGACTGAGAGAGTCAATCAGATCCTAGAGAACATGTTGAGAGCCTGTTGCATGGATTTTCAGACTAGTTGGGCTGATTTGCTATCGTTGATGGAGTTTGCCTACAACAACAGCTATCAGTCTACGATCCAGATGGCACCTTTTGAGGCCTTGTATGGTAGGAGGTGCAGATCACCATTGTATTGGGATGACATTGGTGATAGAGATTCAGTAGAGTCAGCAGTAGGGCCAGAGATGACTCAGTTGATGATTGAGCATATCAAAGTTATCAGGCAGAGAATTTAACAAGCCCAGGATCGTCAGAAAAGCTATGCAGATCTGAGGCGTAGGGACATTAAGTTTGAGATTAGAGACCACGTGTTTCTACGAGTTGTTCCCTACAGACGTGTCCTAAAATTTGGCAGAAAAGGCAAGTTAGCTCTGAGATTCATCGGATTGTATCAGATTCTGGAGAGAGTAGGCAGAGTTGCATACAGGCTACCACTTCCAACCAGTTTAGACAGAATCCACAGTGTGTTTCATGTCTCTCAGCTGAGAAAATATGTGAGTGATCCATCTCACGTGTTAGAGGTTCAAGATCTGGAGTTATCAGATGACTTGAGTTACCAAGAAGTCCCAGTTCAGATTTTGGACTACAGAGTAAAGAGACTGAGAAACAGAGAGATTCTCCTGGTTAAAGTCCTTTGGAGAAGTCAGAGAATCGAGAAAGCTACATGGGAAGTTGAAGCCGAGATGAGAGAAAGATTCCCTGTTTTGTTTAGGTAATTTCGGAGATAAAATTTTATTAGAGGGGGAGAATTGTAATGACCCAAGGGTAGAATTGTCTTTTAGGGTTTTGAATCCAAGGGTAAAAGAGAGATTTCCTTTTTAGGAAAGAGTTTGAGAGGGTTCAAGGGTAGAAGAGTCATTTAAAAGTTCTTTAGGGCTTAGTTTCTGTTTATGCACGAAGGTGGGTGGAAATGGCTATTTTCCACCGCACACACGACCGTGTGCCTAGGACACACGACCGTGTGTCTTACCTCAGCTGAATAAAATGTTTTAATTTTCCAGTTGCGCGCAGTTTAGTCTCCCAGCTTATTTTGCTTCATTTTCTCTTCTTCTTCCCCAGCTCCAGTGAACCCTAGATTGGGTGAGAGAGATCCCCCAGCAGCCCAGCTTCAGATTAGAGATCCAGAAGCTTCCAGAGAGAGAGACCGAGCTTCCATGGCGCGAGGTAAGTGTTTTCCTTACCTCCTTCGTTGTGTTCTTAGCATGTTTGCTGTTTCCAGCTTATGAGAACTTTATGTGTGCTTGTTTGAGATATTTCCAGCATGCTTGAGCTGTGTTATGATGGATGATGACATGATTGAGTGGTTTTTCCATGATTTACATGCGTATATACTATATACATGTATTATATGCTTTATGTATGAGTTATGGCATGTTTGAATTGATGAAATGATGATTTTTATGCATGCTAACAGCAGTAGAGAACTTGTATATGTGTTGAGTGAAGTGTAGAAGTGTTTGGTGTGGGAATTTCTGGGTTTCCAAACGCCTTCTACAGAATCAGGGTTGAGCACACGACCGTGCGCCCTTGATACACGCCCGTGTGGCCTCAATTCTGCATGAGACACGGCCTTGCATGTTGCCCGTGTGCATATGAAAACCTGGACACACGTCCATGTGCCCAAGTACACACGCCCGTGTGCCTTCCCCCAATTCCACACGCCCGTGTATGCAAGACACGGGAAGCAAGAGAAAGCAGCCACACGCCCGTGTGGCCAACCAAAGTGAGAAATATTCCAGAAGCTAGCACGCCCAGGGACACGGGAAGCACACGATCCCGTGTGCCTTGACACACGCCCGTGCACACCAAAACACATGTCCGTGCACCTTAAGCAAAGCAGAGAATAAATTCAAAAGAGAAATTAAGCCACTCTAAGCCATTCCTAAGCACACAGAACTCAGAAATTACATCAGAAGACAACATATCATGCATGATTATCAGCATTGAGCACGGCATGCCATATCGAATGTTTTCAGACTGGATCCAAGGATCCAACAGCATGATTTTCAGAATATACATATATGATTTTTCATATATCAGATAGGGGTGGATACGAGGAGGCACCTGTGAGTTCGCACACCCACTAGAGAAGGAAACCAGCGTCCGCTAGAGAGGACATGGTCACTGACCAAGCTCATTAGAGAGAGTGTTGGTTGTGCATCAGTAGATTCAGTAGGACCTTGAACTCACACGGCCAGGGTGCCGAATCCCTGTATTCATCAGTCTGGCCAGCATAGCAGATATTTTCAGATATTTTCAGTACTTTCTAATATAGATTTCAGTATATACTATATGTATATATTCAGGATCTTCGGATCATAGACTTTATTATCAGAAAGAGTTTTCAGAAAAGACAGTTTTTCAGAAAAACAAGCCTGAGGGCGAGTTTTATAGTTTTCAGCATACACATGATATCAGCATATACATTTCATGTCATGTACAATATCAGAATAGAAACAGAACAGTGACAGAACAGAATTCAATAAGAATAATTCAGAAAATGGATATACTTCGGTATATCAAGAGAATCAGAGTAAAACAACAGTATAGTAGAACCTCCTACGTGACAAGTCACGTAGTTAGTTGGTTTGACCTGCGAGTGGTTGAGTTTGGAAACGCTTGCTGAGTGACTTTGTCACTCACTCCCTTCCTTGTTTCCTTTTGCAGGTCAGTGATTCGAGCGACTGAGCTGGAGCGAGACAGCTACGAGATTTTGGGGATATGACTTGGCAACAGCAGACAGCATGTTGGCTCGCATGCTTTTATTTTCTCATGTATATATGTGTGTATTATATTCTAGTACACTGTATGATCAGTATATTTTTATACATAAGTAGCTTGGGTTTTCACGCTTACATTTCAGTATATTTTAAATTATTATTCTACTGAATTTTACTTACAGCTTCTTTTTATAAAAAAATTTTTCAGACAGTAACAACAGCAGATCTTTTACTGTAGGGATTCCTGTCTCAGGTATATTTTATTATTATATACAGTATATTTCCGTAGCGCATAGTAACCTGGGGCGGGGGTCGCTACATAGCGATAGAAATTTTAGTCGCTATTACTATTTTTAATAACAGATTTATGCCTCTTGTTATTTGTAATAACGACGAGATTTTTTTTCGTCGTTAATACTTTTAACAGTAGAGACCTTTCATTAAAAGTTTTTTGTTTTTTTTTTTTTTTTTTTTTTTGAGTGATGAGCCTTGGGGCACCTCACACTGTAATATTTCAATAAGGCCTACATGGTAAATATAAAAAACACCAGTCCATTGCATATTATATAATTTTAGCAAGGCTCCTACATGTTACATGTATTGGATTTCAATCATGCATGTTTAAGAAATGTTGTTCAAACTTTGAAAATCAAATCAACATAACAAACAAGTAACCAATATCATATAGAGGAAACTCAAAATTATTCATTTGTATAAATACTTAGATATAACAAACTTTCTTATTTGATTTTGAATTTTAATATCAAAATACGTGCGTGAAAATGAGAGTTTAAAAGTTGTAGGACATGTTAGACTGTTTGTTTGATAGAAAATATTAGTTTTATAAAAAGTTATGGTGAGGGCATTTTTGTATTTAGAATTATTTTTGGTTATATTTCGATAACCTTTGACGTAGCGATTAATTTCATATATGCCCTCTCCAAATAAATCTTTTTTTGATTTCTCATAAAAATACTCGCATTCCAGGATCTTAGTTTTACAATTATAACCGCCCTTGCTAATTTCGATAGTAGAAACAGTAATATTTTAACTAACCGTATCATGACCTTCCACGTATGTGATTAAGAAATGACCACTTAAAATTTAGTCTGTTTCAACAGAACACGTGATAGAAGCATAAAAATGGCATATGTTCTGGAAATAACAGAGACATGCTATTAAATCATCATTTTTGTCTAGAAATAAATAAAAAATTATTGAAGTAACTGACTTATCTCTCTCCTTGTATCGTGTTTTTGTTTCATCTACACCCAGCAATTTTCACGCAAACAACTTCGAATATGTCCACTTTGTGAAATCCCCTCCCAAAAAAAAAAAAAAAGATCCTCCATGCAACACTCTTTGAAGGTCTCGCATGGATGCTTTCTATGGCCTGAATCTCATCCATGAAAACCAATATCCTTCTTCATGAATCGGAAGGACCATGACAATGAAATGAAGACTTTCTTATGATATTTTGATCTTTAAATAATTTTCTTATTCCCAAATGCCAGTTCGAGATCCTTATTCTGGATACGCTTTCATATGGCTGGTCTCTTTCACTTTGTTTCTTTGTATATTCGTCGGGGGCGGCTTCCTTGTAATGTACATGATCCTCCCTGAATCCAAATCCACATCGTGGCTAGCCATTGCCGGTGTCACCCTTGTTTGTCTCCCTTGGCTATTCTGGCTTGTCACTTGCATGTATCGGATCGTTTCGCGGGTATTCGGGTTCAGGATGGTCGTAGGTTTCGGTTGCAGTGGTGGGGGTTCCGCGCCTTCGCTTACAGAATCTTCCTGCGGAGACTATGAGACGGAAAGTAATAATGGACAAAGGAAGGAGAGATCATAAAGATGGAAAGGTAATAAACAAACTCCCATCATCAAACAATTCAATGGCCTCTTTCGGACCGAAATCCCATTGACCTCCTGCATTTCGAGATAATGAGTAATTTTATAGAGTTGGTAGCTATATGGATATATCAAGTTGATTTTCTGATCTTCAGGTATGCCTAGCATAGGTGTATTAAATTGAAGGAGAAATTTATTTTACATTTTATATATTTTGCTATTGGTAGATCGGAAAACATCTTCATTATAAACAGAAACATAGTGACGATTTAATCGATGATTACCTCAAATCTTGAAGCTCTTACCACAAAAATACTAATAATAATAATCAAATTTTAGGCATTTCATATTTGAGAAGACCTTCAAGTTTGACCCGCAAGCTTCAGCACCGATATTGTGGCCTCCAAAGTATTAGACCAAATCTTGATTTTGTCTCTGGGGTAGTAGTGGTTTAACAAGTACCCGCCTAATTGTAAAGAATTAATTGTATTTATATTATAATTTAACATCTTTGTCAAGCCATGGACTTGATTAACTACAAACTTGTTAATGCTTAACTGACACTTTGTTTCTGTTTTTAAGTATGTTCATTCCTTCATATTTTATCAAATTGTCATTAGTAAAAATTATTCATAAATAATCACCGCTTCAATCTATATTCATTCTCAACTGCTTCTCTTAAACTTCAAGTGGACTTGTAGTTTGGTAAACTTCATCCTAAGTGCTGCCTTGTTCGGCAACAAATACTAGTTCAATTTATCTTTCAGCCGACTAAATGGCAGAATTGACGTATCGAATCTCTCAGAGTTCAACCGCCGAAATCTTGTCTTTAAAAAGTTACTTCCTGACACGTTCCAAGACTGTTAAGAGACCAGATCCTAGAGTCATTCATCTGTTCCTGAATACGGAAAATAGATAAGAGGACTTTTTAAACTGCCTGAATTAAAGATAAGTGTGAGATATTGGCCCTGGGAAAACAGAACATCTCATGAGCTGATGGTGTCTGTCAAAGGGACTTCAGAGGAGATATTGGCCCTGGGAAAACAGAACATCTCATGAGCTGATGGTGTCTGTCAAAGGGACTTCAGAGGGCTGATTTGTATCAGCCATGACAGAAGCTAGCATTTGGTGCCTCCTCTGCTCATGAGCTTTCCTTCGGTTGGATTCAAGGATTATAAGGAGGGCAGTAACGTCAGCAGGGCTTACCCCTCCCACTCTACTTGCTTGACCAATGGTTTGTGGCCTGACCTGAATGCATGAAAATCCAAATTAAGTTAGCAATCATTTTTGGAAAATCCAGGAACTTTACACGCTCCCATAATGATGCAGAGCAGAGGTTATCAAATAAAATGCATTTTCCTACCAATATTGAAGCAACAATAGAGTAGGTTTTGCTGTTACAGTAGGACATACACAATGACTTCATCCACTGTTTTCAAATTTCATCAGAACCAAGCTCTCCAGCTCTTTGGATTTGGGTAATCCAGCTTGATGTTGAAAACAGATTAAAAGTGAAAGCTAGTTATAATTCCATCCACCAGTTAACTATTAGTTTTGCCAATATATCCATAGTATATTCCTAGGTGATATCAAACAGCTTTCATAATCTTCGTAAACTTACAGTGCAACGTCTTTGAACAATCTCCCATTACATGATGAATATAGATCCTTACGATAATCAATAAAATTTGCACTGTGCATGCCCTCCACAAAAGTGCATGCAGAAGTCACCTGTAAGCATATATGTACTGCTAAATTTACCTAAACTGAGTCTTGTAAATGGAAAAACAGGGAAATGATTCCCATTATTTCATCAAGAAATAATGCTGACCAGACACAATAGATGTGACTCCAAAGAACCCAAATAAAAATAAGTGTTTGCAAAATTTGTACATACAGAAATGACCTATAATTTAGTAGGAATCCAGCCACATTCCAAGTGACTTTAGGCTTATAGTTAAAAAGTCTAGGCATAATCTCATGAATCTCCAATTCCAATTTGTATTATACACTGACACTAGATGAGATCTAAAGACCTTCAAAATCCCAAATACAGAAACTAAAATAAAAAAAATGTCTACCTTTTTTGCCAATTGCAGTGTGTGTGTATTGTCATGAAGTTCAGTATCCAAATTATATATGCTACAAACCTTAGAAAGTTTCTCACGTGCTTCTAGGGACAGAGTTGTCATTGTATAGTAATCCAAGTCTGGTGGAAGTGGCCTATGTTGTTGATGAACCATCTACAAGTAGAACAAGCATACAGGGTTTGAAATATACATAAAAGATAAGCAAAACTCCAACATGATTCCAAATCATGAGTCTCCACCATGGAAAACACTATCAAATTCCTTCTACGAGCCACATGAAGTTTACTACTCACCTGCTGGAGTTGTTGCTGCTGTCGCAGAATGAAGCCCTCATACTTGATATCTATCTCTATGCATTCTTTATCCTGCCTAGTTAACTTTTCATTTCCAAAACCATGCTTATCAAGAACTTTATATTGTATGTGTGGTTTCTTTAAAAGGCTCTCCAATGTTGATGATTCCTTAACAGGCTGACAAGACAATTGAGCAACATCAGCAGCCAAATCTCCGCCTGAAAATAAAAATAATGAGGCAGGTAAAAATTGTTATTCACGTACGTAGAACTAACTGTATACATCCAAGCTTGTTATGAAGAACAACATTCAAACAGTCAGACACACTTCCATAACTGTGTGTTAGGATAAGTGCATAAGTGCAAGGGGAAACTTGTCCTTACCCTATAGGTCAAATTCTATTATAAAATCGGGTAGTTAGGTTATCAAAAGGGAAGGGAAGAAAAAAATATGACTCTTGGGCAAACTTAGAGCTGACAGTGGGAAGTCTCTTGTGCCTTGAATGATCAGAAATGCGAGGTTTCAGAATCCTTAAATTGTCTGGTTTATTCATGTGTAACCATTTTTATCAATAAAATTGTTGTAATTATACAGTGTTTCATGTTTATTTACTGTTTATCAAAAGGGAAGAAGGAAGAAAAAATATGACTCTTGAGCAAACTTAGGGCTGACAGTGGGAAGTCTCTCGTGCCTTGAATGATTGGAAATGAGAGGTTTCAGACTCTTTAAATTGTCCAGTTTATTCGTTTGTAACCCTTTTTATCAATAAAATTGTTGTAATTATACAGTGTTTTATGTTTATTTACTGTTTTATATGAATAATGGAATAAGATCCTAACAAAATGGTATCAATGCAGTTAGATCTGGGTTCCTATTGTAATTCTAGCAAGGGGAATGATTGGAAATGGTGAGGAAGTCAAACAGTCTCCAATTGAAAGTGGAAAATCGCTGGAATATGTGACTGGAATGAAATTAGCTTAGGATATGGTAGAGTGAATTGGAAAAGGGGAGGCCAACCGATGCTGGAAAAAAGTGGTGGGAGGTGATGAGTTAGCGGAAAAGGGAGAAAAAATCGAAGTTGAGGTGACATCAACAAACATGACAACAAAATCAAGCCGAGTCTGAGTAGATGTGGCAGGATTAACAGCACAGGTGATTGCAATGGTGACGGGTTTGGTGGAGGTTGAGTTGAATGTGGACGAAGCAAGAAAAAAATTGAAAAAGAGAACCTGGGAGGAAGTTGCAGGCAAAGAGAAGAAGGGAGAATAAAATCCTGAAAAGAAAAGATGGGACAGCTGACACAGGAAATTAAAAACATAGAAAAAGAAAAGTGCAAGATTAGGTGGCAGAAAAAAGGGGAAAAAAAAGAGAAAAAAGTAAAAAAAAAAAAAGGAACAAGTGGAGAGGTGATGGAAGGGATGAAAAAACAAAAGCAGAAAAAGAAGTATTACATAAAAAAATCCAGCAAAAAAATATATGAAAAAAAAAAACCAAATTTTCCGACCTTGAGAACAAGAGATTTTCAAGGGAAGGGTAATGTTAGGATAGAGGGACACTTGTCCTTATCCTATAAGTTAGATTTTATTATAAACGAGTAGTTAGCTTATCAAAGAGGAAGGGAAAAAAAATTATGAATTTTGGGCAGCCTTAGGGCTGACTGTGGGTGGCCTCCAACACCTCAAATGGCTAGAAATGGGAGGTTTTAAACTCCTCAAATTGTCTGATTTATCCGTTTTTAACCCTTTTATCAATGAAATTATTTTGTCAGTATGATGCAGGACTCCCACTGATACTAAATTGATGTAGGACACGTTCTGATACCAAACCGTTTTAAAACTTGAAAGATAAAGAACATAATAGGATTCAATCGACACATAACCCAAGAGAACAATCGACTAACAATTGAAGATCGATGAACGGTCAGGTTCAATACACGACCTAAAAAACAATCAACTAATGATTGAAAAGAGAATTCATCTCAAATCGTATGTGATAATACCAAAACATTGTCTGGATAACTGAATTACAATGAATTTTAAACCACTTATATAAACTATCAATACTTATCCTATAAAGAATAAGCATCTAACTAAAATCCCTAAATAAGATAATTTAAATAAAATAAGGTACTTAACTAATTAAAATACCCAAATAAAATAGGCCAAAGGACTTATTCTTAGCCATAGTTGGATGCTTTCATAAAGTCTTACCTTTCAAGTTTGTAAAACCCAATGTCCCATCCGTTGATGAAAGCCAACGTTAAGTCTAACTGTCAACAGTTACAATCAAGGGACATTTTTATCATTTTAGGATTAAAACTTTATAAATTAATAAAATAAATTTTATATAAATATAAAATATTATTTAAATATTAAAAAATTTTAAAAATACATTAAAAAAATTTAAAAGTTAAAAAAGAAAGCAACCACCGCCGCAGTACTAACGGCAATGGTCGTCGATAATAGAATCAGGTAGTCGTTTTCGACCACCCTTATTTGGCGGAGACGGTCATATCTGACCGCTAGAAGCAGTCAAAAACGGTCGACCTTGGCCCCACCAATCATTTCAGACCATTATTTTTGACAGAGGTAACCAAATTTAACTGTCTCCATAAAATGAGGAGGCCAGATCTGGCCTCCATTGGAATCAGGTGACTGAAAACGGCCACTCCATTCTATTATCAATGGCCACTACCATCGACATTGACGGTAGTAGCTACTTTAATTTTCCAAAACTTTTAATATTTTTTTTAAATTTTTTAATATTTTTTTAAAAATTTTGAAAATTAATATATTTAAATATTATTTTATAATTTTGTTATAAATTTTTATTTTTAAAAATAATATTTTAGTCATTTTATCATAAAATTTAAGAAAATTCGTCAAATTTAATCAAAGGGTAGGACTTTGGGTTTTACAAACCTGAAAGATGACACTTTGGAAAAGCATAAAACTAGGGGTGGGAATAAATCCTTTGGCCAAAAAAATAATATGAAAATCTTTCTAAATAAAATAATCTAAATAAAATAAAAAAATAACACAATAACCCTAAATATAATTACATTATGATTTTTTTTCAAAATCTGTGATAGGTCTAATCACTGTATTTTTTGTTTATTTACTGTTTTGGATGAATAATGGATTGGGAACATTGTGGTTCATCTAAAGGTGTATATTTTCTGTTACCGTTCTGGCATAAAATCTGTCAGGTGGATGTCTCTCTCTAACTGTCCCTAAAAAGAGATTATTCAAGGATAGATTACAAAAAACAATCTCACAAAAATTAATCTTTGAAATTAACATTTTTTATCCATCTGTAGAAGCTCTATGTTTACTGTCTGTTCAGCAAAAATAAACAAGAAACAAACAAAATTTTTCTACTGCAGTAAAAAGAACAGAAGAAGACGCTTTGTTTTTCTCATTTGCCAAGTTATTGTGTAATCTATATCAGCTACTTGTATAAGGAAAAAACATTTGAGAGAATTTTATATATTGAACTCAGAAAAAACCATAAGTTAAGTTCATTGCAAGGAGTTCTCTCTACATTATCTCACTGGTAGATGCAACTTTCTGTCACTGACAAAGAGAATGATATATACAAACCTGATATTCTGACAGTTTTTAATCGCCTTTTTTCCTGTTCAACTCGAGCTTGCTTCTCCTGGTAAATTTTCCAGCGTCTATCATCTATCAACCCAATTTCATGCCCCAAAGGTGTTAGACGGCTATCCGCATTATCAAATCGCAGAAGTAATCGGTGTTCAGAGCGGCTAAGAGAAAAGAAATAGACATATAATAGAGTTCCGGTTAGCAAGAAAAAATTAAAATGCAAATCAAATTCTTACACCACTCTTGAGTTCAAGATAACAAAATCACTGTGCAAGGGAAATAATGAACTGCCATTAGAACCAAAAGATCTGAAACTCCATTTGCAGACCTAAAAAATAAATGCAAAAGTATACTGATCAAGAATCCATAATTTAGTTTTAGTAGCTAGAAAGGAAGTAATCTGTATTAGGGCTTTCGTTCTATTATGTGGTTTACTATGTTAAGGGTTTATAGGACTTCCACCTAGTTATATTAGGAAGTTTTGGCCCATACATATATTGGACTCTATTTTCCACGGTTATTTTTCCTACATCTTATTCTTCAAGTTTACTCCATTGAGGGAAGGAACTCTTAACCGTATAAATATAAAAGATAATCAGAAATACATTAATGATTTATGGTTCAATCCTTGAGACATTCCCAATCCACATACATTCATTCTAAGCTTACCCCATTGAATAGAAGTCTCTTCATAAAGTCTCATATATACCATCCAAAACACTTACATAAATGCAAATTGAAGATAGAGACAATACTAAAGAACACATACCTCAATGTGCTGGACATGCAAAGGCTCTTAACATGGCATAACTTAATTTTACCTTAAGATAGTTTTATAACTAATGCATTATATATATGTCATAGTGATTATAACGATTAATAGCTCTTGCAAACCTCTGGCTAATCTAGTGCTATAGAGAAATGTGATAGCTCATAATGGAAACAAGTTTCCTCATGACTATAACAAGAACGCTAACAATAAAAAACAATTGAAGATCAAATCAAATGGAATGAAACACTTAGATCAATTACCTTGTCAACATGCGGTAAGGCTCTCGAAGGTCCTTTGTGACCAGATCATCAATCAAAGTCCCAATATAACTACTTTCCCTCTCAAGAACAATTAGAGGCTTTCCATCTGAATGTCTAGCAGCATTTATACCAGAAATAATGCCCTATGGTAAAAAGTATTTACAAAATGAGAATACAGAGTAAATATGGGCATGACAGTAACAATAATTTCTTTTCCACCTGGAAAAGCAACCATTCTTCATGATGTCCCTATAGCATTAAACAATCATTTTAGCAACATAAATCAAATACCCAGGCAGAGAGAAGAACTATATAAAACAGAGTACCTGAGCAGCAGCCTCTTCATAGCCGGTTGTACCATTTATCTGACCAGAGAAGAAAAGTCCCTCAATTTTCTTTGTCATAAGAGACCTTGAGCACTGATGAGCAGGTAGGAAATCGTATTCTACAGCATAAGCAGGCCTTAGCATTGAGCAGTTTTCAAGTCCAGGCAAAGATCTCAAGAGTGGCAACTGTAGTCTCTCAGGTAAACCAGTTGAGAACCCCTGTGACAATGTAAATAGAGAATTATAGAGTGAAATGATGAAAGGAGTATGATTACAGTGACATATATAATAATGAACTAATAATATAAATAATGATCATAAGAATAGAAATAAACACCATCTATGAAGCCATCATTCCATAAACCAAAAAGCTCAACTCTATTAATCAACTCTCTTTAAATTTGAAGAGCACATATATAACGCCTGTTAAATTTTTTCAATTTAACTAGAATTAGAAGCTCAATTACCATTAAGTTAAAAAAGCCTAATAAAGATCTAAAAGATTTGCTTCAAACCTTTGCAACAGGCTTGGGTAAACTTATAGTACATAACCTAAAATTCTACTGGAAATTTCATTTTTGGCTCAGCAGCTACGTCAAATTTCCAGTTGCTTCAAGCAATGCTGACTCACAGAACTTGTTTGGAAAATCTTAGATGTATCCTTTGATTGAATTATAAAATTACATGTACAAAAGTAAATGTGCACTTTCATTGGGACAACATAGGGACACCCCAATTTTAATACAGGGAGAAGTTGCATAATATGGAATTTTCAAATTCGCATGCTGATGTGTCACACAGCATTCATTTGTTTTAGAAACAGCAGAGCACAAATTTCAAACGGTGATAGATTGCAATGAGGACATAATTTGCAATAATTCAAATTTCATCATTCCATTGACAAGCATGTTGACAAGAAGCATTTGGTCTTTCTTCATTATTTATTTATTTATTTTTTGGATAACCCAAAATCCCATACTCATACTACCTGGTTAATCTTAACTGATCGGAAAGATTAAATTCGAGGACCTATGACCACCTAAACCCGTAACCACAAACTAGATAAATCAAAGATTATTGGTTTCATTGCAGCTTGAACCCAAACCACCACCTTAGATGACCTCTGCCCTTACCACTGGGCCAAACCCTCGGAGTCGTTTTTTTTTTTTTCATTCTGTTATACTTAATTTTTATTTTTATTGAGATTTTTCCTCTGCAAATAAGTGGCAAACAAAGAAGATAATATTGAAGCATACCTGCACATAGAGCTCAGGCACAGTACGCCCTTCCGGCTCAAGAAAAATCTGATGAGAATCTTTATCCTGAAACCTAACAATCTGGCACCGAAAAAAATTAGATGAAAGGTTATTTTCAAAATTCTAGTAACATCTCAATAAGAAAAATCTTGACCTAATTTGTGAAACATTGGACATTGTATACAGCAAGATCAAATATACTCATAGCGTCCCTACATTTTAATAAGCTATAATCGTTTGCTCGTTAGTTTAGTATGTATTCAGGGCACACCCAAGTGGATATAAGGGGGTGAGTTATAGCTGTGATGTGATTGCTGGCATCATACCTATCAGCTTAAGCTGTGACAAATTAATAGATAGACAAGAAATAAGGTGAAGCTAGAAAAAGATAGAACTGACCAAAACATAAGACTGAAAGATACCTTATCTTCAATGGAAGGGCAGTACCTAGGTCCCTTAGCTTCAACCCATCCACCATAAGTGGGAGTCTCATGCAAGTTGTCTTTAATAAGCTGGTGGGTTTTTTTTGTGGTGCGTGTTAGATAGCAGCACATTTGTTCCCTTTCGATATGATAATTAGGATCAAAACTAAACCAGCTGACCTGTAAATTATCAACACTTATATGTTACAAATTTCCATAACAATAAATTCATTAATCTTCACTATTTACCAGTAAAATAAAAGAAAAGAGCTAAACAATTTGCTGTCTCAAATTATAAGCTTCAAATTTCCTATGAGTAATATTACTATATGATCATCTCACGAACATTACTTCTGTCATAGGTGGTTTGTCCAATTAAACTAATAAATCAATTTACAAACATCCCTATAACATTCTCATCTAATAACCGTGCAGGAGATCTAATACTTGGGTTTTTCCCTGAACAGAAATAATCCTACTGTCTAAGGCCAGTATGTAGAGCCATCCATGCAAAATAATGTGACCAAACTAACCCCTTTAAAAATCTTAATAGGCTTAGTGAATGCAACATGTTACACAATGAATGTTGAACTGATATAAATATTTAAAATCAGCTCATTTTTAAAGCAAATTGTGAACCATGACTTCAAATCTTGAATCATGCAAAATTAATCCAATGAACCTACACATGGGATTAAATAGAAGGACCTCTTCATCTCCATGCTGCGGTTCAAGTCCAGAAAAATCAACAGTACGACAGTCCACACGTGCTGGGGTTCCAGTTTTTAATCGATCAGTTTCAAATCCAAGTTGTTGCAAGTTTTCAGTCAGCCCATGTGAAGCTGACTCGCCAGCCCTACCAGCAGGCATAGAAGTTCTACCAACCCAAATTTTACCACTCATAAATGTGCCAGTGGTGAGAACAACTGAAGAAGCATAAAAATTCATCCCAAAAAACGTGCTAACACCTTCAACATTATCATTCTTTCCTAGTAAAAGATCTGTCACCATAGCCTCCCTAATAGAAAGGTTTGCAGTGCTGATGATGGAGTAAATAGTACAAGTCAGCAAAAAGGAAACAATAAACTCGACCCACTTTAGACATGTGCATGATAGAAAAATAGTGTGTATTATGATTAGGTATTGGTTACAAAAATAGTCTCTTCATTAACAGACAACACTCGCTAAGTATCTAATTGTTTAGTATGTGTCATCAAGAGAAATAAAACCAAGTAGTACTATGAATTTTCTTAAACAGTACCTAAACATGGATATATAAAATAGTGGTCAAGCTAGTCTTCAAAGAGATGTTAATCCATTTAACATTTTATAGAGCATAGTAGAAGAGTAAGCTGTATGTAGCTGGATTGAGTTCAATATAAGGTAATTATAAGGTTGACAAATTAACAATTCATTATTATATAGCAGTAGAGATGAGACAGTGGGCACAGTAGACTTTTGTATAGATCCTTTTAATTAATAACACTTTCATGGTAGCCAAGTATTCTAAAATTTACATTTTTATGGTATGTATATCATCTAATGTTCAGCAACATCAAGTTCCAGCATCTTTTCAGTCAATAACTTCTCAATAACTAAGTTCGTTATGACACACTCAAAAATCAACATGTTCCCTCTAAATGCATTCCATGATATGTGCTCATTAATCAGTTCACTGGTTTGAATACTATGTAACTTTAAAGTCAAAATTTAGTTGTGCAGTCATATATCTAGACTCACTATCTCAAATATTTGATAGATGTATTCATGCAAAGAAACATTTTGATAACGACTTTAGATGATAAAAGCAATGCATTCGAGAACCAGGGCCAAAATTAAAATTTGATCAAGGAAACAGTAATATACTTACCTCTCAACTATGTTTCTCATTTGCATTGCATATTCTCTCTTGTCAGTTTGAGCACGCAATGCCCGAACAGCCGGCCCTCTTGAGATGTTTAGTACACGCTTTTGCAGATAGCACCTTAAACATGGAGATGGTCATTGGTTGTGCAAAAAGATACAAAGCACCATCAAAACCATGGCAAGTAAAAAGTGGGTGTCCTTGAAATAAAGTAACTTAATAACCTCAGAGAAATAAAAGGGATGGCAATCAAAACTAGAAAAGGCTGTCAGATAGTACAAGCCAGTATAACAAACATAAACTGAGTCAAGAATAGAACTCAAGATATAAAGTCACAATCAGCTAATATGTCATTCAATCAGTTCCATATGGCAATCAATACCAGAAAAGATTGTTTTTTTTTTTGGCTCGTTAATAAATTAGCTAACAAGCCAAAAACAAAAAAACAGGTCACACACATTAATCAGTTCCATAAGCTAGATCATAAATGACATAATGAAACAATAGGAAGGAAATCACAGCTTTCACGCTAAGGGCAACAAGAGTGCTAGATGCAACTTCTCAAATTCTTTATTTGCAGTCACAGATAGCTTTATTTTTATTTTTATTCACTTATTCTATATCTCATTCAATCTTCTGCACCTGGGATATTGGCCTTCCACAAACATAAATTTTAAATAGTTTGCGTAAATAATTTTCGTATTATTAAACATATATAGAAAATTTGGATATTACCTATCGGCAACCTTTCCAATTTCACCACCAAGTGCGTCCACTTCGTGTACAAGCTGTGATTTTGCAGGTCCACCCACTGCGGGATTGCAAGGCTGCACATAACCCATTTCGATAGATAAAAATAACTGAAGAACAAAAAGTTTTCTAAGTCTTTTAAGTACTCTTATCACCGAAGAGGTATTACCTGCCAAGCAATTCGATCAATGTTTAGTGTAAGAAGGAGAGTTTTTGCACCCAAACGAGCCGACGCAAGGGCTGCTTCACACCCAGCATGCCCTCCCCCAACCACTATCACATCAAATCTCTCATCACTATTCCACCCTGCAAAACACAAGATAATAAGCGCTTGCCTGGTTTATGGGCAGAAAATAATTTTTAAATATAATCCAAAAATCTAATTATATCTGCATTTAATGCTTCTTTTTTTTTTCATTTTTTCACTCCGAATTTACACTCTCTTTTAAAAATTTCATTCGAATTTCACATTGCACGGGCACTAAACCCGTTTTAAAAAATGTCCAACAACCATTCGATGAAATTACCAAGAAAAAAAAAACTACCTGCAGAAGTGGAAGTTGGTGTGGCGGAGACGAGGGAAAAGTGGCGGGAGAAGTTGGGGGAGCGGCGGAGATTGCGGCTGAGAGCAAGGAGGTGGGTTGTTGCGGAAGATGAGTGAGAGCAGAGTGGCGCGATCAAGTGGCGCGTAAGGAGAAAGCTAGAGAAATTGAGGTTGAAATTGAGATTGAGGGCTGTCGCCATTGTAAAGTGCAGTGGATTTTAATTTAGAGCTGAAATATGAACATAATTTGCAGAGAGAAGATTGAAACTACCAGCGGAGATTTGTGGGCCGTGAGCATTAGACCGTGGCCACCCAGGTCGCATATTTATTAATGGAGAAATTAATTAAAATAATTCTTTTAATAAAGTTAAAAGGATATTAACCAATTTTATATAGGTTATGCGGATATATTTAAAAAAATGTTGGTTTGATCGCTGCTGAAGTCATTTCAAAAAGCTTGCCATTCTTACCATGATTATTCAACTCCCTAATGTTCCTTTTTACTTCAATTTCTTAGTTAAATTTATCTCCAAAATAAATTTTAATCTACTATTAACTGATTTATTTCAAATTTTTTAAGCTTATAAATATTGTTTTTGGTTATATATTGAATAAGTAATTTTTGAGTTAAATATTATAATTTTGAGTTTGAAATTGGTTATTAGTTAATGAATATTGTTTTGTTTGCCTAAGGTATGATTTAAGTGTAAAAATTGTTTATTTTACTGAAAAATAGTTGATTTTCTATCTGTTGGAATTTTACGGGTTAACATTAAATTTTTGAAATTTAATTAATATATCGATGATATTTTTAGTTTTAACTAGCTGTTAAACAATGAAACTTTGCCTACGAATAATCTATTGATTAGTTTGTTGTGTGAAACAATGTATTGTGAGAGAAATAGGATGATTTTCAAGGTGACATGATCACAGTACTTACTATCCAGGGACGCAATCTCTATCCATGAAAAATGCGGGGCACATTGGTACGCTGTGCGCTTACTAGAGGGTAAAATGATATTTGCCAACCCACGCAATTATTTTTCTTTGTTTAATAAAAGTAGGACCCTAAATGTAGCTGTGACGCCCAGTTGGCTAGAGTTTTTTCAGCGAAATTTAGGGCCATTGTTAAGCGTGACACCTAGTTGGGAGCAAATGAACATTTGCTAGGATATACAAAGTTACTATTCACTATTAATGGTTCACAATAGTCTCGTGTAATTTTTGTTTTTATTTGACTTAATTTCTCATTTTATTTGTTGACTTTCATTCCAATTTAAAAAAAGGGCGAATATAAACTTAACAAAGCACAACTTAAGGTGCAATGAACTGATAGCGGCCACAGACACTATTGAAAAGATTTGGGCAAAATTGATGTTATGACCTAGCTCAGGCAAGCCTTAAGGGATAAAGGGAAATTCATCAGGTTGGTGCACTTGAGAGAGATCGAGCTATCAAAAGGAGGACTGATCTAATGTAGCCTCAAAGAGGCTCGTTTAATCGAAGTTATTCAGTAATAGGAGGATTCAGGTTTGCTCGAAATCAACAAAGTCAAGAATTAGCCTGAGATTCACAAGAAGAGGCACAGAATCGAAGCGTCACGATGAGCCCAAATTTTGTTACAGCATGCATGCATACCCTCTCATGTAGCACTACAAAAGCTACACACCATGACGCGTAAAAGGCCAAAGGACTATTTCCCACCCATAGTTTGAGGTGGGAACAAAGTCTCACCCGCTTAAGTTTAAAAGCCCAGTCTCTCACTTCTAACCTAATTTTTTATAATTTTTCTATTGAAATGACTAAACTACCGTTTTAAAAATTAAAAATTTATAATAAAAATATAAAATAATTTTTAAATATAAATATTTTCTAAAAATTTTAAAAAAATTAAAAAAATAAAAAAATATTTAAAAAATTTTAAATTTAAAAAATTGAAGTAGCCACCTCCGCCGGTATCGGCGGCGGTGGCTGCCCATAATAGAACCAGGTGGCCATTTCCGGCCACTTGGTTCCAGGGGAGGCCAGATCTAGCCTCCCCTTTCGGTGGAGGCGGCCAAATCGGTCGCCTCCAGTTTTGGGGGAGGCGGCTAGATCTGGCCGCCTCTGACAAAATTAGGAGCCGAAAACGGCCGTAAAGGGCCGGCCTTGGCCCCATTGGCCGTTTCCGGCCTTTATTTCGGGCGACACCTCTGCCAAAACTGGAGGCGACCGATTTGGCCGCCTCCGCCGAAAGGGGAGGCCAGATCTGGCCTCCCCTAGAATCAGGTGGCCGGAAATAGCCACCTGGTTCTATTATGGGCGGCCACCGCCGTCGGTGTTGGCGGCGGTGGCTACTTCAATTTTTTAAATTTAAAATTTTTTTAAATATTTTTTTTATTTTTTTTAAAATTTTATATTTATATAAAATTTATTTTATTAATTTATAAAATTTTAATATTAAAAAGACAAAAATGCCCCTGATTATTACTGTACACTTATTATTTTTAATAAAAAAATTGGGTTACAGGTGGGAAACTAGGCTTTTAAACTTAAGCGAGTAAGACTTTGTCCCCACCTCAAACTATGGGTGGGAAATAGTCCTTTGGCCCACCTAAAATGTTTATTGATGGGCAACTAAAGCCTTCCTATGGGCCCATTTTGAAGCAACGAATTTTATTACGCGTTTAATTTTATTTAATTAATTTTAATTGAGATAAAACAAATTAAAATAGGGCATTACCCCTGAACTAATTAATAAATTTACATAAACCTAATTAATTTTATTGTGTTAGACAATTTTTTCAAATATAGTAAAATTGTAAAGTGAATTTTCATTCCTATTTGAGATGTAAGATTTAAATATACATAAATTGGATAAATAACAATCAATCTAATCCACAAGACATAGGCACAAATTATAAAATTTTGAATTAAATATTAATTTATGATTTATAGGAATACTTGAAATTTTTATACAATATGAATCCCTAACAATACTAAAAATACCTGCACTGAAGTGACTAGTTTTCTACCCCTGAAACCTTCTTGTATGATGGTTTTAATGAGTGAAACTATATCCATTAGATTTCGGAGAAGAGATCTAGCCAATATATATATTTGGTTAATGAATCCCTCCATTAAAAATCTAATAACCTAAGGGCCTACACTAATGCTATTTACTT
Source organism: Anacardium occidentale (assembly GCA_026122585.1). Classification (NCBI taxonomy): domain Eukaryota; kingdom Viridiplantae; phylum Streptophyta; class Magnoliopsida; order Sapindales; family Anacardiaceae; genus Anacardium; species Anacardium occidentale. The sequence goes on along the minus strand of JAJEJH010000513.1, from coordinate 4,678 downwards.
AGATCATTATCTTCTAGTATATTAACTTAATTTTATCGAACACTTAAGCCTATCTATATACTAGTATTAGATTATTGAATTATTCAGTTGTATTAAATCAAAATTATAGCTAAGGTTAGTCACATAAGAAAATTTTCTAATATTTTTCCATTTAGGCAACTTTTTTTATTTATTTTACTATTAAGAAAACATAAACAATTTTTTACTTCCAGGTATCTAATATTTTAATTTTAAAATGGTCACTATTTTCAAAAAATAAAATAGTTCAAAAATAAAATTACACTATAATCAATAATGTAGTTAATATGATGACTAATGATAAACCATGACATTCCTTATGTCTTTCAATGACATAAGATTATTCATTATCACAATTATCAATAAATCAAAACAATATGGATCATATATGTGAGTGTGACAGAAATAACACTCAACCATGTGTCTAAAATAGTGTTATGTCTCCGTTAGTCCATGATTTCTCTTTAACTTGTATGTTTTAAAAGAAACAGAACAAATCCTTTTGCTTTCAATGAAGTATGTATGCTTCAACTTTATTCCCGATATCATGAAATATACACATACAATTGTCATACTTAAGAGAAATTGTATTCTGGAGACACATATTGTACCATAATCATATATATACTCATATATCTATATAAACAAATAAATAAAACATATGATCATGATAAAATAATAATATATGTCAACTATATATTAAAGAGAAGAAAACTTGTCATTAAGATAAGAAATTATAAAATTCTCACCAACCTTAAATATCAAGAGACCCTAAACACTCTATGTATTCAACTTGACGATATGTATCATATGTCTCTTTTCTTTTGGTTAGAGATTAACTTATATCAACTTTACATTAATGTATTTTTCTTCAATGTTTTTATTCTTTATGAGGATCCTAACTTTAGGATATTTTATGTAACAACCCGAGGTTAGAATGGTCTTTTTAGGCCTTGATTCGGGGTTAGAAATCGGTTCCAGTGAGATAGGAGGGTAGAATTATCTTTTATTGGTTTTATATGTAGCTTGTGGAAGGAGCACGACCGTGCGTTCTTGTGTGCACGCCCGTGCATCCTTTTCTCGCCATGCACGCCCGTGCGTCTTGTATGTACGCCCATGCATGCCTGTTGGTATATAAACCAATGTTTTCCTCTGCTCGTTTCAGCCAGCTTTTCCTTTTTCTTTTCTCTCCAAGAAACCCTAGCTTTTTAAGGGAGAGATTAGCCAGCTTTAGCAGCCATTCCAACCAAGATTCAACCGAGGATAGAAAGATAGAAAGATAGAAGATCTTAGCAGCTCCAGGTAAGTATTCCCTTACCTTCTTCCCATTTTCTTTGGGTTTGTGTTTCCTTGGTTGGATGTTTTCAGTGATTTGTTCATGTTTTTAGCTTATTAGCAATGTATGTTGCATGCTAGTATGTTTGATTAGAAATGTGATGAGTTTTGGGTTGAGATTTGGTGTGATCTTACGGATTTCGACCGTGGGTGTCGAAAGAGGGCTGGATGCATGCCCGTGCATTCTGGTTTTGAGCAAGGTCACGGCCGTGCGTTAGCCAAAATTTCCAGAGCCTTGCACGGTTGGGCTGCACGCCTGGCACACGGCCCATGCATCTGTATGCACGCCCGTGCGTCTGATAGTGCACACCCATGCGCCTTAGTAAAATGAGAAAAAGAAAAGAAATAAAGTAGAATTTCAATAACAAGATAGAAAAGAAAAGAAAAGAAAGTAAAGAGATAAGAGATAAGATATTTTTCCAGAATCACGCTTTAATCTCCCAGTAAAACGAGAAACTTATCACCAAACTTAAGTAACGTAATCTAGTAATAGGTTACGTTTAGAAAACAGAAATAAAGACCAGAAATAAAATCAAAAACAAAAACAGAACAGAAATAGGAAGACAGAAATAGAAACAGAAAACAGAAACAGAAACAGAACATAAAGAAAAGAGAATTTAAAAGATAACATGCATGAATAGCATCATTCAGCATAGCATGTTAAACAGTATTTTCAGAAAAGGGATTAAATGATCCATTTGCATCAGTTTTCAGTATTCAGGGCTCGATATCTGAGTCAATTATTGAGGGTGAATTCGAGGAGGCATCTGTGGGATCTCAGATTTTTGACCTCGATCAGATTGGTTAGATTTCAGCTTACTGGTCTGAGGACTGGTATGGTAGGACATTTCAGCTTACTGGCACTTCGCTGGTATGGTTTAGCCCACTTGACCAGGATGTCAAATCCTTGTTTTCATCAGTCTGATCAGCATAGCAGGTATCTTCGGATACAGAGATTTTAGAAACAGTTTTCAGAAATAGTTTTTAGAAATAGTTTTTAGAAACATGTTTTCAGTAAACAGGCCCAAGGGCAAATAGCATGATTTCAGTATACCATGATACATAGTACATGGCATAGCAGAGCATACAAACAGAAAGATCAGAATCATGTAAGAATAGAAATAAAAGAAAGATAAAGTTGCACGATATACGTCAGAAATAAAGAAATAAAAGAATTCAGCTAATCCTATTAGAACGCAAGAATTAATTAATCAGAAAAGCAAGAGGATTAGAAGAAGCTTTTAGGCTATCAGGAGCTTAGTTAAGTTCGCCTAGATAGCAGTTAGCAGCAGCAGCTTAGTCTAGAGCCTACTCGAGGGTAGAGGTAGGAGATGCTTACTGAGTGACTTGTCACTCATTCCCCGTGGTTTCCCTTTTTGCAGGTCGGTGTTTTGGGGAGCTGAGCTTGGTGCACAAGATGGCTGGTGTGTGGGATATGGCTTGAGCGGGTTTTTACCCGAGTTTTCAGATATATGTATGTATATATGTTTAGTTTTCAGCAGATAACATGTTTGTGGCTCGCATGCTTTAGATTGCTCATACATTCGGATTGTACAGTATCTTTTATGTTTCAAATATTATTATTATTATTTTATAAACATGAGTTTTATTACAGGATACTGTACAGTGGGTTTTAGTGTCCCATCACATATGTTTAAACCAGCTTCCGCATCATTTTCAGTAAGCAGTAAGAGTAATACCCACTGCTATATATTAAATATATATATATATATATATATATTTATATAAAGGAAAAAAAAATGGTTTACAGTAATATATAGTAGGCGGGGTGTTACATTTTAATTCTATAAGTTTCAATATATTAAAGGTATTTTATTTAATTGCACTATTGTCATAGTAAATAAGGTCTATGTCAAATAGTCTAAAATATAATGCTTGAACCACAAAACTTGAGAAGTTACCCTATTGCATACTCCCAATTCAATTGTCTAAGGTTGAAGCTACTCTTGACGACTACTTAACATTTTTTGAGAATATGGCCCTTTTAACAAGTAAAATATATCCAAAATATATCATCTTTATGCCTACCAAAATATGTTTATCTTTTGCAAATATCTCATTACCTCTTAAAATCCCAACCTAATAATAAAATTTAAATTTAAGTGGTATTCATTTAAAATCTCAAATGCAAAAGCTATATATCAGACTCATGCATAATTATGTATTCGTTAAGCTTCCAATAATGTTATCATTTAACATATGGATTCCTTTCAATTTCATTTTTTACTATATTAATATCCCTATCGTTAAAGTGCTTCAATAGATGCCCAAGTATAAAAATTTTTTAAGGAGATTTTAACAAAGAAAAACAAATCAGACAAAGTGGCAATGGTGAAGCTAAATAAAGAATCTAGTATTATAATTTAGAAAAAGCTTCCACTAAAACAAAAAGATCCAAAGAGTTTCTCTATCCCTTTCACTTTAGGCAATATTTATTATGATAATGTATTATGTGATCTAGGTGTAAGTGTGAATCTAATACCACTTTCTATGTATAAGAAACTAGGGATTGGAATAGTAAAGTCGACATCTATGACTCCCTAACTAGTTGATTAATCAATCAAGTATATTGTGGAAGATATACTAGTCAAGAAGGATAAGTTAATCTTCTTAGTCAACTTTGTAGTCTTAGATATCAAAAAAGATAAGAACATACCACTCCTCCTAAGAAGGCCATTTTTAGTAATGGGAAAGGCCTTTATCGATGTGGAAGAAGGTAATTTAACTTTAAGAATTAATGACAAGAAGATCACTTTTAAAATATATGAAGCTAAAGATATGATGGATAAAAATGAGAAATGCTTTCAAGTAGATGAGTTGGAACAAGTGAAAAAGGAATGCAATATAGATAAAGACATAAAGCCATCATCTAAAAGATGTCATGTAATATCATGAGGTTAGAATAGTCTTTTTAGGCTATAGATCAAGGTTAAGAGAAAGATTTTATAGCTATAACTAGATTCAAGAAAAGTTAAGAGGGTAGAATAGTAATTTAGAGGGCTTTATATGGCCTATGCTTAGAGTACAATTATGCGTCCTTTGAACACATACCCATGTGCCCATTGAGTGTAGAACATGATCGTGCACCTCAATGGCATACAATCGTATATCTCTTTTAAGTCATGCAACTGTATAAAGTAGAGGATCACGTTTTTAAGCCAGTTTCACCCATTTCTATTTTTCTTCCTTTAATTAACCTTAACTAAATTAAAGATTAGGAAGAAGCTACCTAGAGCCGATAAATCCAACTAGGATTCAGTTAGAATTAGAGAGATAGAAGATTTTAGCAATTCTAGGTAAGTAT
>JAJEJH010000512.1:168319-241613 GCA_026122585.1 Anacardium occidentale | reverse complement strand
CATCTAGACATCTAGGGACATACTCCTCTCTATCTATATCATCACAACAAACCAGGGTTAGAAACACATATCACAATCAATTTGGAAAATAAATACCTGACTGTGCTGTGAGGAGGGTCTGGACGACGACTGCGAAGGAGAGAAAAAGCACCATACACTTACAACTTTGCTCTGATACCAACAAATATAGGACCTGCCGCCACGAGTACCCCTCTGTTGCTGAATAATACTACAGGGAGCTTTTTATTAATCACCTGAAACTCGGGTACCTGCGACGGGAATCCTACGAAAATAAAATCGAAACTAAAAATATACAATTCTGCACATGCGGAAGCTATACTGAATATACATCATTGAAATATACATACTGTTCTGTACAATGGGCCCAATGACCTATATCATACATACATATACTGTTTCTGTACATTCGAATGCATCTGAAAACATACAAAAGATACATACGACCACATAGAAACTATACCGTATTTTTATTCTATTAAGAGTACATTAGCCTCCTAAATTTATTGGGTCTCAAGATCTAATAGTGGTAAAAGATTGGATTGAAACAGTAGACAATACTATAGGGTTATTAAGTATGTCAGGTAGAGAGAAAGTCAAGTATACACTGTACATACTTAAAAGAGACATGAGGGTGTGGTGGAAGCATACAAAGACGTTAGTGGATAAAGATAGTTTGACCTGGGTTAAGTTCAGAAGATTATTTGATAATGAGTTTAGAAGTGCAGATATAATATATGCCAAAGCTCAAGAATTTGTTAAGTTAATTTAAGGTTTAGGTACATAAAGGAATATGTAACCCGATTCAATGCTTTGGTAAGATTTATGCTTGGATTAGTAGGATCAGAGTTGAGTAAGGTACAAAAATTTATCTATGGTATGTATCATACCATAGACAGAGATATGATGCTTGGGGCTGCTTCTCCTTAGAGTTTCAATAAGGCCTTAGGGAGAACACTAAGATCAGAGGTATGCCTTCAAAACATGTTCACTAGACCAACTAAAAGAGATATAAATAGGGACAAAAAGCCAATCCAAAAAGAAAATAAAAAGAATAAACTATTTAGAGAAGATGAAAGATATAAAGATCAGCTTCAACTATCAATACGTTCTTGGTGCAATAGAAAACACCTAGTAGAGTGTCTGGCTAATAAGGATATTTGTTTCAAATACTGCTAATCAAAACTTTAGAGTTCAAAGTGCCTTACTTATATAGGTGTTAGTCTTTTCAAAAGTAGAGTTATACTAGCCAGAGATAAAGATAGACCTAACAAAAGATATAAAGTGTATATACTGAGATAGAAACAGACAAAGGTCATTCCATGTATAGGTCCAAGCTGATATTTCTTTTAATACTCCTTATTTGAAGTTGATTGATTATGATGCCATATAGTTTCATTTTCAAATGAGTAGTAGTACAAAGATTTGGTTTTTTTCACTAGTATGGCAGATAAAAGTATCATCTTTAAGTCATCAAATGAAGATATAATGAAAATTGACCAGATGATAGTAGACAAGAAGACAAATGTTTGTTAGACCTTAGTGTATTTTGAATTGATACAAAACTCATATTAAATATCTAACCGGTCTTTACATGATTTGATCCATGACAAAGGGGACTAAAGGGTTTATTTTTGTAAAAATTGTCTGACAAATGATTGTGTGTAATTAGGCCATATAATCATGTTAAGTAAAGACACACTCTCATGTATACCCATTTGTACTCGTATAAGATAGTTTTTACTTAGATACACGACCACGGTAAAACAAAATTTTAGGCATGTGTGCTCCCGCGTGGTAGTTATGTTCTTACCTATGCTATCTTTTACTACATTTCAAGATTCACACATTTAAAAAAGGTATATGACAATATGTATGAGGCATATGACCATGTGTATGAGGCATATGACTATATGTATAAGGCTCACTACAGTGTGTATAAGGTGTATGATCGTGTGTATGAAAAGTGTTAGAAACACCACCATGTATTAGAGACATACGCCTATGTGCAAGGTAAAATCATCCCGTGTGTTTCTTGTATGTTGATAGTGCATAAGTCTTATGCTACCTTTTGAAATTTGAAGAGACATGCATGAAAAGATGATGCACAACTATATGAAGGAATCACCTGACGATGTATATGTATAAAATTAACCGTTGGGCTTATTTATTAAAAGAAGCATAGTCGTGCATAATAAACACACTACCATGTGTTTGCACCAAACTTTTTCCAATGGCTCTTTGATCAGCTTCCAATAACTACCAAGTTTTCCAATTATAAATAAGGAGTTGATTTGAGTTTGTAGGGTGATAGAATCAGACGTATACACTCTCATTCTTCATTCTCTAATTCTTCTCTATTTTCTCTCATTAAAAATATATTGTAAATCATTTGAGAGAGTTTATGAGCTTAACTTTGTATTAACCTAGTTAGAGGTAATTTTGTTTTCCTTATTTTTCCACGAACTTTTAGGCACAATCCTGTGAAACTAGTATAGGGTGTAATCCCTGTAAAAACTAAGTTAAGGGTGTAATCTCTTGTAATCAAAACTAGTATGAGAAAGGTGAAATCCCTTATATCAAAACTATTATAACTTTAGGGTTGAAATTAGTGGAAGGAAATCTTTAAATGGGATTGCTTGAAGTAGTGAATATAAGAAGCGTGGAGAAGCTCTGAACTACTTTAAAATTGGCTGAGCAATTTCTATCCCTTACTCTCTTTATTTATATTTATTTGCTTATATTGATTGCTAGGCTTGTGATTATTGTGTTTAATAAGTCATTTTATGTTGGATGGTTAATTGTGAATAAGAAAAAGTTTTCAAGTTTCCTAAAGCTTTTAAATAACTTATTCACCCATTTAGGTTATTTGCCATTTTGTCTATTCAGGTTCAACAATGTTAGATTGATATTTGAGGTTATACTTTATCTAGGCTATAATCATTTCATTCTTGAAGAGAGAGTTTATGGATAAATTATCAACCTTATCTCAAGAGGGAAAGATATTATAGAGATTGCAGTATTCCCTAAAATGACCAAATAATGTTTAAGCAGATCAAGAGTTGCTCAAACAATAGAGGAGATAGGTTTAGGATCACTAGAAGAACTATAATAATAAGAGATGTTAAGAGATATGACTTAAGTAGCAAGGAATTTGAGACTTGTAAAAGGCCACTTGGCAGATAAAGTTTGAGTTAAGAGAGAGAGAAATCCCCTAGAGTTATTCAAGGAAATTTTGGGGATGATATATTTATAAAGGGGAGAGTGTAACACCCTGAGATTAGAACGATCTGTTAGGCTATAAATTAAGAATTAAAAGAGAGATTATGTGATAATAAATAGATCTAAGAGGGTTTAAGGGTAAAATAATCATTTAGAGATTATAAATGGCTTGTGCATAAGTGCTTTTGAGAGATTTTTCATACACAATACAAAAAAAAAAAAAAAAAAAACTAGAATTCTTTCATGTACATGACCTTATGCTTTGGGGGCATAAGATCGCGCATCTCTGCTGTCTTGTTACCATATATAAAGTAATTTCTCTCAATTATCAAATTATCTTGCATTCTTTCTTCTTTCTTATCAGTTAACCCTAACTCTAGATAGAGAGAGATCGACTAAGAGCAAGTTAGTTGAGCCCAAGATTAAGTAAGAGTTTACAAGAAGAAAAGCATCCAAGTTTGAGGTAAGTCATTTCCTTACCTTTTGCCTTATTTTTATAGCATGTATCCATCTATTTCTAGAATCATTTGAGATAAGAAATATGTTTGATGAGTTAACAACATGATTAGAATATGAAAGGATGAGAGATTTGATGAAATATAAGCTTATAAACATGTGTAAGTTATGTAACGACCCACTGCTATATATTATTATTCTCTATAATTTTTATAAATGAAAACATTATCATGAATAATATGCAGTAGGAATTACAACCCTAACTTTCTTAATTGAAAACATTCATACAGAAGCTTTGGATAAAATGTGATGGGATGTCAAAACCCGATGTATAGTATCTTGAAAGAAAATTCATGTAATAAATGCTATTTAATAATATTTGAAACATACATAATACTATATATCATATGCATGAGCAATACAAAACATACGAGCTGACATACTATCTGCTAAAAATTAAATATAAATATGTACATATAGACAAGACTAAAAACTTGAGTTAAGACCCACTTAAATGGTATCCTAATCTACACATTTCTCGTGCTCCAGCATAGCTCCCCCCAAGACACTAACCTATAAGAAAGGAAACTAAGAGGTATAAGTGAAAAGTCACTTAGTAAGTATCTCTTCTTTTTACCTTTGTGTAGGCTTTATTTTGATCTATCGTTGTGACTCACAAGGTTCTAAGTTCTTTTTTCTAAATTCTTAGTTTGAAAATCACTCTAGCTTAATAGGCTCTACTTAGTCTATTACTAGTCTGACTACTTATCTAAAGAACTTAACCTAGCACTTAACTAGTACTTAACTAGTCTTATAAGTTATTTCCCTTTCTCTAGCTTATCTTACTATTCAAATTTTACTTCATGTCATATCATAAGAACATATGTGTAATACCCTAAGGTAAGAATGTTTTTTCTAGGCCTTGGATCAAGACTATAAGAAAGATTTTATAGTAAGAGGATAGATTTAAAGGAGTTAAGAAGGATAAAATAGTCTTTTTAATGATTTTATATAGTATGTGTGGAGCATGACTGTGCATCCCTTGTGTGAGGAACACAACTGTGCACCTTGTTATACACACTTATATGTCTTCCTTAAGTCATGTACTATAGAAAGTAAAGGTTCTCTTCCTCATCGGAGCGCAACCATTTCTCACCAGTTCTCTCTTTCCCTTTTCTTCAACTAACCATAACTAAATTACTAGAGAAAATCTAGCTTCTAGTAGCCTTCCAATTAGGATTCCAGCCAGAGTTAGAGAGATTGAAGCCATTAGTAGCTCTAGGTAAATATTTCCTTACCTTTTTTCTAATTATATATATATATATATATGTAACCTCCTGGATAAATTATTTAGCGATGTAAGCATGTTCCCAATTTATTAAGCTTGATGGTAAGTTGACGATGTTGAGATAACTGAGATTTTGGAGGTAGAAGCATGTTAGTATGTTTTGTGTGTGTATTTGTATGTGTTTTTTTATTTCAAAAGCATGATTTGTAGTGATCATATGTTATGAGATGATGAGGGTTAGCATAAGTAGCATGTTTTTACTTATTTTTTTGTTATAATAAGCTTGATTGAAAATTGAATAGGACTAGGTTAAGTTTTGGGTAGAGTTCTACAAGTTCTGGAAATAAAATTGCAGAAGTAGAATGTGACACACAACCATGTGCTTAAAGGTACATAACCATGTTGTCATTCATTTTATATGGCCATGGTTGTGTAATACATGCATGACTTAGGCCAGTGTGCCCATGCCTTTAAGTGTACCACTATGTGGCGTACGGGTCACGGTCATGTATGTTTTCCTAATTTCACATGGTTATGCCATAAAAGGTCACGACCATGTGTGTGTAGAAGTTTGCATACCCATGTACATAGGGACACGATCGTGTGTATGGCGAACACAGTCGTACAACCTGAAATGCATAATTGTGTAATAAGCTAGAATTGTGGCAAAAGATTCCATAAGCTAACATGACTAGACACACAACTGTGTATCTATCTTGTATGATTGTGTGCCTTCTTTACATGCCCATGCACTTTAAGGAAACAATAGAATAACCAAGAAATCATTAACAAGGGAGCAAGACAACTGAATAACAAAGAATATAAAATAATAAAATAGAATATTTTTCCAAAATTAGAATCAAACCCCCATAAGTAAGAGAAACTTAGTAATAACCTAGAAATAGCTTAAGTAATCAATAGATTACACTCATAATACATAATGGAAACATGAAATAGTAATATAAATAGTAAAGAAAAAGATAGAACAAAATATAGAATAGTATACACAGAGCTTATTAATAAACTTAATAGGTTACAAAAATATGAACTTTAGTAAGAAATGTAGAAAACATAATTTTAGCCATTTTTCAAATAAATAGGATATAACCAGAAAAGAAGAAAGAACAAAAGTTAACATGCATTATATGCATTACATGACGTGGCAAAGAACATAAGTTAACATGCATTATATGTATTACATGACATGACATGTGAGCTCAATGATTCTCAAAAAGGGATCAAAAGATCATATACATCAGTTTTTCGTATCATAACTCGATATCTATGTTAGTTATTAAGGATGAAGACGAAGGGGCACCTGTAAGACTGTATAGCCTATTAAAAAGGATATCCTGTTAAAGAGGGAGTTTAGTATCTATTAAAGAGAATATGGTCAATGACTAAGCTTGTTAGAGAGAGCGCTAGATGTGTATTAGCAATATTGAAATCACATAGCCAGAGTGCCAAATCCCTATGTTCATTAGCCTGATTAGCACCTTAGTTTTATATTATTAATGCTTCATCATTAGACATCATGCATGCATAGTACATTACATGACATAACATGTTAAGTAGTAATTTTCAAAAAGGGATCAAGGGATCCATATATATAAGTTTTAGCATTGTATCCTGAATATCCAAGTTAGTTAATAATGATGAATATAAGGAGGCACTTGTTAGACTGTATAGCTCATGAGAGAGGGTATCCTATTAGAGAGAGAGTGTAGCAACTATTAGAGAAGATATGGTCATTGATCAAACTTGTTAAAGAAAACATTGGATATGAATCAACAATATTAAACTCACATGGCCAAATTGTTGAGTCCTTATGTTTATTAGTCTAATCAACATAACAAGTATCCACATAGGTACAAAGAGATTTCAAATATAGTTTTCAGATAAAATTTTATTACTCAACTTTTCAATATTTTAGGATTCTTTAAATCTCAGTAGCATTTTCAGTATAACAAGTTTTAGAAAGATGTTTTCAATAATTAGACCCTAGGAGCCAGATACGATTTTTAGCATAACTGGATATAATTTTAACATACTTCACATCATGTCATATATAATACGAGAATAAGCAGATTAGAAAACTTATGCCTGTAATAGTAAAATGAAATAGAACTTATCAGACAAACTGATAAGTAATAAAAAAAGAAAGAACATTTGATATGAAACAGAATATGTATGTAATTTATAACATAAGGCATAAACAAAATAGCAGATAAGAAACAAAGCAACTAAGAATTAGGTAGTACAATTTATAAGCAAATAATGACTCATAACTAATAACAGAGTACTATAGTCTAACATATGACATACTCAGAGCAGAATAGAATAGAAATATGTTTAGCTTCAAAAGAGATCATAACTACCACTGAATAAATATATAATAATAAGATATAGTTTCAATAAGAAACAAACTTTATAGTATAATAAGAAAAGAAAGCAGATAAAATCTCATAACCAGTCATAGGTAGTTTAGAAGAATAAACTTGTTAGATATCTTCGTAGATTATGAAGAAATAAGATAGTAAGAAGAGAAAGTGATAGAGTGCTAGTTAGGAGGATCTAAATGATTCATACCATGCTATATACGTATACCCATATACGTAAATATGACAAAACATGAGTTAGAGTCCAGATGCCTAGATCTTTTGAGAGAAACCTATAAGGTATGCAATAGCATAAATAGAGATAAAAATAGTTCAACTAAAACTCTAAGGAACTTAAGAGCACTCTAGATCTCAGAGTTTAATTACGAAAGAGAATAAGATAATAAATATCAGAAAGAGGACTTAAAGAGTTGAGTTGCATAAGCATATATCCTTTTCATACTACATTGTATACTTATACTCATACATGTACTTAAGATAAAATATAAAGCAAAGTTTATGCAGTAAGAAAAGCTAGAATAGAAGAAGTTATTAGGCTATTCAGAAACTTAGTTAAGTTCTCTAGTTTAGCGACTAGCCAGTTGAGTTGGAGAGCTTAAAACCATGTGTAGCATCCCAGGTTAGAAAAACCCTTAGGGGTAGAGTTTTGGGGTTAGAAATAGAATTCAGAGATAGATTGGGAGTTTAGCAGAATTCAGGGGTGAGTTAGTAACTTTCCAGAGCAGTGTGGCCTTCGTATGATGCCTTTAGGGAGGTTTTAATCATGCGAAGCGCGGGAAATGGATTTCATCCATTTTCCCAGGTGCACTCCCGTGCGCCAAGCCTGCACGCCCGTGCAGGTGGGATAAAAGAAAGAGAAGGACGGGAGATTTTCATTTTCTCACCCATTTCAGCCAGCTTTCTTCTCCTTTTCAGCAGCTTCCAGCCCTAGGAGAGAAGTTCAGCTTCCAGCAGCTCCCAATCCAGCCAGAGATCAGAGAGAATCGCTTGAGTTTAAGCTTCCAGCAGCCATGTCGAGAGGTAAGTGTTTCTTACTCTCTCCTTCAGTTTTCCAGCTTGTTTGATGTGGATGGAAATGTGAGTTTCCATTCCTAGCTTGAGATGCTATGCTTGTATGTATGTATGATGATGAGATGATGATTATGTGTTGATTGCCATGCTTATTTTCCACCCAGAACCATGCATGCTCTGCTGTGTGTGTAGTGTGAGAAAACTTGATGTGTTAATGGTGGAATCAGTAACAGTGGATGGATGTTGAGATTGATGATTGATATGTGTTATTAGAAGTGCCATTTATGTATGTTTCCAGTTAATTTCAGTTTGGATGAGAATCAGTTGGTTTCCAGCGCGTTTCAGGCGAGCCATGTCTGAGCAGAACAAGACACACGACCGTGTGCCCGCAAGAGCACGCCCGTGTGCCCTTGTTTCTGCAAGGACACGGCCGTGTGCACTTCGTGCACACGGGCAGAAAACGCAGGGACACGACCGTGTGTCCTGAGGGACACGGCCGTGTGTCCCATTTATTGCATGAAATGGCCAGAATTCCAGAAGCACACACGCCCAGACGCACGACCAGCACACGGTCCCGTGTGCTGGGGCACACGCCCGTGTGCCTTTGCCTGCACGGCCGTGTGTGTGTGCTACACGACCGTGTGCTTTCCTTGCACGGCCGTGTGTCAGCCAGTTTCTTCCAGAAATTCAGAAATTGATTTATTAAAGGTTTGGTAATCCATCCAAAGGCAATCAGACATCAGATAATTCAGAATTCAGTTAAGAATAGCAGCATATGCATTCAGAGCATAGCATATAGTCTGAATGAGGATCCAGGGATCCGAATTCAATAGTTTTCAGCAGTCAGAACCCAATCTATGGGTTTCAGTTTTGGGGTGAACTCGAGGGGGCATCTGTGGGACCCAGCTTTCTGACACCAGTCAGTCAGCTCAGCAGTATATCAGCAGATCAGTTTCAGCTTTCTAGCCAGTAGCTAGAATGTTCAGCCCACTTGGCCAGGATGCCGAATCCCTGTGTTCATCAGCCTGATCAGCACAGCAGGTACCTTCGGGTACATTCAGTTAGATGCTCAGATACATGCATCATCAGTCATTTTCAGATTCCAGCTCAGCATGTCATTTCATATATTCATATTGACATGCATTAATCAGAAATCAGTAACCAGATAACAGAATAATCAGATAACAGCAGTAATCAGATAAATCAGATTCAGTGCCAGCAAGCGATTAGATGCATGAATAGGGCCGATCAGGTATGCATGCCCTTGTTTGCTGCTTGCGTGGGTTGAGGGAAGTAAGGAATGCTTACTGGGTGATCTTTATCACTCATCCCTTTCCTTCTTCCTTCCTTTTCAGGTCAGTTTGCTGCTGGCGAGGAGCGGGTGGATTGAGGCTGGCGAGGAGGACCCCACACACACTCTCCAGTTTGTATTTTATTTTCAGTTGGACCTGTGAGGTCTTGTACTTGTACGTTTTGCAAATGTATATGTACTCAGATGTAAAACAGTTGTACAGAGCAGTCACATATGTATGAAAGCCATTGGGCTCATTGTATATTTCAGATTTAGTTTCAGCTTCCGCTTGTAATTAGATCAGCAGGTAGTTTTACTTTTTCGTAGGATTCCCGTCTCGGGTACCCAAGTTCCAGTTTATTGAATAAAAGATTAGTTTCTTTCAGCAGCAGGGGTACTCGGGGCGGCGGGTCCTACATTGTTGGTATCAGAGCGTTTCTCTGTGCCATTTTCAGTAGAGATTGAGTTGTAAGTGTGTGGTGTTGCTTTCTCTCCTTCGCAGCCATCATCCAGACCCTCCTCACAGCACCAGTCAGGTATTTCTTTTCCAGCTTTTGCTATGTTTGTGTTTCTAACCCCCTTTGCTTGCGATGCTATAGATAGAGAAGCCTATGTTCCTAGATACATAGATGAAGCCAGTAGTAGTCCCCCTGTCCGTCCCATGAGTGTCAGTGAGGGGCGGCGATCTCAGAGTTCCTCCCATGTGCCAATCAGACCAGATCAGCTCAGAGAGATGATTGGGGATGTTGTCAGAGAGAGTTTACAGCAAGCTGGTGTGGGAAATGTGCCAGAGCCAGCCAACATTAATCCCCCTCAGTATTCAGCTTATCAGTTTCCAGCACAGCCACAGTTTCAGCCACAATATCAGCCACAATTTCAGTCTCAGTTTCAGTTTCAGCCTCAGCCAGAATATCAGCAGCAGTATTACCCTCAGCCTCAGCCTCAGTATTACTCAGTGCCTCAGGCAGCCAGAGAGGCTTATCCGTTTCAGTTTCAGCCTGCCAGAGAGGGTTATCAGTTTCAGCCTCAGCCTGTCAGAGAAGGATATCAGTATCCAGCAGAGTACAGAGAGCACGGTCAGGCTACTAGTACAGAGACAGTGGGTACAAGCTCATCAGGTAGACTTCATCCAATCTACCATCTGCTAGGACCGTATCAGCCAATGAAGTTCAGCGGGTCCAAAGATCCTGCAGTGGCAGAAGAGTGGATTGAGTCAGTGGAGAGTAGCATGGGTCTCTTCACGTTATCAGAGAAAGAGAAGGTCAGATTTGCGACATTCCATCTCCGAGGCGATGCCAAGGTGTGGTGGGGCCTAGCTAGGGCTACCATCCCTGAGCAGCAGATGACCTGGGCAGAATTCAGACGGCTATTTGATGCCGAGTACCGGGGTTCAGAGTTGATGTATTCAAAGGCCCAAGAGTTCATTGAATTGGTTCAGGGGCCTAGTTCAGTACAGGAGTACGCCACAAGGTTCAATGCCTTGGCGAGATTTGTCCCTAGTTTGGCGGGGACCGAGTTGGGCCGAGTTCAGAAGTTCATCCATGGCCTGCATCCAGCAATATCTAGGGATGTCCTGACCGGACCGTACCCTCCCCAGCTGTTCAGTGATGCTTTGGGGAGAGCCCTCAGATCAGAGGCCAGTCTTCAGAAAATGGGCGCCATGAGCCGAGTAGCCGAGAGGGCAGATGAGAGAGATAAGGGCAAGAGGCCACTGTCAGCTAAGAGATCAGCTAGAGGTGTTCAGAGACAGAGGACTGCACCACAGTTTTCCCTGCCACGGTGTACTCAGTGTGGCAGACGTCATTCGGGCGAGTGCCTCGCCGGCCAGATAGTGTGCTACATGTGCCGTCAGCCAGGGCATATGATGGCAGATTGCCCAGCCAGAGGTGGAGCTGGTGTTGGGCCCAGCAGAGGTAGTGGTGGTCAGTTCAGAGGCAGAGGTGGTCCACCCCGAGGCGGACTCAGAGCAGAGAGAGGTGGAGCAGATGCTCTCAGAGGTGGTGCTGGAGCACATGGAGGTGGTGCTAGCACTTCAGGTGGAGGCGGCGGCAGAGCCAGAGTTTATGCTGTCCGCCAGGAGCAGGCAGATGCCATACCCCATGCAGTTACTGGTCAGATTCTCTATCTTGGTACTCCTTTATTTATACTGGTTGATTGCGGGGCCACACACAGTTTCATTTCCAGGGGAGTAGTAGAGAGATTAGGGGTTGACCCTAGTGTGGCCGATAGGAGTATTCTAGTAGAGATGCCAGATGGGAGTTTCGTGGTGAGTGACAGAGTCCTCCTAGATCAGCAGATAGAGATCATGGGTAGGCAGATGAGTATCAGTCTGATTCTGCTGGAGTTAGCAGACTTCGATATGATCTTGGGGATGGATTTCTTGGGGAATTATGATGCAGAGATAGATTGTGGAAGAAAGAAGGTTAGATTCCACATAGGCCCTGATTGTTTCATTTTTGGTGAGGGCATAGTAGACAGTATGATAATCTCGTGCATCCAGGCGAGCAGATTGATGAGGCAGGGTTGTGTAGGGTACTTGGCCAATGTAGTATCCAGCAGTTCAGTGGGGCCAAGTATCGATGAGGTGCCCGTGGTTAGAGGTTTCAGAGATGTCTTCCCAGATGAGCTACCAGGGTTACCTCCAGATCGGGAGTTGGAGTTCAGTGTCGAGCTTCTCCCTGGTGCGGCTCCTATCTCCAAGGCTCCGTACCGGATGGCTCCAGCTGAGCTCCAAGAGTTGAAGAAGCAGTTGCAGGAGCTGGTGGATAAGAAATTTATCAGACCGAGCTGTTCACCGTGGGGAGCTCCGATTTTATTTGTAAAGAAGAAGGATGGGTCAATGCGGATGTGTATTGACTACAGGGAGCTGAACAGAGTAACGGTGAAGAACAAGTATCCCCTGCCGAGAATCGACGACCTCTTTGATCAGTTGAGAGGCGCAGCAGTTTTCTCCAAGATAGATTTGAGATCTGGCTATTATCAAGTCAGAGTAGCAGAGAGAGATGTCCCCAAGACAGCATTCAGGACTCGTTATGGGCATTATGAGTTCGTGGTCATGCCATTTGGGTTGACCAATGCCCCAGCCATCTTTATGGACTTGATGAACCGGGTTTTTCTTGATTGTCTCGACCGGTTCGTGGTGGTATTCATAGATGACATTCTGGTTTATTCCAGAAGTGTAGCAGAGCACGAGGAGCATTTGAGATTCGTGCTTCAGAGACTGAGAGATCAGCATTTGTTCGCCAAGTTCTCCAAGTGTGAGTTCTGGCTCGACAGAGTGGCATTCTTAGGCCACGTGGTGTCAGCAGAGGGAATTTCAGTGGACCCCAGCAAGGTGGAAGCGATTCTCAGTTGGCCAAGGCCGAAGTCAGTGAAAGAAGTTAGAAGCTTCCTTGGGTTAGCAGGCTATTACAGGAGGTTCATAGAGGGATTCTCCAGCCTAGTAAGGCCTCTTACTGCCTTGACTAGGAAAGAGTCTCCATTCGTGTGGTCAAAGGAGTGCGAAGAGCGATTTCAGGAGCTCAAGCAGAGGTTGACCAGCGCTCCAGTTTTGGCGCTACCCCAGGAGGGGGTAGAGTTCGATGTCTATACAGATGCATCCCATCAGGGGATCGGGGCAGTTTTGATGCAGAGTGGTAGGGTCATTGCCTACGCCTCTAGGCAATTGAGAGATCACGAGTTGAGATACCCTACCCACGACCTAGAGTTAGCAGCGGTCGTTTTCGCCCTGAAGATTTGGAGGCATTATCTATATGGAGTCAGATGCAGCATATATTCAGACCACAAAAGTCTGAAATATTTCTTCACCCAGAAAGAGCTCAACATGAGACAGAGGAGATGGTTGGAGCTGGTGAAGGACTATGATTGTGACATCAGATACCACCCAAGGAGAGCCAATGTGGTGGCTGACGCCTTGAGTAGGCGAGTAGCTCTTTCCCGCTTATCAGTTCAGCGAGAGCTGCAGTCTGAGATTGTTAGAGAGCAGATAGAGATAGTGACTGCAGGATTCTCGAGGCTTCAGATCAGATCCTCTTTGTATGATGAGATCAGAGAGGGGCAGATATCAGATGAGTGGACTCAGAGTATGCTTCAGAAAATGTCAGAGAGAGTAGTGCCAGACTTTGAGTTCAGTGATGGGATCTTGAGGTTCAGAGGTAGAGTCTGTGTGCCCCAGAATTCAGAGCTGAGACAGAGGATTTTGTCAGAGGCGCACAGTGCGGTGTACTCAGCACACCCGGGCAGTACAAAGATGTACAGAGACCTCAAGAAAAGTTTCTGGTGGTCAGGGATGAAGAGAGACATAGCAGACTTCGTTTCCAGATGCCTTGTATGTCAGCAAGTAAAGGCAGAGCACCAGAGACCCTCAGGATTACTTCATCCTCTAAGTATTCCTGAGTGGAAGTGGGATGATATCTCCATGGATTTCATCTCCGGGCTTCCTAGAGTTCAGAGAGGATATGATGGAGTATGGGTCGTAGTTGACCGTCTCAGCAAGTCAGCACATTTCCTGCCTATCAAACAGGGAATGTCCACAGAGCAGCTAGCCAGACTCTACATCAGAGAGGTAGTCAAACTCCACGGTGTTCCCAGGACGATAGTGTCAGACAGGGACTCCAGATTTCTGTCGGCCTTCTGGAGATCTCTACAGAGAGCATTGGGAACCAGGCTGCATTTCAGCTCAGCATATCACCCTCAGACAGATGGCCAGACAGAGAGGGTGAATAAGATATTGGAGGACATGCTGAGAGCGTGTTGTATGGACTTCCAGACCGATTGGGCAGAGCTGATTCCTCTAATGGAGTTCGCCTACAACAACAGTTATCAGGCGACAATTCAGATGGCTCTATTCGAGGCGTTGTATGGTCGGAAGTGCAGATCTCCTCTCCATTGGGATGAGATTGGGGAGAGAGATTTCTTAGAAGTATCAGTGGGACCAGAGACGACGCAGAGGATGATTGAGCAAGTCAAGATCATCAGGCAGAGAATGAGACAGGCCCAGGATCGTCAGAAAAGCTACGCAGATCTGAGGCGCAGAGAGATAGAGTTCTCAGTGGGTGACAAAGTTTTCCTGAGGATTGCACCTTACGGCAAGTCCTCAGATTTGGCAAGAAAGGGAAATTAGCACCCAGGTTCATTGGTCTCTACGAGATCCTCGAGAGGATAGGGACAGTAGCCTACAGATTAGCACTGCCAGCCAGCATGGACAGAATCCACAATGTCTTCCATGTGTCCCAGTTGAGAAAGTATGTGGGAGATCCATCTCATGTGCTTCAGTTTTCAGAGATAGAGTTGGCAGAAGACCTCAGTTATCAAGAGCTTCCAGTTCAGATCTTAGACTACAGAGTCAAGGTCCTCAGAAATAAAGAGATTCCACTGGTCAAAGTGTTATGGCGCAGCTAGAGGGTGGAAGAAGCCACCTGGGAGGTAGAGTCTGAGATCAGGGATAGATTCCCAAAGTTGTTCAGGTAAATTCCGGGGTCGGAATTTTGTTAAGGGGGGAGGTAATGTAGCATCCCAGGTTAGAAAAGCCCTTAGGGGTAGAGTTTTGGGGTTAGAAATAGAATTCAGGAATAGATTGGGAGTTTATCAGAATTCAGGGGTGAGTTGGTAATTTTTCAGAGCAGTGTGGCCTTCGTATGATGCCTTTGGGGAGGTTTTAATCATGCGAAGCGCGGGAAATGGATTTCATCCATTTTCCCAAGCGCACTCCCGTGCGCCAAGCCTGCACGCCCGTGCAGGTGGGATTAAAAGAAAGAGAGAGACGGGAGATTTGCATTTCTCACCCATTTCAGCCAGTTTTCTTCTCCTTTTCAGCAGCTTCCAGCCCTAGGAGAGAAGTCCAGCTTCCAGCAGCTCCCAATTCAGCCAGAGATCAGAGAGAATAGCTTGAGTTTAAGTTTCCAGCAGCTATGTCGAGAGGTAAGTGTTTCTTACTCTCTCCTTCAGTTTTCCAGCTTGTTTGATTTGGATGGAAACGTGTGTTTCCATTCCTAGCTTGAGATGCTATGCTTGTATGTATGTATGATGATGAGATGATGATTATATGTTGATTGCCATGCTTATTTTCCACCCAGAACCATGCATGCTTTGCTGTGTGTGTATAGTGTGAGAAAACTTGATGTGTTAATGGTGGAATCAGTATAGATGGATGGATGTTGAAATTGATGATTGATATGTGTTATTAGAAGTGCCATTTATGCATGTTTCCAGTTAATTTCAGTTTGGATGAGGTTTGGGTTGGTTTCCAGCGCGTTTCAGATGAGCCATGTCTGAGCAGAGCAAGACACACGACCGTGTGCCCGCAGGAGCACGCCCGTGTGCCCTTGTTTCTGTAAGGACACGGCCGTGTGCACGAAGTGCACACGGGCAGGAAACGCAGGGACACGACCGTGTGTCCCATTTATTGCATGAAATGGCCAGAATTCCAGAAGCACACACGCCCAGACGCACGACCAGCACAAGGTCCCGTATGCTGGGGCACACGCCCGTGTGCCTTTGCCTGCACGGCCGTGTGTGTGTGCTACACGACCGTGTGCTTTCCTTGCACGGCCGTGTGTCAGCCAGTTTCTTCCAGAAATTCAGAAATTGATTTATTAAAGGTTTGGTAATCCATCCAAAGGCAATCAGACATCAGATAATTCAGAATTCAGTTAAGAATAGAAGCATATGCATTCAGAGCATAGCATATAGTCTGAATGAGGATCTAGGGATCCGAATTCAGTAGTTTTCAGCAGTCAGAACCCAATCTATGGGTTTCAGTTTTAGGGTGAACTCGAGGGGGCATCTGTGGGACCCAACTTTCTGACACCAGTCAGTCAGCTCAGCAGTATATCAGCAGTTTATCAGATTTCAGCTTTCTCGCCAGTAGCTAGAATTTTCAGCCCACTTGGCCAGGATGCCGAATCCCTGTGTTCATCAGCCTGATCAGCACAGCAGGTACCTTCGGGTACATTCAGTTAGATGCTCAGATACATGCATCATCAGTCATTTTCAGATTCCAGCTCAGCATGTCATTTCATATATTCATATTGACATGCATTAATCAGAAATCAGTAACCAGATAACAGAATAATCAGATAACAGCAGTAATCAGATAAATCAGATTCAGTGCCAGCAAGCGATTAGATGCATGAATAGGGCCGATCAGGTATGCATGCCCTTGTTTGCTGCTTGCGTGGGTTGAGGGAAGTAAGGAATGCTTACTGGGTGATCTTTATCACTCATCCCTTTCCTTTTTCCTTCCTTTTCAGGTCAGTTTGCTGCTGGCGAGGAGCGGGTGGATTGAGGCTGGCGAGGAGGACCCCACACACACTCTCCAGTTTGTATTTTATTTTCAGTTGGACCTGTGAGGTCTTGTACTTGTACGTTTTGTAAATGTATATGTACTCAGATGTAAAACAGTTGTACAGAGCAGTTATATATATATAGTAAAGCCAGTTGGGCTCATTGTATATTTCAGTTTCAGCTTCCGCTTGCAGTGTAAATTAGATCAGCAGTAGTATTTTGCTTTTTCGTAGGATTCCCGTCTCGGGTACCCAAGTTCTAGTTTATTGAATAAAAGATCAGTTTCTTTCAGCAGCAGGGGTACTCGGGTCGACGGGTCCTACAAACGACCTTAGACATGCATCATTGGTTGTGGCATTGTCAACGGTGATGGTGTGCACCTACGAATTTAATAAAAGAACCACACACAAACAAATAAATATAAAAAAAAAAAAAAATAATAGGTAAATAGGAAGTTAGGATGTGTTACACCTTTTTCTGTATGCCCCATTCAGTGAAACAACTATACAATGCTGCTGCAAGGCTTTTGCCTGTTCGGGGAGGAGGCACGTGAACGAAACTCAATATCCGCTTTTGTAAGGTCCACGTGTTTTTATCCACCCAATGTGCAGTTATAACCATGTACTCCAAATTCTGCGCATCCGACTTCCATAAGTTAGTTGTCAAACTAATTCTATGGTGGCAGTCCAGTTGTTTCTTAATTTTCATCGCTTCTGCTTGAACGACCCGTTCACAATCGGCCTTTGCTTGTTTTCGTCCAACTTTTTCATATAACGGTTGTAGGACCGAGCAAAAGAGATTAAACCCTGGTTTCTCAACAACATTGAAGGGCAACTCAGCATCAAGAATGAAATGTACGAGTGCTTCTCTAACCTGCAAACATAAATTAAATGTTTCAATATGTTAATTAAATATCCCAAATAAAATGTTATTGAAATTTGCTTACCTTAGTGTGTTCGTATTTCCCGCTCATTTTTAGAAATGGTACGCTGGTTATAGATGCACTCCCATGCGATTCAATAGGTGTGAACCCTAATACTGTTTGCCCTTTGGGGAGTGTCTCCTTCCCCAATGCTTGCTTTTTTGGAAGACATTGTTCCATGTGTCTCGTTAGATGTGTAGTTGTATGTGTTGATTGAAGCTTCAATTTCTTTTCACAGTACTTACAAACTGCATACCGTGCATCTCCCACGGTAACTATGTTTTCCTCGGGAAAACATTCCCAAACAATCGACGTCTTCCGTTTTCTGGTATTCGGGATAACAGAGGCGGGGGGAGAGGAGGGAGTTGTCGGTGTTTGCTCAACACTAGCACCCATCTGTTGATATTCTTCGTCAGAATCAGACAGGTCAAAATTTTCAACAACCGTCATGTCCACTTCGATATCATCATATGGAAAAAGGTTTTGTTTGGGTGTAGGTTCAGCTGGTTTCGATGGCCTCAACATTTTTCGTCGGTCCATAATCTGTAAAAGAGAGCCAAAAATCCCTGTGTCCTGCGAAAGAGAGAAAATGAGGTTAAAGAAAAAGTAATAGAAAATAATCTGTATACTGCCTGGAACTTTAAATTATTAAGAGTAGTCCACCAATTTTTTATACTTATTAATACCTATTTTATCAATACCTAATATATTAATACTTATTATAAATTAAAATAAGAATCTTATTATGAAAATAACTTATTATCTAATACTTCTATATATATTAATACCTATTTGATGTGTATACCACCCAAGACTTTGGAATTATTAACTTTTATGCCCTTCGTAATTAATGAACTAAAACACCCAAAAAAGTTGACTAGCCAATATAATATATATTTAAGATTTTAGGCATACCACTTTGAATTTACTAATTATACGCTTATGAACTGCAGTATTAATTGATTTTTACTTAAGTTAGGCTATATCCCACTTGAAGAAGCTCAGTATTTAATCAATGTGATTTAGGTGGTGATGTATATAAATATATAGCAAGAAGAAGAGCAAGAGATCACATAGAACTAGAAGCATAAAAAGCTACAATGAACAGACAAGTATGCAAACACACACACACTAACAGAGGAGCAGAAAATCAGAATCCATCAGACCACACTTTGGTGACATAGAAAAACAAACAGAGTTTTTCCCTTTCTAATAGTTGTTTTCCAACTCCAGTCCATGACTGTAGAGTACTAACAGCTTGGAGATTTTGCATGGACCAGGGCAGAAAACTAGTTCACCATTAATATAGAATTGAAATCCAATGATATATTCCAACAGAGTTTTTCCCTTTCTATTTAATTTAACCTTATTTTGTCTTTTATTTAGAAAGATTTGATACTACGTCCACACAAGCTACTGTCTGCATTCCACCTCAATTACAAGAATCAGAATAGCAATACCTCTACACTTACAATGAAATCACATCATCAAACCAAGTGTGAATCAAAGCAATCCACCAAAATTAACAGAAACAACCATTGAAACACCTAAACTACAATAGCCTATAAATTATTAGCACAAGTAACTCAGTAAAAAAAAAACTCAGGACATCACTAACCTGTAATGTGAAAAGTCTATCCTCAAACTGAACTTCCTTTGTTAGAAAATCAGCTCCAATTGTAGCCTTGTATTGATTGCTAAACTTCTCATTCATTTAAAAATAAAAAATCAGAAAATCACCACCAAAAGAATGCAAGAATTCACGTTACATTAACAATAATCTCATTCATTTAAAAATAAAAAATCAGAAAAAAAAACCACTTTATCATTCAATTAATACACAAATCAGAAAAAAAATTAATTAAATTGCTTACCTAAACCGCCGTAACCACAGCTTCTTCCTTCGTCGTGGTTACCAAGCACATGGGGCTGCAGCTGGACTGGATCTGGATCACAACTGAACCGAGACAGAACAAACACGAGGACCGGCCGAACAGATGCGTGCGCCTCGTGGAGTCGTCGTCGACACTGGATTTCCGAGACAGAGGAGAGGAGAGGAGGATGATGGAATGGAGAAAGGAAGAAAGGAAGAAGTTTTCTGGGTCTGGAGAGGAGAAGAGAAGATTTCAAAATCGTTTATTTAAAGACAAAACGACGTCGTTTTGTCTTTAAATAAAACGACGTCGTTTTATTTAAATAAAACGGCGCCGTTTCTGGAACCGAACGAACGGTTCGTTTCAACCGAACATTTCGTAATAGCGTTCAGGTTTGTGTTCGTTTGCACCCGAACGATCTAACTCCGGCTCGTGTTCGCGTTCGGTTCGGGGTTTGGTTAACTTGTTTCGCGATCGAATGAACCGAGCTCCAAAACGAGCCCAAACCCGTTCGCTTCGAATCCAGCCCTACATTAAACATAAATTATCATTACTATATTAAACTTATCCTGCCATCTTATTCTCCTTTCTTTTTTCTTTTCAATTATTTTTTTCTCTCTTTAAAATTTAAAGAGTTAAGTTAAATAAAAATAAAATATAAGAGTTCAATAACATTAATAAAATTTAAAAAGAGTTAATACAAAATTTTAAATAATGTATTTCATAGTTGATGATTTCGAAGAGAGTTAATTTCATGATTTTAAATACTTACTCGTTTGATTTTATCGAGAATTGTGAATCAATGTAATTTGTGATATTAGTATTCACTAATGTTTATGTAAATATAAAATTTAATAAATCTTTTTGAAATGATTGAGACTCGAATTTGAGACGTCCCAACTATTTTATGACATGTGCAACACTAACGTGGTTTGACCACCAATCCCTTCACTATGTTAAACATCTAGTATGGGTATGAAAACCTTATTGATTCAATTTTCAATAAAATTGGTACATAAATCTGGGGGCTTGAAGTGTTATTTTGTAGAATATATGACTTCACGAAGAATTCTTTAAAACCTAAAGGGTTAAAACGTGTTCAGCAGTTTCCCAAACAACATTTTGGGAAAGCCTAAGGGGTGAAATGATTTTAACCCTAAACTCGTCGGCTGGTTCAGTCTTCGAAACACAGCACAAACTTGAAACGTCTTCAGCTTTCGACCTCTGGCGCTCACAACTCTTACTGACCATTCAGACTTTTTCGATTCTTCTTAGAAGATTCGAGTCCCCTATATTTTCTCTCTCGATTTCTTTTCTTTCCGTCTCGTTTCGGTTTTTAGGGTTTTGACTCTAATAATTTCTCCGCCTCGGTAAGTCCACTTCGATTCGATTGAACTCTTCGTTCTCTGCTAATTAAATTTTCGATTTCTGCCTTGCTCGTTCATTATTTACTATTTTTGGCTGATTCAATTTGCTGTTTGACTTATTTTTAGATTAATTTTCTTTTTGGGTTTGTTCGATGATAATACGTACGAATATGACGTTTTCTTTTTATCGAGTAATTGTTTTTTGACTTTTGTTGATGTGCAGGTGATATTTAAGCTTTAGATTCTGCGTCGACGATGGAAGATTGGGGTAAGCATTGTCTTTTTCTTTTATTAGTTTTTTTTGATGAAATTTGGGTGGATTTTTTAGACTGAGGTGGAATTTTAGATTGAGTCTTAAGTTGGTCTTCAATTTTATCTATGAACTGAGTTCTAGTAAAGCGAGTATGTGGGTGGTGGTAAAACATATTAATGTTGTTCGGCTTTCTCCCAGTATGGACTAGTATGTGGGACAAGGATTTGATCTTGTATGCTCATTTGACTTGACAATTTATCGTGTGTTTATTCCTGATTAGATTTTTATCACATGTATACTTTTGCAAATTGGCCTAAGCAGACGACTAAAACTATGCCAACCATGGTGGAAAATTTGAAACACCAACTATGGAAGGTATCTATATGTTTATATTCTCTTTCTTAGGTTGAAATTATGGTGCAGAATACAATAAACAATGAACCTTCTATAAAATCCAGTTCTTGATGTTTTTGGACGTTCTCTTCTGAATTTAAGAGTACTGCTTTTATTTATTTAAGATTTTGGTGGTTTGGGGGAGGGTGGATTGTGGGTTGTATGCATTGTGTTTATTTTATTTTATTGGCGTTGAAATTATGGTGCAGAATACAATAAACAATGAACCTTCTATAAAATCCAGTTCTTGATTTTTTTGGACGTTCTCTTCTGAATTTAAGAGTACTGCTTTTATTTATTTAAGATTTTGGTGGTTTGGGGGAGGGTGGATTGTGGGTTGTATGCATTGTGTTTATTTTATCTTATTGGCGTTTGGAGTTGTGGATAGTTATGCTAAAAATATTATCGTTTAGTATTCTTTTGAACTGTGTTTCTTAGAATTTCCTTTTTTGCGCTCTTGTTTTACATTTTATACAAGAAGGTGATACATTTTTGTTTATGTTTACATCCATTGCAGAAGATGATGTAATTCCACCTCTTCCTGAAAAGGAGCCAGTTAAAAATGCATGGGATGATGAAGATGTAGAAGAGAGCGATGTAAAAGATTCGTGGGAGGATGAAGATGAACCCGCTCCTGTATGGCATCTCAATTTCCAATTTTTATTATATTTATTAAATTTTGGTTTTATTACTTGTGGATGATGTGTAAGAATTACATTAAGCATGCAATCTATAATTAGGTGATTGTGTAGTGAATAATTTTGTCATTTATCAGGGGTTTAAGAACTTGCTCTCTTGAATATAAGCATGGGATCAGGAGATTGATCCACGTTTCTCTACCTGAGTCTTTGTAACTTGTTGTGATCTAAATATTATCTCATTAAGGACATTTATTTATCAAGTGCAAAAATGACTGTCCCTGATTACATTTTTAGTATGATGATATTACTTGAAGTTATTTTAGGGTTCATGTATATCCCTTGATTTCATGTGTAGTTGTCATATGCATGTGTGCATGCAGGGCAGTGTGTAGCGAGTATTGTTGAGCATAGAAGTTGTCTTTTATATAAAGAGTTGCTGAGAGAAATTGAAAAGAATATATATCTCTTAGTGTTGCATCTAGAAGAGTAGTTAAGTAAACTGTGAATTCTCATTTACAAGTCATGCCGTCTGGTATTTCCCTGCTTGTTGGGAGCTGACCTCATCAAGGTCTTAGACGCAAGATCTCATGAATCAATTTCTTATAGCATTGCCTGCTTCAACCCAATACCTGAGGAATCCATGTTCCAAACGATAGAATTTATGCTCTTGAGTTTAGGTTTTTGATGATTTGATGCTTATTTGAATAACCTCGAACGAAGAGCAGTAGGCCCATGCCAGGAACAGCTATCATAATGCCGATCTTCCTAAAAATTATATCCTTGACATCAATTGTATGTTCTATACATAGAAATTTTATTTATTATTTTAGTAAAGGGTAAATAACACTCATACTTGCTGAATTATTCACTAATAGCCACTATAGTTATTGCGTTTTAATTCGGTGTAGGAAAATAATTGATTTTTGATTTGTTTGCCTTTAGGTCACTGTTCACATATATATATTTATTTTGACTGAAATTATTTCTGTATTGCATACATACGTGTATTTATTTTGATTGAAATACATATATACGTATACAATACAGTTATAGTTTCAGTCAAAATAAATACACATATGTGAACAGTGATCTAATGAATAACAAAATCAAAGGTTGATTATATTGTTGCAACGAATTAAAAAACAGTGATTATGATCATTATTAGTGAATAGTTCAATAACCATACGTGCTATATACCCTTTTAGTAAGTGAAAGTTGTATGTTATTGTTTGATTATTTTAACTCATTTGACAGGCACCTGCTCCAGCTGCTCCTGCTGAAAAAGTCTCCAAAAAGGCTGACAAAAAACCTAGTGAGAAAAATAAAAAAGTAGCTGAAGTAGCAAAGGAAGTGCCATTGGATCCTGTAGCTGAAAAGCTTCGCCAACAAAGGTATGTCAACAAAATTGCCCCAATTTTTTTACTAGGGGCAATACCTGATAACTAGTAGCTTCTGTACTGTCAGACTGACCAAATGTGATGCCTTGGCTTGTGCTTCTTTTTATCTCCTCATAGTATTTCTACTGTTTTAGAAATGTGGAAATATGATAAAGTTATGTAATTGTGGCATTTGCTTGGCTTTTTATGTTTTCAAGTGTGAATGGATCAATTTACTTGGGTTTATATGTTGAATTGCGTCTTCCTATCACAGACTTGTGGAAGAAGCTGATTATCAGTCTACAACAGAACTGTTTGCAAAAAGAGGCGATGAGAAGACCATTGATAATTTTATTCCTAAATCTGAAAGTGATTTCTTGGAGTATGCTGAGCTCATTTCACATAAACTGTGCCCCTATGATGTAATGTTATATATCACTGCCATGTGATTAACCTTGTAGGTTTTTGAATTTTTAATCGAGTTTTAGTTTGACACTGACATATTTTCAATTACAGAAGAGCTTCCATTACTTAGGATTACTGAAGGCGGTAATGAGGCTGTCAATGACATCTCTGAAAGCTGCCGATGCAAAAGAGATCGCCTCTTCAGTCTCAGCAATTGCCAATGAGAAGCTCAAAGCTGAGAAAGAAGCCAATGCTGGCAAAAAGAAAGCAGGTAGGAATAGTTGTGTATGCTTATTTACTTTGAGCAACCAAATATGATCCTTTGGATTTCTGTCAAATATCTTTTGTTCTTCATTGACCGGCTCATTGAAAGAGTTGAGATTGCCTTTACTTTGAACAAACCTGCAGAGTATTTTTCCAAATGCAACTTACCCACGTACATAATGTTTTAACATTGTCGAGGCTTGTGGTAAATTGTTTAACCTAATCTCTTGTTATTCTCCAGGTGCAAAGAAGAAACAGCTTCAGGTTGATAGACCGGACGATGACCTTGTTATTGATGCTTACGATGCTGTCGACGATTATGATTTCATGTGAGCACACATTGTCAGTGATTTTGTGTCTTTAATTTAATTTTATTATAATTTTAAGTGTGTCAAAGATATAGGAACTCTGTTTGGTGTCCAACAGTTCATATTCTTGGAATAAGACTTTAGTACTCGAGTTGGACAAGAGTTGAGTTGAGGGATTTTAGTTACTTTTTCCAGAGTGGCCATTTTTACCAGTTTTCTCCCATCCAATGATGTGATGCTCATTTTAGTTTTAAAATTCTTAATTTGTCATCGCAGACGCTTTTACAGTATTGAAAGTTTGATGCATTTTATAAAATATGTTCTATCTTGAGCGTGTGACTTTTTCTCGCAAGCACTTTGAATTTGGATGTGTAAATGAAGCCGAATTGAGCTGAGTAATGTTTTGCTTGAAAATGGTTCGGTTGCATTAAAGTCAAGCTTCCCTTGGAAAGCTCTTGTGAGTGATTTGGAGTTCGTTGAGCGTGGAAATTCATGGCTTGAGTTCAAGTTTAACATTACATCGACGCATTCAAATTCAAGTTAAGTTTAGAAAATTATTAAACCCTATAATTTGAAAATTTTATGCTTCAACCGTAAAATATGCACAGTTTATTTTGTATGTAAATTTCTTTTCATATTCAAAATTAAAAAATAAGATTAAATCTTAGAGATACAGCTGCAAGATACGATTTTTTTTTTTTTTAAGTTCATTAATATTAAGAGTTTATGAGTTTTTAAAGTTGACCAATAATAGACTTTGAGCCTAATAATAATTGAATGAAGTCAACTTAATTTGAATCAAAATATAAATTGAGTTTACGATAAAAGATTGAGTTTGTTTTGATAAAATGAGTTATATTTGATTTAACCCAAATATTCAAATTTAAACAGTCTAAATCAAATATAAAGATGAATTAAATTTAAATCCAATAAGATATTTGAGAATAATGTCTTATTTGATATAATTCATTTTTATCTTTAGAATAAAGATAAGTGACCACCCCTTAACCCAAAAAAAGGATAGTCACTTTTTCATTTTTGCGTGACAAAGATGAATTGATCAATAGATGAATCTCATTTTTAATTGAATGAAACTCACTCGTAAATAAAATAATCTACCTTTACTACGAAAAGGTAGATGCACAACGGTTACATAACATTATTCTTGTTTTTAATTATATCTCAATAATATCATTTGAGTATTAAAAAATGTATAAACATAGTTTTATTATAAATATTGGATAAATCCCATTCAAGCTTTTAAAAGAATCAAGTCCCCTATAATTATTTAAAAAAAAATGTAAACAATTATAAAATCATACCATTTCATGCGTCTGTTCTTGGTCTTCCTGCAGAATTAGTCATGGAGCTTTCAAATAATACTAATTAAGACATGAATCATTCGGAGAACGGCAAATTCTTGATTTGCCGGCGACAGTCTCCGTCTTCTGCCATGTAAATAATGAAAGAAAGAAAGCATTTTTTTTTGTTTTTTAAGAAACAAACCGAATTTAGGAAAGCTTAACGCAGCGCTATCACCAAATTTCAAAATCTTTTGGTCTCTTCGTACTCTTCTTCTAACCCTGTACTCTAAGATTCAACCACTCCGTTATTTCCTTCATAATATCCTCCTGTTCCGGTTCGAAGAGGAGATCATGTAAGAAACCTTTGTATAATTTGATGGTTTTGTCAGTCGAGGATGCCTCCTCATGCAGTTTCCGAGAAGCATTTGGGTCAGTTACAGTGTCGGCGGTGCCATGGAGAAGAAAAAAGGGAACCCGCATTCTTTTCAGATTCTGCTGCAAGTAGGTTGCAATTCGAAGAATCTCGTAGCCAGTCCTTACCCTGATGGATCCAGTGTACACTAGCGGATCAGAATACTTAGCCACAAGCGCCTCAGTGTCTCGAGACACTGGCATCCCCTTCTTATTTGCAGCACTGATTTGGTATCTTGGCAACAAAAACGACACAATCGGAGCTAGCACCTTCGATCAATGAAGAACGTCAATTTTCAAAAACTTGGAAAAACTACTAATTCAGTAGTGTTCTTACCACAAAAATAGGATGTGATGGCTGAACTCCAACTGCAGGTGAGGTGAGTACAACACCAGATACACAGGCCTCGATCTTTGGATCAAGCACTGCCTGATTTGTTCACGTAAACGGCAAAAATCACGACTAGATTCCGGGTAATAAAATCTGTTCACTGGGAAAAGTTATTTAGTACTATGGAAGTATCGATAATTGCATAGAAAACTTACCTTAAGCACAATGGCTGCCCCGGTTGAGTGGCCAAAGCAAAAACATGGAAGGCCAGGATTATCAGCTAAAACCTTCTCAAGAAATGATTTCTGTGTGAAGTTCAAGATAAGATAAATTTAATTGAACCTGGAATTTATTTTAAGGTTACTTTGATCAGCATCTTTGACATGAATCTTAAAACTTACCAAATCATTGACAGCATAATCAAGAGAAGGAACGTACGCATGCAGTCCATCACTTCCACCGTGACCTAGTAGACGAAACAACACATAAACTTATCTGATTGGAAGAGAAATTATCAACAAACTAAATTGAATGATAAAGCAAGATATATTCAATAAGTAATTCCAGGATCCATTGAAATTTAAACTTTTACTTGGGCCAATGTAACTTCAACAAAATGCACTCAATGCAAGTGCCAAATGGCCTATAGACACAATCAATATGAAGCAAGTCCAGGATTTGTTGAAATTTAAGATAAGAAACAAATTGCGTGGCCAGAAGATCTTATATATAGTTATTACGTTATCTTTCTGTCTCCATGAATCATATAAAACATGAACACAGATCCTAGAGGTTTTAGCTCATTTTTGAAGCATGCATACTCTTTTTAAAACTTTACCACTTTTGCAATCATAAGTTCAGACCCAAGCTCACAGATAATAAGCTTACTTATTAAGAGAAGCTTCAGGTCCTACTTTTTGGAACCAATGGGCTTCCCAATTGAATGACTCAATTCCTGCAACATCCAAATATAAATGCATTGTTGAAGAACATAGTCTCTAGACTATAAAGCATTAAATAAGTATGCCATAAATGCATGGTTATATGTAAAATTTTTCAAGAAACTATAAGTAAGCCTTCATAGAGTTTAGCTAGAAGTTCCTGCTAATATACTTTTGAAGAAACAAGTGAAGTTCCCGCTAATATACTTTTAAAGAAACAAGTAGTCTTTGCTTTGTATATATTTCCTCCAAAAATAATCCAAACGCCTTATTTCCACCAAAAGGAAATGGGCTTGAATATGGATAGAGCCCTAATCTAAGTTCATCTTTTTTCCGTATCTTCCCATTATATGTACTGGTGTAGGCTTCAATATCGTCTTCTATTTATTTGGGTCCTGAAGTATGATCCCTTTCTCATGACATAAACTAGAATCAAGGATACATAGGATAACATTTTAAGGGCATTTCAACTACACTAAGGTCCTAAAAATTAGAAGAGCTGCTCTTTCAGTTTTTGGCGCAAAGATTGACAAGCAATTAAAACTCTTCCAGATTATATCTCTCTGCTTTTGGTAATAAGGATAATTTTTGCACATGATCATCATAAGTTGATAAATAAAGAAAATTTTCCCCTGAATCACAGAGGATAGCCACGGAGGAATAGATGATATCATGCTTGTCATACAACACTTAACTGTTGTGACGAAAGTATTAGTGGAGCACAAGGTCAACAAATAATGTAATATATTCTCCAATCTCACTTGTCATTCTAGGACTGAAATGATTTTAGGTATAAAATGCACTTGGAGGAAATATCAAAAACAAATTCAAGGTATGTTAAGGAAAGTTCAAAAAAGAATTAGGTTCCTTATGAATGCAAAAATAAAAAAATAAAAAATTAGCATGTAGACGTGGATTCAAACTTACCAATCCAATCCACCCCGTAAACCTTGAATCCATTAGCATTCAACTTCTTGGCGAAATTACTGTATCTGCCACTGTTTAAGATAACAAAAACTATGTGAACAATACCAAGGTCTTAAACTCAAATAATGTTTACATCAGCAGTTCATAAGCAACAAACCTGTGTTCATTGAGGCCATGCAAAAGCACAAGTAGTCCTCTGTAAAATTAGAGTTAACGTTTTATTTCTCCCAGAAAAATTAAATATAGAGAAGTTTCATGTAGAAGTACTAAAGAACTCCACAATTCAACTAAAACACTATTGCTTTAAAAAATTCCTTATATAAGTCTCTATTAAAGAGAAAATTCAGGATTGTCGGTGTAAAATAGTTGCCCAACTGAAGTAAGGCTGTTATGGACTTGAACAAATCATGCCTCAGGAATTTTGATAGGCAACATTAGACCATGCACAAATATAGCAGAAAGGGTAAAGCTTGTGCTAAAAAATTAAGCCTAGACAGTTAGGAATGGTGCTAACCAATTCTACACAGTGAGGAAATATTAGCTTGCTGAAAATTAAGCTATCAAGGGTAGCAGAGAGCCCAACTGTAAACAGTCAACAGACATGATGGTTTCTAACAATCAGGGAAGAGGCAGTTGATGCCCCACCACTCTATTTTTTGGAAATCATTGAGTGGCACGGTATACAGGCCCCCAAAGGAAACATAGAATATTTTGAAGTATGATTTGAACCCAGCACTTCTTAAACGCACAAATGACTAATTTAAACAAAATGACATTTGTGAACTAATACTTTTGACTAACTTTACGTCTAACTGTTGTGTATGGTAAGCTTCCATGACCCCACACTCACAAGATATGATTGTCAGAACTTCTTCAAGTAGGAAGTTCTTCAGCTGACAAAAAGCTGAATTATCCTTTTGAAGGCTATAAGAAAATGGAAGATCAGCACCTGCATATCAAATTTTGTAATGTCGGACATGTATAATCTTAGCTTCTATTAGGCACAAATTATAAAACAAAAGTAGTAAGTCAGCAACTTAGATGAACTATTCTTCTCTCCTGTTATGAAATCAACATACTACCAAAATTGTAAGTGTTAGTACACATGATTTTATGAATACCAGAAACCCTTTTGCCAAAAAACGTGAAAGATAATATAGATAATGGGACGACTCTCTTGGCTTAAATAGCAAAAAGCATCATTAACAGATTTGGAGATCCCTTGTCAAAAAAAATAAAATTATAAGTGTTAGTTCTGAATGCCAGAAACCCTTTTGGCAGAAAATGTGATAGATGTATTGATAAAGGAAAAACTCTCTTCGCTAAAATAGCAAAATCGATCATTAACAGATCTGGAGATCCCTTGTCAAAAATTTACATGCACCAGAGTGCCTCATGCTAAACTCTGGCCTTTTTCAAGTTTCAAACACTGTTTCCTTAGGAGTACTCTTTTTTATTTTCAAGTTTCACAACCAGCCAAGTCTAGCGACCATATTTTTCATGTAGCATATGCCAACTACACAAGTCTATTTACCAAATTATTGCTGACTTAATCATCCAAGACCTAGATATGAAAATCTAAATGAAAAGGAGTGTGCTACGTTAAGACCATGAACATGAAACATACATCAGTTTACCAAAATGCATCACATATACAATGGAAGCATAATCTGCTTCCCCTTCATTCTACATTCTCTACAAAACCAGTCTCATTCTTCACATCTATTACTTTAGGTTTTGCAAGCCATAATAAAGAAGTTTGCAAAACAAGTTCTTAAATCTGGTTTCAATCTGCAGACTGAAATCTAAAGAGCATACTCTATTTTTTTACGTCATCCATAAAGGACAAACTTTTTTAGACCAGGTGAAACAAATAGCCAAAGCTCCAGTTATATATTGAAATCATTGGGGCACAGTCTGGATACAGAGAAAACAGTCTACACATGCAGACCATAATATTCCTTTCCAATATGATAGTGCCCATCCAATTTAACAGTGGTGACTTGGGATAAGAAAGAAAATAGTTATATTGTCCATGTTGGAACTTCAGCCATTTTGACAAACCAACAATGAAAGTGACAGAGAGCATCAACGTGTTTTTTTTTTTTAATTCCCAATATTCAAATCTAAAGTGGGTGACACTTACAAAAGGCATATTTTGGTAATCTATTCTCTATCTGCCACTTCCTCATCCCATATCGCACAAACTTTTTTATTGAAAAACAACTAATGACAAAAAGTCAAAAAGAAAAAACACACCCACGAATGATCATGAAAAACTTTGTTTTCCAGCAACAAAAAACATGAAAAAGAATATGATGAATTCGTTATCAGAAACTTTTCTCGTTTTTGATAATACATTCCAACTTTATATCCAAAGCTCTGCATGCATAATTACAGTATTACATATCTGCATGTCAAATATTAACACGATAAACACGACGTGGAATATGAGCTATACACATAACTTGTACTAGCTCGAAAAATTCACCAAAAAATAAAAATATTTACACCATTTCCGATAAACTTGTCTTCTTTCTAATACAGTGATTCACAAACCAAACAACAAAACAATCAATAAGTTTCACACAAATTAATCATTTCAAGACAATAATAAAATTCTTAAATAACGAACCTGACATTAACAGAAATCGGAGTCCAGGACTGTGTGAACAACGTATCACCTCTTGAAGTAACAAAAAGAGAAAAATCTCTCTTAATTTTCGGGTAACAATTCTGACATCCACCGTTACAATCATCTAGCAGAACTCTTCTAACCGCCAACGATCTCCTTGCCATAACCTCCTGCTCCAAACTGCCGCCGCCATTTCTCCACGGCACAATCCGCGCCGGTACACGCACGGCGCCGCTCCTCTGAAGATTCTTCTCCAACTCTTTGTTATTCTTCTCCGACGACAAATTAATCACAACGCTCCGTTTCCAGCACCGGAACGGCACCAAAAATATCAAGATAACGGCGTTAATTATAGCGACAAGACACTTCAACGTGCGACGAGAAAAAAGCGCGTTTATGCGTCCGCTGGCGCCGGACGTCAACATCCACGACGTCATTTTAGAACTGGAAATATGTTCAGCCGCCATATTTCAAAACAAACCAAATCAATAAAACGAAACTTACAATATACTAAGTACAGAAACAATATAAGATCAAAATGATGGCGTTGTTATCCAATCAAAATGTTGTTTAGTTTCCCGAAGGTTTTATCAATGGCAAAAGATTGAGGAACTGAGAGAAACTGAAAATGATTCACAATTTCAAAGACGATGAAGATAACAGCTGCTGAATATACAAGAATTTACTAAATTTGGCGTTTAGATACAGCTCAAGAAGACTATGTTTCAGGGCTCCCAACGCCACAACCGGTAACTGTAAACTTAAAATTTCAAAAATTGTTTTTTCTCTTTCTAATTTGATACACGGAGAAGTTGCAGTCTTCCCCACCAGGTCCCAAACCGGGCCTTAAGGAACTTTGCTCATATCGACTAAAATTCCTTTGGGCCGAGCTTGGGTCAGTTTGTTTATAAAAGGGAATCAAATTCAAGTCGAAGAAAATTCAATTTAGTTCGCCATGCAAGCTGAGTGGATAGTACAATTTCACCCATGGTTCAATTAAAATTGTATTAAATAATTATTAAAATAATATTATTAAATAAAAACAATATTATTTTATCAATAAATCAAAAACTCAATCCATAAAATTGAGTCAAAAACTTGAATCATGTTTAAAAGTTCAAATTTAGGGATCAAACTGAACTTTAACTATTTTTAACTTTAACTAACCAAACTCAAACCAAATTTGAAATGTTCTATTTTTCATTTGACCGAATTTAAATCAAGAGATATTCGAACTCAACTAGATTTGTATCTCGACCTCCCTTATATTTTCCTTTTATGCTCTCTATCGATGAACATGAAATATATCATGTCATGATTCATTTGACACATGGCATGTTACATGCGATTGATATGTGATAATCTAAGCCATGAGGATCGAAAGAATTCTTAGTTTTGAAATACAAGAGTAGAGGTGTTGGTAGACCATGCAGGCCCTAGCCCACCATCATTAGCGGGCTTGGGGCATAGTCTAAAACCCCTAAGTTGTGCCTTCACCAGACGGTGTTACATGCTTTTATACCTTACATTTTGAATCCTAATATATGACCAAACTTTGCAATTCTAGTGTTTATGTTGGATAATTTTGCACTAGTTTTTTGTTATTTTAAGTTATATAAACTAAAAATTTATATATTCTGACATGGAGTCTAAGTCTCATACCTTATCTTTGAGTTTCTTATAAGTTGACGGACAATTATTATTTGATTCATGTTATAATTTTAGCCAGTTGTGTTTTGGCACTATGGACACAGAAATATTCCCAATAAAATTCTTTTACCAATTAGAGCTAGTTTAAAGAAATCTTTCGTATCACAGAGTCAAAAATTTATTCATATTTGGGATAACCCATCTGAATTGACTGAGTTTTAATTGGTGAACCTTTCAATCCAAGTCACTTTGTTTAGAGTTTGATTCAAATTGAATTGATTCAATCTTAAAAGTTGGTTTTGTTTAATTTAGTTCGATTTTGCTTAAATTTGTTTAATTCAAATTTGAACTGATTCAATCCAAGTTTGTTTAGAGTTTAACTTGAGTTAAAAGAGTTGATTCATTTTTGAAAACGAGTTGAACTCAAGTTAAAAGAAGTTTGGTTCGATCCGATTCATAAGTTGAAAGATGGTTCAATTTGAATTGAATTTAATTATAGGCGTGATTTGGATTATGTCAAGCAATTATCAATAGATTCAAATCATGAACTCGAGTTAAACTATTTTAAACTATTTTTTAATCTAACTGAACTTGAGGTACTCGTAATTTTGAGCAATCAAAGGTATGTAAACAATAAATTTATAGTTTGAATTCATGACTCAAATTCAAATTTGTGGTTCAACTTCATGTCTCATTAATAACATTGACATCGTTATTTTATGCGACAAATCTAAACCATAAATTTAAACTACGGATTCAAACTATAAACTTGAATAGAGTTAAACTCTCTCTAACTCAAGTTCGGTTCAATTTTAAAAACCAGCCAACCTTTTTAGCTTAAACTTAATTCATATCTGAGCTAAATAAATTCAAACCAAATCAAACTAATTTTCTGAATTGTTCGAACTTAAATCTATTTCAACCCGATCTCCAGGCCGTGAGTTTCACCTAAATAGACAAAATGCACCCCACAGTCCCAACATAGTCTCTGACTGTGATGTTGACAATGCAGTCAAATTTGGGCAAATTTTGCCACTGGATCCCATAAAATACTCAAAGGCCCCCC
The DNA here is from genome assembly GCA_026122585.1 of Anacardium occidentale. Classification (NCBI taxonomy): domain Eukaryota; kingdom Viridiplantae; phylum Streptophyta; class Magnoliopsida; order Sapindales; family Anacardiaceae; genus Anacardium; species Anacardium occidentale. The sequence continues at coordinate 207,576 of JAJEJH010000512.1, read as the reverse complement.
AAACTTTACCAATAAAATTGGAATCAATAATTTGCATATGTGAAATAAAAAAAAATCAAACAAAATAATTATAGTGTTAAAACCAGTTTAGATTAAATTCAAAGGTGAAATACTTTCATGCCAAATTCGAGTTTATTTCGAACTAGAAGTTGCTCAAATTTGATTTAAATCAAATCTAATCGTATTAATATCCGGTTCTTTTCTATTTTTATTTGCTTATTGCATCAAGAAATTGCAATAACATATATATATATATATATATATATATATATATATATATATATATATATCTGTATAAATATTGGGGAGATGATGATTAATTTACTTAGTTCAATCATGTTCTTTGCTGCAGCAGTTGGATCTTCCTAAGGAGAACTCCAAGCTTGGATTCTGCTGAGAAAAAGTGCTTCTGGTCTGAGGAAAAGTGCTTCCCTGCATGCATGAGCATAATACTATTATTACGATACTGTTAACTATTGGATCAGATTGACTCAGTTGAATTGGATGTCGTGGGCCAATTTGTTTGTCAAAATTTTGCGATTAATGAGACTTGAACTGAGTCGATCTAATAAGGAACATTCGATATTAATAACCAAACATTTGAGTCTATAATTGATAGTTAAAAAATAACAAAGGGGTTTGTTGAAGTTACCTGAGATTGAAATCCAGAAGATTGTTGTCTAGATGTTCTTGTTTCAGATATATGCTCATCCATATTACCTGATCTGTTTTGTAGCCAATCTCCTCCACTGTAACATAAATTTCTCAAATTAATCGATTTTTTATGAACATTGACCCTCGATGCTAGATTTGATCGAATTGCTCAAGTTTAAATCGAATAAATCAAATTCGAACTAATGATTAAGCTCGTTTCCATAAAACGACTTGATTTCAGGCCATCACAAAAAAAATTACCTAGATAGTTTGTTCCATATAGTAAAAGGGTCATCGTTATCAAATTCTAGCGATCCATTGGAAACTCCATTATCATGGAATAAGGAGGTCTCATTTCGACGAAAAGATGCTGCTACCAACAAAAAATCTTCGTTACTTGATCATAATAAATCCAATAACAAATCTAATTAAGTCATAATGAACAAATTAGAGAGTGTGTGGAATCAAAAAAGTAAACATTTTGAAACAAATTAACATAAACAATGTAGGAAAAGACCGTGTAACTTATCCTAACTCACCCAAATAAGGTTACATCCAACCGAGTCAATTTCAATATATCCTCACTTCTCTCATTACAAACTTATAATGAATGTATTTGCTAACTAAGTACTATTAGTGTTGGATGCTGAATCAAGCTCAAGTTATACTCAAATTAACTCGTCAAATATCTCAAATGTCTAAAACAATATCGTTTCAATTACTTTGAACGATTTTATTGGCTCTGTAAATCAAACTCGTTACAAATTCAAGTTTGTCCCAGACTCATTTGAGACAAGTTCAAGCTCGAGCTCGATGTTTTAAATTAAATTCAACCCTAATTACTCTATAACTCACATAATAGAATAATGTAAAAACCCTACATCCAATAGGACTGTCATATTAAGAAACATCCATATTTTAATGCATCTTGATCTTATATACACTTACTCGGTTTATGTTACAAAACAAGAATAAATATTATCGGATACAGGTAAATTTATATATCATCGTATAATTGAGTAATCTAATTATATTTATTTTGTTTTTAATTTGAATAACATGATCACGCATCACTTTATTTCTATTTGTGGATATTCAATTGTTTATACATGAAATTTAGTGATATATAATAAGATCGGATAACAAATTGAGGTTAAAAATAAGGTCAAAAGCTGGAATATCTGCCCTACTTATCCTTACCTGAGGAAGCTCCAGGCCTGTTAGAGCTTCTAACAGTTCTATACATCTGCAACAATACAATGCGACAAAACATAAACAAATAAATAAATAAATTGCATATAAATGTTCTTAGAAGAAATAGAAAAAAAAAAAAAAAAGGGTAAGAGGAAAATCCCAGTGAATTTGAGTTTGACTTGCTTTTGGCCACGAGGCTGAGGTTTGGTGAGGACAGTAATGGCTTGTATTATTGAGCAATGATGCCATTTTTTCTTTCCCTTTCTCTCTCTCTTTCAAAAGTTAAAGTTGTCTTCTATATCACAGCAAGCTGACACAATCTACAGTTCAATTCTTTCACTCATTGGGTTCTGTGCCCGATGCTAACAGTGATCATGGATTCTCATCAGCTCGTCACAGTCAGAAGGGAAAAAATAAAATATGGGTCTTCAGTTGCTCTTCTACGAAATATGATTTAGTTTGAGTGTTGGGGTCTCTGGTTTAATTCTAGGGTTTGATGGGTTCTGATTTAAACCGGCTTCTTTGGTTCTTTTGAGAAGAATTTTGAAGTTTTTTTTACCTGTAAATGGCTTTTGACATGAGCTAGTGTTAGATCTTTGACATCCATGAACTCGAGAACTGACTTTGGAGTTGCTCCTGTATATGAAAAGATAAAAGATAAAAGTTCTGTATTGAAAATGAAAGAAGAGGAAGAAGAAGAAAAAGTACTTTCATGGCCGCCGAGGAGTTCAACTGCATGAACAAAACGAGCATGAAGAGAGCTAGTCCAACGCATTCTTGGAGCCCTCATGTTCCTCTTGTTTTGATGATGAAGCTTATTTGGGATAAACCTTGATCTAATCTTGCAGTTCCATAGGTCCGAAGAGCCACCTCCAACTGCATATTGAAACTGAGGCTCCATTGAAGATATCCCAGTGCTAAATAACCTCGGTGGTGCAGCTCCTGAAATTGATCTGTAAGCTTCAAGCGAAGGTGAAGAAGAACCTGAAGAATATGGGATTTGATAGAGTCGAAAGTTATGAGGATCCAGTGATCTTTGAGCGTCAAAATACGGCAAGTTGTAAACCGGAATCCCTTTGATGGGTTTGAATCCTGAAACACCAAGGAGAGAAATTCCATTTGTTTGAGTATTGTTATTCTTTCCGGCTGCAAGTGAGCCTCTTCTTCTTCTGCAGCGACTCTCGGACTCTAAGTCGAAGGCGGCAGAATTGGCTAGAGAGAGCTCAGTGTCTGGAGGTTTAATAGAGGTATCTCCGTGAGATTTTAGGTCATTTCGCCAAATATCAAAGGTTGAATCTTCTTCTTCTCGCTCTTCTTTTGCTTCATCTATGGCTGTACAAACTGAGGAAGGAGCACTGTTTGGAGGTCTTATTTGTAAAGAAAGATCAGGAATTTGACTCAGAGAAGAAGAAGATGATGATTCCTTAAACCAACCTTCGCTGGACATACTTTAGAAACTCTCAAAAACCCCCCTCAACAGAACCTAAGAAGAGATAGAGGTGGTGGAAAGCTCAGAAATTTGACTCAGAATGATGATTCATAAAGACATAATTAGAAGACTTTATAAAAACCCCACCTCAAGAAAAACCTAAAAAAATAGGTGTAAACAGAAGAATATATGATGGAAATTAATCAACAAACATACTTTTAAAAGTTCTCATACAAAACCCTCAAAAACGACAAAGAAGAAGATGAGAAAATATTTTCCAGTCATGAAACTTTCTCATAGAGTGAGGTAAGTGGTGGTGCAAAACATATAGAAAGACAATAATACTTCGCGTATCAACCGTGGCAATTTGTATGTATAATATTATTCACAACAAATAATAAAAAAATATATACTTAAAATAATAATGATATATAAAAATATGATTAAATGATTTTAAATTAAAGATAAAATAATAATTAATTATAAAAAAAGTAATTTAAGTGCCAACAATAAGATACCTAGATAAAAGTGTATAAGTGTAAAATTCATTAAACTCTTAATTTATTGAATCAAAATTCTCACATATATAATATGATTAGTTTAAATCTGAATTTAATGTGATCCAATTAAAATATGAGTTTTTTTTTTTTAAATTGTGAAAGTAAACTCTAAGAGTTAGTCTAACTAGTAAAAGTTCAAGAGTCATAAACAGAAGATCAAAATTCGAATAACAGAATTTTAATAATCTTAATAATAAATTAAATAGTTATTAGATGAAAAAGTAAAAATGTTTTGAATTACATAAAATCTCTTAACAAAAAACTTTAGGCTTTAGTCAAGGCTAAAAATTTTATAAATTAAAATAAAATCTAATCTAATTCAATTCAAGCTCGTGACTAATTGATTTTCAACACAAAACCCAGATAATTTTCCACCCAATATAAAAAAAAACAATTGTGGAAACTGGGAGAAGAGAAAATCATAGTGAGAGAAGGGATATGGGTCTTCTTTTTATTTATTTATTCATTATTATTATTATTATTGTTTTTGAATTTTTCTAGAGCATTTAAATGACAAGGACACTTGAACAAAGGGAGAGCCCTGGTGTCTCTTGGGAACTCTCTCCCAACCCCATCATCTCTCCTTTTCTGTACAGTCAATTAGTTAATACGCAAGCAAATTGCAGAAGGGTTCCTTGTTTAACTTTTGTTGGCCAATTTCGCCTTGCCTCTTTGAAGGCGACGATCGAGGAGCTGAAATTTTTACAGAGAGAGAGAGAGAGAGAAAGAAAGAGAAACCACTGAGCTTCCCAATTCCTTTTCCCCCACTCTCTTCGCTTACCGCCACAACAATCACAATGCCTATTCACATGGGCTTCCAAGTCAAAACATTACGACCTTTCACACCTGTTCTTATGAACAGTCATTCTCTTACGCCGATTTCTGTACCATTCTCCCCACCTTCATTAAATGTCAATCAATCAGATTAGGTTTATAGGTGTAATCAGTTCGATTAAAACCTACGAACAAAATGATTTTGCATAAGATTATGTTCAAACCATTTGTTTGTGTTTGAAATTAATTGGATTTAAATGAGTTTGAGCCTAAATTTTAGAGACTTTGATACATCAAGTTCATAAATTTAAAAAATTCAATTCAAGATGATTAAATTATTTTTATATATTAAAATAATATTATTTTAATAATTTTTTTTTTTAAAATTCATTAAAAAACTTATAATAAGATCATAAAAGAGTTATATATGGTTTGTTAAGCCTCAAATTTACATCCATGAAGCTCTTCAAGTTTGGTTTAATTTGAATGTAACTTTGATTTTTGGTGACAACCCAAGAGCTTTAGTTATTGGATTGTTTTGAACTACGTTATTATTGAGAAAGTTGTGTCGGAAATGTTAGTGAACCATTGGGTCAACCATGGGAATGAGTTGTTGAAAGTAATAAGTTTGAAATCAAGAAAAATCGGAAATAATGAGATCAATGCTAGAAGAAACTGCTTAAAAGAGGAGATTGGTACCAAATATTATTGAAAATGATAAGATTAATGTCAAAAGAAGTTGTCAAAAAGGAGATTGGCATGGGATGAAGACAAAAATGATAATATCGATGCCAAAATGAATTGAAACTGACTTAATTAACATGGGGATGAGTTGTCGAAAAGGAGACCTACAACTAGGGTTTATGTGGTCTCCGAGTAGGGTTTTTGTGTCCTCTCATCCACTTTTTGTATTCTTTCAAAGGATACCATTTTAGTCCTATATCAAATAAAAACAATGAAATCACCCTTCAATAATTCATCAATCAAATGATTCAAACCAACTTTGTCATTAAATGTGTAAACAATCGCACAATAAGAAGAAACTATACGAGATTTTCATATGCATCATGTGTCATATCTTGTAGACAAAATGGTTAATGATATTAACAAAAAAGTTGTTGAATTTTTTATTTGTTATTGAAATAAAAGTTTTTAAAACTCAGAATTATTACATATTTTGATGATCAGAATCAAAGAAATTCTCCAATATGAATACTTATCCTTAATTTTATGTTGTTTAGAGATAAATTCAAATTGAATTACTTTAAATGAGTTTAATCCAAACATATTTTTGAAATATTAATATCAAATTACAATTTAAAAATCGAATCATATTAATTTGATTATTGTATTTATGTCACGTAAGTAAAATCAATTTTTGATTTTTAAGTTTTTTTTTCACCATGTGTTGTTTAGGTTGGAATAAATATTTGTATCCTAATAATAGGAATAAACTCGATTTGAATTATTTAAGTTTCGATTGATGTTAAGCTCGAGTTAAATTATCTTGTCGTATTGATTTTACTGTATCGAAGTTTGTTTTATTAGTAATTTTTCTTTGGTGATTCATCTTCTTCTTCTTTTTTTGATAAATATTTTTTATTTTTCTTATAACTTAAAAGAATTGAGTTTAATGTCAACCTGATTATTTTGAATTTAAATTAAGATCGAAAGAGCCTTTATTCATATTTGATTTGCCTTCCCACTCAACCTAAATGCACATGTTGATATTGTGATTTTGTTATAGGCCAGAGTACGTATTCCCACCCATAGTTTGACCCTGTCCTAAAGCCTCACTTTACAAATTTGTAAAACCCAAAATCTCACCCATTGACTTAATTAATAGGTAAATTTTTTACAGTCAAAAAGTATTTTTATCATTTTAGAATTAAAAATTTATAAAATAATAAAGTAAATTTTATTTTTAAATGAAATATTATTTAACTATTAAAAAATATGAAAATATTCAAGAATATTTAAATTTTAAAAATTAAAACTAGCCACTGCCGCCGGTATTGGTGGCACTGGCGACTGCTAATGGAACTAGATGACCAAAAATAGTTATCTGATTCTAAAGGAGGCTAAATTTGACTACCAAAAACGGTCAAAAATAGTCGACCTTGGCCCTATCGATCGTTTCCGACCACTTGACTCCATTGATTTTAATTTTTTTAGATTTAACTGTTTTTAATATATTTAAAATTGTTTAAACATTTTTTGAAAATTTTTATATATACCTATTGTTTTATAATTTTATTATAAATTTTTATTTTTTAAAAAAGCATTTTAGTCATTTTATCAAAATAGTAAAAAAGTTGAATGAAATTTGGTTCAAGGATGAGACTTTGGGTTTTACAAACTTAAAGGTGGGAATTTGGGTACAGATCAAACTATGGGTGGGAATAAGTTCTTTGGCATTTCTATATCTCAATATATTAATATTATGCCCCACAAGATGATCCATAAAATTTGACATTTATCAATATGGTCCACATATTTGACAAGTTGTCAAGCACCCCCCACAAATTTTAATATTAAATTACACATAAGGTTTGATTTGAATTGAACCAAAAGCAAACAAATATATGTTCCTATTCGATTTATTCATTGTGAGTTTAGTTTGTATTTAAGTTCATTGTTGTCTAAATGTTCTTGTTTCAGATCTATGCTCATCGATATTACTTGATTTGTTTTATAACTAATCTCTCCCACTGCAACATAAAATTCTTAGATTAATCGATTTTTGCCGAACATTGACACCCAATGCTGGATTTGATTGAGTTGCTCAAGTTTGAATTGAACAAATCAAATTTGACCCAATGAATTTTCATAAAATGACTCGATTTTAAGTCATCACAAGAAAAATTACCTAGATAGTTCATTTCGTATATTAAAAAGGTCACCGTTGTCAATTCTGGTGATCCATTTGAAACTCCATTCTCATGAATACAGGAGGTATCCTTTTGACGAAAAGAAGTTGCTACCGACAAAAAATCTTCGTTACCCAGTCACAATAAATCCAATAACAAATCCAATTAAGTCATAATGAAAGAAATAGATGTGTGGAATCAATAAAGTAAACATCCTGATATAACTTAACATAAACAATGTAGAGAAAGAACATGTAAGTTATCCTAATTCACCCAAAATAAGGTTACGTCCAACGAAGTCAATTTCAATGTCTCCTCACCTATCTTGTTATAAACTTACAATGAATGTATTTGCTAACCAATTACTATTAGTATTGGATCTACTGAATCAAACTCAAGTTGAACTCGATTTAGCTCGTCAAATGAATGCCTAAAACAATGTCATTTTAATTACTTTGAATGATTTCATTGGCTCGCAACCTTTGTAAACCGAACTCGTTACAAATTCAAGCTTATTCCAAACTTGTTTGAGCCAAGTTCAAGCTCGAACTCGATCCTGAATTGGTTTAAATCAAATCCAAAATTACTCTCTAACTCATATAAGAGAATAATGTGCTTATAGATTAGATTTTTTTAATCTTTATCAAAAACCCTACATCCAAGAGGATTGTCATGTTAAAAAACATTCGTATTTTAATATATCTTGATCTTATATACACTTACTTGGTTCATGTTAAAAAACAACGATAAATACTAACAAATACAAATAAATTTATATATATTATTATATGATTGAGTGATCTGATTATTTTTATTTTATTTTTAATTCAAATAATACAATCAGATATCAGTTTCTTTATATTTGTCGATATCTAATTGTTTATATATGAAATATAATGAGATATGACTATGTGATTGGATGACAAAAAAAAAAGGATGAAAAATAAGGTCAAAAGCCGGAATATCTGCCCTACTCATCCTTACCTGAGGAAGCTCCAGGCCTGTTAGAGCTTTTAACAGTTCTATACATCTGCAACAACAAAATAAGGCAAAAAAAAAACAAAAGAGTAAATAAATTGCATATAAATGTTCTTAGAAGAAATAGAAAAAAAAGGTGAGAGGAAATTCCCAGTGAATTTGAGTTTGACTTGTTTCTTGACCACGAGGCTGAGGTATGGTGAGGATGGTAATGGCTTGTATGATTGAGCAATGATGCCATTTTTTTCTTTCCTTCTCTCTCTCTCTTTCAAAAGTTAAAGTTGTCTTCTATCTCACAGCAAGCTGACACAATCTACTGTCCAATTATTTCACTCATTGGTTTTTGTGCCCGATGCTAACAGTGATCATGGATTCTCATCAGCTCGTCACAGTCAGAAGGGAAAAAGAAACCATGGGTCTAAATTCAGTTGCCCTCTTACGAAATATGATTTAGTTTGACTGTTGGAGTCTCTGGTTTAATTCTAGGGTTTGATGGGTTCTGGTTTAAACCGGCTTCTTTGGTTATTTTGAGAGGAATTTGAAGTTTTTTACCTGTAAATGGCTTTTGACATGAGCTGGTGTTAGATCTTTGACATCCATGAACTCGAGAACTGACTTTGGAGTTGCTCCTGTATATGAAAAGATAAAAGATAAAGTTCTGTACAGAAAATGAAAGAAGAGGAAGAAGAAGAAGAAGAAAAGTACTTTCATGGCCGCCGAGGAGTTCAACTGCATGAACAAAACGAGCATGAAGAGAGCTAGTCCAACGCATTCTTGGAGCCCTCATGTTCCTCTTGTTTTGATGATGAAGCTTATTTGGGATAAATCCTGATCTAATCTTGCAGTTCCATAGGTCCGAAGAGCCAACTCCAACTGCATATTGAAACTGAGGCTCCATTGAAAATATCCCAGTGCTAAATAACCTCGGTGGTGCAGCTCCTGAAGTTGATCTGTAAGCTCCAAACGAAGGTGAGGAAGAACCTGAAGAACATGGGATTTGATAGAGTCGAAAGTTATGAGGATCTAGCGATCTTTGAGCTTCAAAATACGGCAAGTTGTAAACCGGAATCCCTTCGATGGGTTTGAATCCTGAAACACCAAGGAGAGAAATTCCATTTGTTTGAGCATTGTTATTCTTTCCGGCTGCAAGTGAGCTTCTTCTTCTTCTGCAGTGACTCTCGGCCTCTAAGTCGAAGGCGGCAGAATTGGCTAGAGAGAGCTCAGTGTCTGGAGGTTTAATGGAGGTATCTCCGTGAGATTTTAGGTCATTTCGCCAAATATCAAAGGCTGAATCTTCTTCTTCTTGCTGTTCTTTTGCTCCATCTATGGCTGTACAAACTGAGGAAGGAGCACTGTTTGGAGGTCTTATTTGTAAAGAAAGATCAGGAATTTGATTCAGAGTAGAAGAAGATGATGATTCCTTAAACCAACCTTCTCTAGACATACTTTAGAAACTCTCAAAAACCCCCCTAAACAGAACCTAAGAAGAGATAGAGGTGGTGGAAAGCTCAGAAATTAGACTCAGAATGATGATTCATGAAGACATAATTAGAAGACTTTATAAAAACCCCACCTCAAGAAAAACCTAAAAAAAGTGGTGTAAACAGAAGAATATATGATGGAAATTAATCAACAAACAGACTTTTAAAAGTTCTCATACAAAACCCTCAAAAAACGACAAAGAAGAAGATGAGAAAATATTTTCCAGTTAAGAAACTTTCTTATAGAGTGAGGTGGTGGTGCAAAAGATACAGAAAAACAATAATACTTCGCATAAAAACCGTGGCAATTGTTTGTATACTATTATTCACAACAAATAATAATATAAATATATATTTAAAAAAATAATAACCTCTAAATATATGATTAAGTGGTTATAAATTAAAGATAAAATAATAATTAATCATAAAAGAAATAATTTAAGTGTCAAAGATAAGACACTTAAACAAAAATGCATAAGTGTGAACTTCATTAAAAGCATATTAATATTAAACTTCTAATTTATTGAATCAGAATTATCATATATTTAGTATGATTAGTTCAAATCTAAATTAGAGGTTATCCAATTCAAAATATGGGTTTTAAAAAAAAAAAAAATTATGGAAGCAAACTGCAAGAGTTAGCCTAAGTAGCAAAGGGTCAAGAGTCGTAAATAAAAGATTAAGATTCGAATAATGGAAATTTGACAATCCTAATAATGGTTGAGGAGTAATAAGATAAAAAAGTAAAAATGTTTCGAATACCATAAAAACTCTTAACAAAAAAATTCTGGCTTGAGTCAAAACTAAAATTTTATAAATTAAAATAAATTTGAATCTAATTTAATTCAATCTGGTGACCAATGGATCCTCACCACAAAACCCGGATAATTTTCCACCCAACATAAAAAACAATTGTGGAAACTGGGAGGAGCGAAAATCATAGTGAGAGAAGGGATATGGATCTTCTTTTTACTTATTTATTTATTTATTTTTATTATTATTGTTTTTGAATTTTTCTAGAGCATTTAAATGAAAAGGACACTTGAACAAAGGGAGAGCCCTGGTGTCTCTTGGGAACTCTCTCCCAACCCCATCATCTCTCCTTTTCTGTACAGTCAATTAGTTAATACGCAAGCAAATTGCAGGAGGGTTCCTTGTTTAACTTTGGTTGGCCAATTTCGCCTTGCCTCTCTGAAGGTGACGATCGAGAAGCAGACAATTTTACACAGAGAAAGAGAGAGAGAGAGAAAGAGAAACCATCGAGCTTCACAATTCCTTTTCCCCCACTCTCTTCGCTTACTGCCGCAACAATCACAATGCGTATTCACATGGGCTTCCAAGTCAAAACATTACGATCTTTCACACCTGTTCTTATGAACACTCATTCTCTTACGCGGATTTCTGTACCACTCTCTCCACCTTCATTAAATGTCAATCAATCAGATTAGGTTTATAGGTTTAATCAATTCGATCAAAACCTATGAATAAAATGATTTTGAATAAGATTATATTCAAACTAATTGTTTGTATTTGAAATAAATTGAATTTAAATGAGTTTGAATTTAAATTTTAAGAACTCTTATTCATCAAGTTTGTAAATTTAAAAAGTTTAAATCAAAATGACTAAAATAATATTATTTTAATAATATTTTTAAAAAAATTTCTTAAAAAATTCGTTAAAAAGTTTGATAAGAGAATCATAAAAGAGTTAAATACAGTTCATTAAACCTCAAATTTACATCTATGAAGTTCTTCAAATTTGGTTTGATTTGAACGTAACCTTGTTTTTTGGTGACAACCCAAAACCTTTAGTTATTAGACTGCTTTGAATCATGGTATAATTGAGAAAGTTATTTCATATATGTTAATGAACCATGGGGTTGACTATGGGAATGAGTCGTTGAAAGTAATAAGTTTGACATCAAGAAAAATAAAAAATGGTGAGATCAATACTGAAAAAAACTGTTTAAGAGAGAAGATTAGTTTGGGATAGAGTTGAAAATAATAAGATTGATATTAAAAGGAGTTGTTAAAACGGAGATTGGCATGGGATGAAGACGAAAGTGATAATATTGACATCAAGATGAATTAAAAATGACTTGTTAGCATGGGTATGAGCTGTCGAAGAGGAGACCAAAAACTAGGGTTTGTGTGGTCTCCGAGTAGGGTTTTTTGTGACCTCTCGTCCACCTTTCATACTATTTCATAATATACCACTTTAGTTCTATATTAAATGAAAATGACAAAATCACCCTTTTAATAATTCATTCATCAAATGATTCAAATCAACTTTTTCATTAAGTATGTAAACAATCATATAGGAAGAAGAAAGTATATGAGATTTTCATATACATCATGTATCACATTTTATAGACAAAGTGATCAATAAATTTAATAAAAAAGTCGTTGAATTTTTTTATTTATTATTGAAATAAAAGTTTTTAAAACTCAAAACTATTATATATTTTAATAATCAAAATCAAAGAAATTCTCCTATATGAATTCTCATGCTGAATTTTATGTTATTTAGAGATAATTTTGAATTAAATTAATTTAAACAAGTTTAATCAAAGCATATTTGTGAGAAACTAATATCAAATAATAATTCAATAATCGAATCATATTAATTTGATTATTATATTTATATCAAGTAACTAAAATCAAAATCAATTTTTGACTTTTAATTATGTTAAACTAGTGTCTTATTGATCAAAACCCGATTTTAATGGGTCAAACTCAGGGTTTTAGTGATATTATTTTAAAAACTTGGGAGGAAAAATTGCAAAAATTCAAAGTTTCAGGGGCTAAAACGATACATATTTTCTTTTACCGTTTTAACTCGCAGTTGGAGACCCAGTGAGTGAGACTGAGAACATGAAAGGACCACCGCCCATATAATTGGTCAGTCAGAATGTGAAGATCCCAATTCGCAATTCCATACAGAGGCTCTTCTCCATTCATTCTTCAATGGTACGGGCCTTCGGGGCCTACATGCGAAAATAAAATTGAATTCAATCGACATAAAGTTTGAACGAGTTTAAATTTAATTAATAAAGAGCCAACTTAGACTTCGTATTTGAATTTAACAAATTCGATAAAAATGAGTTTAAGTTTAAATTTTAAAATTTAATGAGACGAATAAAATTTTCTTTTCAAATCTCTTAATGAGTTTTCTAACAAACATTTTAAAATATCATAAAACAATTTTGTTTTAATCGATTCGAATCAAAATTTTCAAAAATTATGAATTTGATAAAATGGACTTTCTTAAAACTTAAACTCAAGCAAGTTTAGCTCGAATTCAGTCCTATCCACATATATTGTGTACATACTAATACTACAGGGGTAAGATGACCTCTTTTTCATCATTTTAAAATTTATCATTACACCCTTATAACCAATGACAGATTTATTCAAACAGTTTAAGTTTCGATCAATGTTACGTCTAAATAAATTGAGTTCAAGCTGAAAATTTTCAATTCAAGCTCGGTTTGGCTTTAACTCTCTCTTGTAGCAATGTCATCTAAGGGTGTAAATTAAGTCGAGTCAAGCTTGATCCAGAATTTGAGCAGTTGAAGTTTGTTATTAGTTGGTTCAATGAGCTCACGAGCTCATAACTCAGTTTAAGTAAACTATATATACATTTTTAAAAATTAAAAAATTTTCACTTATAACCCTAAAAATTTGCTTCGTGCTTTTGATTTTCAAGTTATTGATAAATAAATAAATATATTATATATATATACATGTATGTATGTATGTATGTATAAAAATTGTTGGTTTTAAATTTGTTACTTGAAAATTGAAGGGTTTAAAAGTAATTTTTTAACTAAATTCAAATCGTTGAGTCCTGTCTCAAACTAAATCCAAAAAGTCAATAGCTTGGTGAACTCGAGCTTGAGTTATACCTTTGTATTATCAAACCAAACATTATTTGATTCAATTTAACTTGATTCAATTTTTTTTTTTCGACATTGGTTTGAAGCAGCAATCTTTGTTAATTTAATAATAAATTTAAGAAAGAAAAATGAAAAATAAAAAATTATCTTCATTGCTCCTACTTTTCTTTCCACTAAAATTATGTGCTTTTCATGAAAGTGCTTTTTCACAGAAGTGCTTCTTCTATTGTCCAAAAGGATGTTGATTTTTGTATAGAAGAGGAATAATCAAAACAAAATACTAACATGAAGTTTTTTGTCACCATGTCTTTGTTTAGGCTGGAACAAATGGTTGTACCCCAATAATAGAAATAAACTTGATCTGAATTATTCGAGCTTAGATTGATGTTAAGCTTGAGTTAAATGACTTTTCGTGTTTACTTTATTGCACGAAGTTTGTTTTGTTTGTAATTCTTTTTTGGTGATTCATTTTCTTCTTTTTTTTATAATTATTTTTTAATTTTTTTCTATAATTTAAAATTATTAAGCTCAATATCAAACTGATTATTTAGAATTCAAATTGAGTTTAAAATAATTTTTATTCATATTTGATTCAATTTGAACCCACCCAACCTAATTGCACATGTTTATATAATTTTTTTTTTTTTTTTATATATATCAATATATTAATATCATATCCACCAACTTGATCCTTGAATTTTGATATTCATGATGTGGTCCACATATTTGACAAATAGTGCAAACACCCCCCACCATGAACAAATTTTAATATTAAATTACATAAAAGGTTAGATTTAAACTGAATCAAACACAAACAAATATATGTTTATATTTGATTTGTTCATTGTGAGTTTAGTTTGTTTTCAGGTTCATATTCGCTAAATTTTTTTATAGTAAAGTTAAGATTTAAGAGTTGAGCTTAGGGTTGAATTCGAACCAAACATGTTTGGCTTCGTTTTTGAGTTCGGCTCGAATGAGCCCGAAACGAGCCAAACGAATCCTAACATGAACACGAACACGAACACGAACGGTAATTTTAAAATCCAGCGAACACGAAACCGAATATGAACTATTCGAACCGAACATGAACACAAACCTGAACTTAAAATAATAATTTTTTAATTAAATTTTATTAATTATTTGTATTAATTATAATTTTTAATAAATATAAAAATGAATTATACGAACCGAATACGAATACGAACCGAACACAAACCGAACACGAATACGAACTTTATAAAAAATGTTCGGCGAACATGAATACGAACCCGAACCCGAACAGTACGAAACGAGCCTGAACACGAATATGTTACTGTTTGTGTTTGGTTCGGCTCGAATCCAACCCTAATTGAGCTTGCATTTGATTTGTATTCGTATCAGTATTTATATTCGATTCATATAATTCATATTTATATACTATAAAAAATTATAATTAATAAAATATAATGAAAAAATTTTTAATTTAAGTTTGGATTTATATTTATGTTTAGATTCGTATACGTAAATTTTCAAAACTATAGTTTGAATTCATATTCAGGTTTAAGTAATTTGTTTCAGGTTTATTTAAATTGAATTTTTAAAAAAAATTAAATATATTCAATTCAAATTCAATCCTAATTACACGTATTAAATATTAGATCACAATTTCAGCTTTTGTATGGATAATTTGGTCTTAGAAATGGGCTATATATGATTTAGCTTTGGATATTGTTTTGGGCCTTTCAAAATCTATGCCTAATTAGAACTTAGATTAGTGTTAACTTCAAGTCAAATCATTTGAACTTAGATTAATGTTAACTTCAAGTCAAATCATTCGTATTTATCAAATATTTTTACAGTGAAATTTAGATTTGGATTCAAATTCAAGAGTTGGATTCGCGTTCAATTTATATTCGTATTCGTATTCATGTTTGGTTTATATTTATATTATATTACAAATTATAATTAATAAAATATAATTAAAATTTTTTAATTTAAATTCAGATTTGTATAGTTCATGTTTGGATTCTTATTCACAAATTTTAAAAACGATAGTTTAGATTTCTATTTATGTTCTGGTTTGAGATGTTCTTTTCAAGCTCATTCAAATCATATTTAAAAATAAATCTAAATATATTTAATTCTAATCCAGTCACAATTACACACATTACATATTATATCACAAAAAAAAAAAAAAAAAATCACTTAATTTCAACTTTTGTGTAGATAATTTGGTCATAGAAATAGGCTATGATTTTGCTTTGGATTTTGTTTTAGGCCTTTCAAAATCTAGGCCTAATTAATCAATGGTTGGCCCAAATACTGAATTGACAATAAATCACATTTTTAGTAGTTAGTATGACTAAATTTAAATCGAATCAAATTTAAATTTAAACTTATTTGAATTTGAGTTGTATTGAAGAAGTTAAACTCATTATAAATATGCATAGTTTCATTGATGCATAAATATTTTTTTTTGGATCGATGGATCAATATATATACATTCATTCTACTTAGATAGACTACATTAATCGATTCTCTTGATTGTACACATTACCTATATTAGTATATGTATCCGACAATATGATGAAGGATAAAATTGTAACTTGTTAACAATTGAGTTTTTAAGTATTTGAGTTCTTTCCATTATATATAAATCGAGTCAAATAATTAGTTCAAATATATTTTATCTAATCGATAATTGAATTTGAATATCACTCGAGTTTTAGTTCGAGAATTAAAAAAAATTTTAAAAAGCCAAGATGATGTCATTATGACTAATGAACTTAAATGAGATTAATTATCAAATTTCGATTAAACTAATTTGATTGATCGATTGTCAAACATCAATGTAATCAATAAACTTAAATCAGATAAACCATCAAGTTTGGATTGAATTAGTTGACTGTTTGACTGGTCGGTTTGATTCCAGCCTTAAAACAGAGCTTTCATGTGCATGATTTGCACGTGCCCAATCGACAACAATGAGGGTCAAAATCGTAATTTTATTAAACAAACGATTTTAGAGGTGTTTGAGTAGGTAGAGGGTACGGAATTGACAGTTGAGGCATCTCTCAGGACTACAACGTTTCGGCATATTCTAAAGAATTTCAGAATCTTGTGGCATATTCGAATATCCTTCAAATTTTCCCCTTTCACTCGCCAAACTTATAATTCCCATTAATATTGTCGGCCGTTCCCGACTCGGATGCTCCAATAATTGACTCAACTATTTCTATCAATATCAGAACTTTGGATTCTTCCACTTACACCCCCATCTTCACGTGGGTCACGTAAAACTGTCTGTTTGTCTTCGTTATATTATAGAAGGGTTTATATTTGCAGCGTATCACAAGCCGAGACCACGGAGAGGCAAGAAAAAGAAGAAGAAGAAGAAGAAGAAGGTTTTCACAGAAGCTTTAATGGCAGATTTGTGTAGAAGAAGGAAGGTGGGTTATTTGTGCCTGCTGGTCTTGATCTTTCTATTGTGTTTAGGGTTTGGTTTTGCAGAGCTTGAAAAGTTTCAACAGGCCATTAAAGGGGATGGATCGCTTAGCTTTTTGGTGATTGGGGATTGGGGAAGAAGAGGAGAATTCAATCAATCTGAAGTTGCTTTTCAGGTTCTTTTTTTTTTTAATATATTTTTCTACTTTTTTCAAATCTTCATGAGAAATGTTTAAATGCAGATGGGGAGAATTGGGGAGACATTAGACATAAATTTTGTAGTTTCAACAGGAGATAATTTCTATGACGATGGATTGACTGGGGAAGATGATTCAGCTTTTGAAGAATCATTTTCCAAAATTTATACCGCCCAAAGCCTGCAAAAGCAGTGGTATATAGGTAATTTCCTACTTTTCCAATCTCTCTAATCATATTGGTTAACATCATGAGTGGAACTAACGGTAAATTTAAATCCAATCAAATTCGAATTTAATTTAACTATATAAGAGTTGAGAGTTCGGATTGGTTGACGAATTTGACACGCTTGAAATGAGTTAAATTTAAATTCGATTCAGTTTAACTTATCAGATATATTAAATGTCTAAAATGATTTATTACAATATATATTGATAAAAGCAACGTTATTTTTTATTAAAATGATATTATTTTTATCAAAATAATTTTATTTTTAACAATTTAAAAATCATTAACTTGTAAATTTAGTGAATCGAGCTCGTAATAGGTTTGAGCTCAAACTTACTAAATAATACTCCTAAAATCTAGATTTAGACTGATTTTAAATTCGTTTAAATTAAATTTAAATCTAAATTAATTTGATTCAAATTTAATCTCGGGTCGAACAATTTGATTTGCAACTGATTCATAAATCAACCACGTGTCAAATCACAAGATTGTGACTTAAACGTGATATCTTGCCAATACACATAGAATATGTGTGCCACCAACCCAAATAGATCTCAATTAAATTAAATTTAAAATCTGTATTTAATAATTAAATAGATAAAATTATTATAAAATTTATTCATTGGGCCAATTAATGAATTGATAAAAATGTCTTTGTTGCAGTTTTGGGCAACCATGATTACAGAGGAGATGCTGAGGCCCAACTAAGCCCAGCACTAAGGAATATTGATTCAAGGTGGCTCTGCTTAAGGTCTTTTATTGTCAATGCAGGCAAGCAGAGTAACTCTATCTGTTAATTTGAATTCTTTATTTATTAAATATTTTATAATCAAATATTTTATTTTCCATCTTAATTTCTGCAGAATTGGCTGAGATTTTCTTTGTAGACACCACTCCTTTTGTCAAAAAGTACTTCACTGAAGGAGAGGGTCATACTTACGATTGGCGGGGCATTGGATCACGCAAGTCTTATACCAATAATTTATTAAAGGTATTTTTTTTTTCAAGATTTTTAAAATTTGGTTTAATATTATTAAGGATGAATTTGAACTCGACTAGGTTCATGTTTGAATAGGCTTTACAGAAGTTGAGTTTAAGTATGACTTAGCTCAAGTTCGATTCAATTTTAACTCTTGTTAAATTCGAATTTGATTCATTAAACATTTTAAATGTCAAAATTAATATCATTTTAATATATATTAGGTAAAATAATATTATTTTTTGTTAAAATAGTATTATTTTAATTAATTTGAATAATTTTGATTGAGTTGTGATGCAAATTCAAGGCTTAAAAAAACAAGCTTGTTTTAGGTTCATGCAAAACAAGTTTGAGTTCAATCTCAAATTATAATAATTCAAATTTAGTTTTATATATCATTGGAATTTTATATTTTTTTAAATCTAATTTTTGTTAATATCTATGAGCTCAGGATTTAGAAATAGCGTTGAGGGAATCGAGAGCCAAGTGGAAGATTGTGGTTGGTCACCACACAATTAGAAGTATTGGGCACCATGGAGACACTGAAGAACTTATTAACCATATTCTCCCACTTCTAAAGGTAAATAAATATTGTTGATTAAATTTCAAGCAAAATGAGATCAAATTTCAACTGTTGATTGATTCTAACTCTCTATTGATTTTGTGATTAATTTCAGGCCTACAATGTTGATTTTTACATGAATGGCCATGACCATTGTCTTGAGCATTTCTGTGACAAAGACAGGTAAAAAAAAAAAAAAACGTGTTTAAAGATATGAGGGGTTAAAATTTATTAAATCTATTTTGAATGGTAATTTATACATAGAACGTGTATGTTGCAGCCGTATACAATTTTTGACCAGTGGGGCAGGCTCAAAGGCATGGAGAGGGGACATTAAAGAGAAAAATAAAGAGGGGTTACAATTTTTCTATGATGGGCAAGGGTTTATGTCCGTGGAGTTGAATCAATCAGAAGCAGAAATTGTATTCTATGATGTCTTTGGTGAAGTTTTGCATAAATGGAGTACAAAAAAAGAGCTTCATTCATCTATATAAGTTCCTCAACGAACTTAGGGTTTTATAACCAATGAAAAATCTTTGATCGGATGTACACCCGTCCAATCAAGTTGTGTATCTCATAGGACAAATCTTTCTTAGGATTAGGTGTTGTTTGCTCATAAAAAATCTCTAATATGAAAAATGCATATCCTAATAGATTTTTATGTTACTGGTAGTCTATGTTATTTCTTGGTTCTCACCTTCGAATCCTGGTCTAAAGGTTATAGATTAAGACTGGATTCAATCTAACCTGCTCAAATTTGAATTAGCACGAGCAATTTGTTACTTGCTAGCAAACCTGGACTCACCTATAACATTTCGGTTTGGTCAGTTGTGGGTATGGGACCAACTTTTGTTTTAGCAAGGTTGGAGGCAAAAAACAGAACTTAATTCATGGCAAAATGGTACCTGGAATCGACGTAGGTTTCTACCTCCCACAGGAACGGACCAAAAGTCACAGCAACCTCCAAAATGAGTCTCTTGAAACTGGCAAAGCTGCTCTCGACAAGTTAATTGTTTGAAGAATCAACACTAATCTGAGGTGTTATAACAATCTCTGGTCTTCCAGATAGTGCCTCGGTGTGCTTCTCAATGATGCTAACAGCCTCTTTGGATCTTATTGTTGCGTATCTCTGAAGTCCGCAAACGAGAGGCCTCTATCCCGTGACCAAACCCGCCACGACTCACGCCACCAGCCCAGGTTGAGACTTCAGGGTGCGAAGAGACAGCTTCTTAAGAACCCTCACCAGCTGGTCTCATGTGCTCCGCAGCTTGCTGAACAGTAGTCTCTTCATGGGATGCATTTGGAAGAATTCTCATGGTCTTTTCAAGGTGAAACCGCTGATCAACACGCTTTAGGAAGTACCCATACATCACTGAAGCTGCATAGACCTGTCCGGGCCTGAGTTTGTTTATCTGTGCTACAGAGTTTGAGTCACCCAACATATTCCCGAGAATGAGAGCTAGGTGGTTCTGGATCATCTCATAGGCTTCAGGAGAGTGAAGCTGCTCAAGCTTCTCATCATGGCTTGGCCACATGTCCACCCGACCAGAAGGGTCTGAAGAAGAGGGGACAATCGAAGGTATCAAAGAAACATTAGCCTCTATCAACTTCCGCACAACCAATGCATACAAGATCCCTTCCAAAGCCTTTCTCCTTCCATTTACCTTCACCTCGGCAGTTCTGGTAAATTGAAAAACCATTCAGCAGATCGGTGCCAGAAGCCGAAGGCTCTTCCTTATTCTCAGCATAACTGTCAGTCTGAAGCTGCCCAACTGCTACAGGAACAAGATGGGGATGACTTGTCAAGATCTGCGACAAAAATTGTCCTATTGGAGACTCCAGCCGAAGTGGAGCAATAGAATCAATCGACCCAGCATAGTCCGGAAATGGAGTCGCTCTAATAGTCGTGCATCTCCTACTTCCCATACCCATTCTCCTAAGCAATGGCTTTGAGTATGAAACTGAAAAATAATGCTGCAGTTCATTAGATTCACAAAAGATAAAATAAAATAAATAAATCAAGCAAGTAAACATCAATATGATCCTATAACCAAATAATGAAAATTTTCTATTGTGCCTGGGTCCGCTTATGATACCATTAAAAGTTGGAAGTGCTTTCAAATGCGCCTTTTAATGTTCGTTTATAATACATCCCCTCTCAGAACTTGAGACAGTTCTACATACATGCACATAGACTTCAATAAAAATAAACAGTGGATGATTTTCACAAAAAACAAAAACAAATCAAATCATCAATAGGGGATGCGCTAAGGACAGTATTCACCAATAAACTATTGGAAATCCTGATTCCTGACACCTCGAATTGCATTTTAAGATCATGAAAATAGCTATATTCATTCTATTTCAAAATAACACATCCATTTCACAAAGCGTGTTCCAAACTTCAATTGAAAGACACAAAATTCGTTCCCCATAAGGCTTGATTACCTATGAAAGTATTACAAGTCCTTCTCATGACTTGCATAATCCTTAATTGAAGAACTCTTCCAACGCTGCCCATTCCGTGATAATTTTTTAAGGCCTGGTGCATGGTTCCTAAATTTTTGTCCAAATCTGGCTACTCCTCTCAAATTGTCCTTCTCCGGATTCTCTACAGTTATAATATCCTCTATAGGAACTTCCTTTCCTTTTTCCTCCTGGTTTTCTTTCTGATTTTGACTTCCAGAGCCTTCGCCCTTCTTCTGATTCTCTAAAAGTTTCTTGAAGCTGATCATCTCCTTCTCTAATTCCTCCCTTGCTGCTCTCTCCTTTTTCAATTCTTCTTCCAACTTCACGATTGTGCTCTCCAATTCGGCATTTTTCTCCTGCTTCTTCTTCAAAGCTTCCACCGCTAGATTCTGATCTGACACTAATCTTTTGATTCTGTTTTTCAAATATTCCTGTCTCACTCTCAAATATGAAGCTCAGTACGGTGAAATACGAAGATAATAAGGAGGCGAGAAGAGAAGAGAAGCTTAAGATAAACAGACCCTAGCGTATGTAATGTGTACAGAGAAAACCTGAGAGAGAAAAGAGGCTTTTATTGAGATTTGGATATGGTTCTTCTGCTGAAGTTGTTGGCTTGGTGGTTTAAAAATGGCGGAATGAGGGAAAAAAAAAAAGGAGCACGGGACATTTTGCTCATTTCGTAAAAAAATTGAAGAATTTTTTTTTAAAAAAGGAACGATGATGACAATGGAATTTTAATTTTTGTAAGTTAAACTTTGATTAGTTTGAGATAATTTGAATTAATTTATTAAATATTTAAAATAATATTTATTTTAATATAAATTATATAACATAATGTCTTTTAAATGTTATTTATTAACTTGGAAATTGATTTTTATTTATAGGTTTAAACTTGATAAATTAAGCTCACAAATTCAAACTTCAGTTTATGAAATACGACCTTAATTTGGAATTTTTTAAAACAAATTTTATTTTAATTTTAAATTGATTTGATTTAAATTTAAATGGGCCTTAAGTGTAGGCTCGTGGCTTCAGAAAATTTTCATTCAGTGAACGTGTGGGCCGTCGACAGCCTTGAATTGAAGGGGTATTTTTGAAAAAGAAGAAAGGAAAACTTTAGGGTCCTTTTGGAATTCCTCCAGGAAAATATTACCTAAAAGCGACTAAACGCTGCGGGTCGCTCACCCTCAGCTGCCGCCCGACAACTAATCTGACCGTCGACTCTTGGACGTTGGCAAGCCACTACGTAACTTCCACCGTCGCCTACTAGGAAGAAAGCCGCCGCCAACCTCAGCCAAGGTGGCGGAGAGATTTTCGGCAGTTTATTCCAACCTTCTGCCCCAGCTACCGCCATTTCAAGCTTCAACAGGTTTATTTTATTTTTAATTTTTTTAAATGATATATATATATATATATATATATATATTCATTCGATTATTTTTTATTGCTTCATATGGAGAAAGTCTGGTTATATTTACTCATTAATTCATGAGATTACGAATTCTGTTTTTGCTTCTTCTTTTTTTTTAATTTTAGATATTATTTTCATTATGTTTGTATTTTCATCTTGACGATGCAAATTTATTGCTCTTTTTTTTTTCCCCAGCATTTTATAGGAAGAATTTCTGTAGATTGATAGTTCTAAAAGAAATTTAATTTGTCTGTCATACATGGTCTCGGCTGAGGAATTCGCCATTCCTGCTTGAAACCAATGAAGCTCTGCTGCGCATCATCTGCCCAGTTCTAATCATTGGGAAAACCAAGTGGCAGGCAAAGTGGAATCAACTGCTTTAACCCTTTTTGTTACTAAAAATTTTTGGGGTTTCAGTTAAAGGAACAATAACTTGAAAAGCAATTTGGATTGACAGATTGGAGAGAAGGCAAGTCTGAGAACCTTGGGATAATAGATTTCCAGCACCATGAAGTTCCGGTATGCTATGGTATGCTCGTCTAACCAGAATCGAAGCATGGAGGCTCACTCACTCCTTAAGAGAGAGGGCTTTGATGTGTCATCTTATGGGACTGGGGCTCATGTTAAGCTTCCGGGACCTTCACTCAGAGAACCTAACGTCTATGACTTTGGAACCCCTTACAAGCAGATGTTTGATGATCTCAGGCGAAAAGATCCGGAGCTGTATCCTTTTCGGAAATTCATTATACTTATCTAGCTTATCTCAAATTCCTTGTTTTACATTCTATTAAAAGTTGAAGATTTTCCTGTTATTTGGGTCTGTTTGGTTTTTCTACTCAGAAATTGTGAATAGGTTTTCATGGTAAAGTACTTAAGTTTATATAAGCAGGAGGACCTGTCTACTTTAAAAAACAAGGATAGACCTTACTAGCTAGGAGACTTTAAATTGATTTAGTGAAACATTGGTGATGTTTTAATGCTTTTATTTTTTCTGTATATTAAATATAAATGGATATTTGTTTGACTTTGAAGCTAAGGAAGTATATCCTTAACATGGGATGATTAGGTACAAGCGAAATGGTATTTTGCCTATGCTTAAGAGGAATTCATCTGTGAAGTTTGCACCTCAACGTTGGCAAGATAATGCTCCTGATGGTTCATTCGATGTTGTGTTTACATTTGAAGAAAAGGTTTTTGATATGGTTCTTGAAGGTTGGCATAGACACTTCCCTATTTCTTTCCTCCTGTTATACATGTAAATTTGAGTTTTTATAATTTTTTTATGCTTTGATGATTTATTTCTAGTTTTTAAATAATTTAGTGGACCTAATTTTTTTTTTTTTTTACTTAAGCCAAGGCTTTGAAATCCTGTTTTCGGTTTTATGAGCTTATTCTGTAATTTTAGATCTGGTTCCATATAAGGGGGTAAGATGAGATGGTTGCAGGACATTCATGGGTCTGCATACCCTTTTATTGGTTTGGCAGCTCATGATTGAGATTTGAGATCAATTTGGTCAGATAAGCTTTGATTCTCTATTTTGGGATATAAGGTTGCTTTTGTTGGCTGATTGCCACTCTTTAATAACGGGCAATATCATCTTACAATCGTAGATACTTTTTGTATTACGCAAACATGAGTGAATTAAGTTGTCAAATGTTTCTTAAGGGTTTCAGTAATGTGGATCACAGTTCAACATATCATAGCTGACTTCTTGAGATGGAAGCTGTGCAAGAATCTGAAAATATTTGCCTTTGCCAGTAAGGCCTTGGAGAGGAAAGGAAATCCAGTTCTAAATGGACTTCAACTCAAAATAAGCTCTTTAATTTTTTATTTGTTGTTTTCATGATTATTATGTAATGATATGCAGATCTCCATAACCGGGAACAGGTTCTCATGAAAAGTGTTTTGGTGATTAACTTGGAGGTGAAAGATAATCACGAGGAGGCAGCCATAGGTGGCCGATTGACTTTAGATCTTTGCCAAGAGGTCTGTAATATGTATTGGGTATTTTGTGCATGCTATTTATTGTCTATTGTTCGTAACATTAATATTCTTGCAATGGATTTTGTATAGATTGAAAAAACAGAAAACTGGGAGGAATCCATTGATGACATTGTAGCTGCATTCGAGAAGCAACATCGACGGAAGCTGTTGTATAGCATCTCTTTCTATTGAGATAAGCTCTTCCGGCAATCACAGAATAAGTGTCAGCTGCCTGCAATGGCGTGACATACTTTGATCAGATTGATGGCATTGAAGAATCGTTGTTCATTGAGAATTAGTCTTCTATTCTTGATAATGTCATGTGATTCTCATCTTTTCCTCCTCTACTAACTTCCCCTTGTGATATTATTGTTTCAAACCTCAACTATGAGAAGAGGACTTTTTTTTTTTTTTTCAGAATGAAACTTAGAGGATTTTGATTTCATTTCAATGTTATGTTTATTTGAAATAATTCATATGTAACATGTTGTAGTCATTGAACGGCATCCGATTTAATGCAACGAATGTTTTGCAACCTAAGATTTGATCTGAGTTATTCAAATTCAAGATCGAGTTAAAGATTTAATTTATCCAAATATTTTAGATTGAATTAGTTTAAGATTGAATCCAAAATTAAAGTGTTTTTAAATTAACTTCAACTCTTAACTTGTTAATTTTGTGTTAATATCTAGACTTTAGCTAATTGTTTTAGATTCGAGTTGATTGTCAACGGTGTTTGTTCAGGTTTAGGTTGGATTCTATTCTTCCCGTGAGCATTTACCAAATTAAAGAATATCATTTTCCACTTTGATTGTACGGTCCAACCAACACGTCAAAGCTGAAGTCTAATTTCATGGTCCATTTTTTACCATTTCTTGGACACTTCAAACTTTCAGTCTTCCACAGTCAACATTCAAATTCTACACATAAATCAATTGATTGATCTAACCATGAAACTCCCTCCCTTCTTCTTCCTCCTCTTCTTCTTCATAATATTCAATTTGAACACTTCTCCCTTCAACTCTCTTCTTTTTTTCTCTTTGAAAACCGTGTGAAAAAACCCTCCATTCTTGAAGCTTCATTGTCTCTGTGTGTGTGTGTGTATATATATATATAACACCAACACCCTTTACTTAGATTGCAAATTCATTCAGTTTTCTCTCTGATAAGCATGTTTGATTGGAGATTGAGAAGAAAGCCGAGAGGCGATGGGAAGAATAAGAAGAAGAAGAAACAAAATCCTGAAGCGGGGTTGGTGATTCCGAATCATTTTAAATGCCCGATAACTCTCGAGCTAATGAAAGACCCTGTGACACTGTCTTCCGGGATAACATATGATCGAGATAGTATTGAGACCTGGCTTTTCGGGGGAAATTTTACATGCCCGGTAACCAATCAAGTTCTTAGGAGTTTTGATCAGATTCCTAATCATACACTTAGGAAAATGATTCAGGAATGGTGTGTTGAGAACCAAATCCACGGCGTTGAACGGATTCCAACGCCGACAGTTCCTATAACTTCCGGCGATGTTTCGGAGATTGTTTCTAGTATTAAGTTTTCATTGAAGAATTTGGATCAACGTGGGGTCTTGGACTGTTTAGATGTGGTCAACAAATGGGGTTCACAGAGTGAACGAAACAAGCTTTGTATTGTCGCCAATGGCGCAAGAGAGGTAATAGCAGAAGCCTTCAATGCCTTCGCAAGAAATCCTGAAGCTTTGGAAAGATTTTCCAACTTGTTAGCCGAGATATTGTCAGCTTTGAATTGGATGCTTCCGCTTGATGATAACAAACCCTTCAAATTTCTAACCTCAGAAGCTTCGTTACGTTGCATGGTTTGGTTCATGAAGCACGATGGTCAAGATATTTCCCTAAAACAACATGCGATTTCAGTGTTGAAAGAGATCAAGTCTTTCGACGAACAAGAAACAGAAATTATGATCGATTCTGGAGTGGATGAAACCCTAATGAAGTTCATAGAAAACAAAATTTCTCAAACGGTCACCAAGGCTTCATTAATGGTGATATTCACCCTGGTTTCATCACCAAACCAGAAGATAAAATCACAGTTTGTGAAAAAGGGTTTGGTTTCTTTGGTTCTAAATTTGATAATCGATTCTGAGAAGAGCATCTGCGAGAAGGGTTTAGGTGTTTTGGATTGTCTTTTTAAGAGCAAAGAAGGTAGAGAAGAAGCTTACGAAAATGCATTAACAGTGCCGGTGTTAGTGAAGAAAATTCTGAGAGTTTCAGAATTGGCAACCGAGTTTTCAGTTTCTGCAATTTGGAAACTGACCGAATTTGACAAGAAAAATGAAGGGAAAATCTTGTTCGAGGCTCTACAAGTTGGAGTTTTTCAGAAACTGGTGCTGCTTTTACAGTGTGGCTGTGATGATTCGACCAAGGAGAAAGCAACCCAGCTTCTGAAATTGTTGAATCCTTATAGAGCTGGCTTGGAATGCACTGAGTCTGCAGATTTCAAGAATCTGAAGAGGTCTTTTTAAGAATTCTTATAAGTATTTTGTTTGATTTTATTTATTCTTTTGTAATAAATTTGATTATAATTCTTTTGATAAGAGTTAAAATAAATAAATAAATAAATAATGACCCATCAGTTAAACTCAATGTGGCCAGTTGAGCCGATTGAACCAAAACTCGATAATTAATTCAATCTAAATCAATATTTAAACTAATATTGACTATTGGACAGCATTCATCCGTACACATTATATTTCCGACTTTATCCATGTATACATAAAATGGATTCGAGTCTAATTGAATTCGAACAAAAACTAATTCGAATCCATAATGGTCTAATTTGAGTTTAAATTCGTTAAAACCAGTAAACAATATTATCAAAAAGTTGTAGGCTGGAAAAAGAGTGCTGGTGTGCGGACGAGCAATATCACTAAAAGCTTAACTGTATCATCGGAAAGGTAAATTAGTCAAACTGATGAACTAAAATTGTATTTCTGAGATTAATTGATTCAAGCCAAATTTTAACTCAAATACAGCCCTAAACACGGTAGAATTAGAGGAATACTTGAGGATATCTCGTCATTCAAGATGAATATTTGGCCAAACAAGTTGAAAATAGTTAACAAGTAAAGGTAGATTTAAGTTGTGACAAACTCAATTCAGATTGAATTTGACTCTGATTTGTTCAAATTGAGTTAGAACTTAGATCGGATTCAATTCATCGAATGTATCAAATATTTAAAACAATATTTTTTTGATATATATTAATTAAAACGATATTATTTTTATTAATCAGAATCGATTTTTGATTTATAAATCAAATTTATTATAAATTCGAATTTGAATTTGTAAAGTGAAGCTCACAAAATTTAAACTCGAAGTTAACTCAAACTGGTTGCAATCAATTTCGAATTCAATCTTGAATTACTCAAATGTAACTCTAATTGAACGTGCACGAGAGTGTACGTGCATAAAGGTTACGAGAATAGAAAGTTTCCAGCACGATGAACCCTTGTGGTCTCAAAGTTTACCAGCCAGTCTTGGCTAAGGCTCAGGCTCAGGCTCAGGCTCAGGCTCAGGCTCAAGCTCAGGCGCAGCTCGTGCTGAACCGTTCAAGCCCGTGAATTTTGGAATCAATTCGTCCCACTCTTTGATCAGTTCAAATCAAAGACCGACATTAGGTCGACGAGCTTATTCAATTCAATTTACTTTCTGTTCCCCTTTCTATCTTGTACGCGGAGAAAAGAAGTTTATAAGACACAATTAGTCAAGAAAGCGACCGTTTCAAATAAAATAAAAATAAAATTTTAATTTAGATTTATTTAAATTTAATTCAATTCAAAGAGGGTCAAAATCCAACCTAAAGAGTTTTCACAAAGATGAACTCCACTTCGACATAAAACACGCTGAAATAATATTAAATATATTAATTAAATATAAACATTAATTATTGTTTATAAAAATTTTTGTATTATGATAAATTAGAACCATCCGAAAATGAACCCACTAATTGATGTCAAGTTAAACTGACACCTTAACTTAAAATTATTCATTTGAATTAAATCATAAATTCAATTTAATTTAATTCGAATCAAATTTACCCTTAACATATCATAAACATTTAATAAAATCAAGTTCTCAATTTTAATATTACCAAATTCGAACTCAAGCTTTAAAAAGATTTGATTTGTTAAACTTGCAAACTTAAAAAATTCAATCTGAATTAATTAAAACATCATTGTTTTACTAATATATGAATCAAAGTGATATTGTTTTGGTGACATTTTTAACAAAACTTGCTAAAAAGGTTGCTAAGAGGTTCACGAAAAAATCCGATTCAACTTACTAACCCTTGAGTTCGAACTCATATTTACCAAGTTCATCAAGTTTAAGCTCAATTTTGACTTCTTACTAGTTGAACCGAGTTTGAGTTTGCCTAAACTCGAACTTAACTCAATTCATATCCAACGCTATCAATAAGGAAGGGCAAATATCCACGGCAAATTTTGTGTCTGGAAAAATATTTGACTGCTTTATGAGCTTTTAGACGAATTTCATTGAGAAGTACAAACAATAATAAGAAAGCATAAAGGTTAATTACATTCATGCTCTAGCCTCAATCATAACAGGCTGCAGCAGCGTTAGAGCTACAGCTAAAAACAGCCCGCAAGAGAAACAATACACGAACACACAAGTAATGAAATTAGTGACATAAATCTGAAAGGTATTGTCGAGTTTCGATTCAAAGTTAAATGCAAATCGAAGCATTCATCTACACTAAATTTAAAAGATGGGTTCAGACGAGAATTAAGGAGTTTACTTATCCTTGTATCTCTTTTCTATTTCCTCCAAACTCTGAATCTCATTATAATATTTGCAAATGCGGTAGATTGACCTGCAACCACATTCAAAGGCGAATTATTCGTTAAATCTCATGTTTCATTGCTAAGGGAGTTCTTTAAAGATTACGGCAGCAGAATAATGCAACGTACCAGTAAAGAAGGCATGCTGCAACGCACAGAGTTGCGTTCCTTTGAGCTTTATATATCTGCACAGAATACCTCAAAAGTATAAATGATCCTTGTAGTCAGGGAGTAAATATAAAAAGTTCACAGAAATTTTGGGAAAATGAAAAAAGAAACAGCTTGATGTAATCCATCGTTGTTTACTGGCTGTTAAATTTGACTAATTTATGATCTGCCCATGACATACTTGGTTTCAAATTTAGCATTCTGTCAAACAGAGAAAATAAAAAATGCAGTAGGTAGAATTCTTATCACCTAATGCCCTCAACTTGTTCAAGCCCAGAATAAACAACCATGGCTTGAGTTTGAGCTCAAGCCATGGTTCTAAGATTTTACAAAGCCAAGCCCAAGCCTAAGCTCAGATTCCGCTTGAATCCAACCTTAACATACATTCCCTTTCAAAACAAGGTTTTGAAGGGCACCAACACTAAGCCAAAATGATGTCAACCTTCCTCTCCCCTACTACTGAGGTCAAACATTGTCGTCTAATCGATCATGACTAAAAATGGTGGAGCATACCCACAACCAGCAAGGCCAATTAATAAGGCTTTTATTGTTTGTAATGATGTTTCTAAATAAATTTCGATGTCCCAGTGTGCCAACGGTACAGTCTGAAAGTTAACAGGTTCTATAAAACCATTGTAATTTCACAAGCCATCAACTAAAGCCTACTACCATTAATCATTTTCATTTTTTCTGCATGCACAATCACAAATCACTGTAAACACAATGCAGGCACTGGCACCTTGACTCTCCTTAAAGTTCGCAAACCTATGACACAATGGCAAACAAAAATCTTTCCAGTCATTGCATCTTTGGCTTTCATTTAAATTTTGCAAAAGGGTTTGAGAACCCTTGGCCACTACTTCTGATTGTAATGTATGAAAAAGAAAGACGCTAAAAGCCCTAATTAAGGCTGGAGAAGTTGAAGTTCGAACTCGGCTAAAAAAAAAAATTTGGATTCAATCTAACTCAATTCATCAATTTTGACTCCCATAGGAAAACAAATCATTGATATCCTATTACACATCTTATTTTATCATTGAATATACTTTTAACATGAAATGTCACCCATCAGAGAGTAAACAGTTTCAAAAGAAAATTATATTAATATTACTCTTAACTCTCCACATATTCAACATTTCCTTCATGTGAATTCCATCCATGATATGGGCGAATCAAATGGAATCATAAAATATCCATTGTGAATCAACCAGAATTGTAAAGGATTGTTTACATAATGCCCTCAAGGTTTCATTGCAGTGACATAAGATTAACATGTATGAATTAGGATCAATCATATGATGACTCCATACTCTCCGGCCAAAAATAAAAAACTTACAGATTTCTCATATCGATCTCGCTCAGCAGCCGTGCAGATCTCAGAAGTACACATCAACCGATGCTCGTTCTTCCAATACAAATCTATAAAACCACAATCAATCAACCGTTCATAGTCAACCATTTTCCCCAAAATTGGATCAGGAACTCAAAAATCGAACAAAAAACAACAAAAAAAAAATACCCATAAGCTGAAAAGCAGCGAACGGGACGACGAAGAGGCACGGTTGAAGAATAATAGAAATGAGAGAAACGAAACGTTTCTTCAAGAGTTTCGGTGCAGGGAGGGTCAAGAGAAGCGCGATGACTGCCTCGGCTGCCACCACGTAAGTGAGAATCATCCACTGCAACGCCATGGTTGAATTGATTTCGAGTTTCTAAAAGATTCGTATTCAAAAGCGTCTCTGTAAAATTTGTAGAATGGGCTCGAGCTGAGCCTTTGCTTTTAGACTCTGGCTTAATGAGGTGGTTTTGCCTTGCTGCCGTCCCGAAGGTTAAAATTGTAATTGTCCAATACCTCTTAGTTTTGGAACTATAAATATATAAATTATTATTTCATCCTATGCAAATTATTTAAATACAAATTTAAATTTACATCGAATAAATCAAATTTGAAGTAAACACTAAATTCATTTTTGTTAAAAAAACTAAGTTCAAACTGATTTGAATTTTCAAATTCAAACCAATTTTAAAATTAAATTATATTTAAATCGAGTTTAACTCATAACTCATTGATTTCAAATTAATTTTGAGTTTAATATAATCAAATTCAACCCCACATGCAAATCAAATGAAAACCTCAATCTCTAATTTCATGAACTATGGGTGTATTCAAATTAAAACAAAGGTCGATTATAATTTTGTTTGAATTTAAAATAATTAATTCAAATTTGACTAGTCTAAGGTAACAAAAAATATCAGCAAAAAACTAGAAGAATAATTATAGAAGAGGATAAAGAAATCGTATATAAAACAAGATCCAATTTACTTCGAGATTAAACAAAACACTAACATTTAGTTTACATATTAAGAACTTCAATTTACATTCCTACGATAACACATGAATGTTGGTGCTCTTTCTGGAGTAATTCTTGAACTTCACCAACCAGAAACAGTTTTTGGTCATCGCAGATCATGTTTATGTCAAGAATTTTAGCCCCATTTTCGGATAATATACAAGAAGCAGATGGACATTCCAGCTTCTTCTTTGCTTCACCAATAAGCTCATCCATGGTTTCAGGAACCCATAAAACAATACCCTCCTTCCTTCTATCCTTCTCCTTTCCATCAAATGGGTGGAAGGCAAACACTCTGCATTTTCTCGGCTGCAACTTTTCTGGCATCGACAATGAAAATGTAAACGATTTTGAATCACTCCATATCCGACTGAAAATCACCATTTTTTGTCACCTTGAATTTCCCGAGGGACAGTAGAGAACTCAGACATTTGAGAAGTTCTTGCTTTTTCGAGCAGCTTCATCAGATTCTTGTTTCCATTTATACGTGATTCATCGAGAGGAGTATTTCCCCATCTGCAAAATTTTATGGTTTTCGTAATAAGAACACTAAAATTTTGCCTTTTAATTAATTTTAGAAGATGGGATACTAAAATTTAAGCAAGAATGTTACCTGTCTTTGATGAAGACACCAGCTCCAGCTTCTATCAGTAATTTTGCAAATGGAAGAAGCCCTCCTGCTGCAGCTACATGAAGTGGCGTTCTGTGATCATAATTCTTTGAATTTGGGTCGATGCCATTGGTCAGAAGTCGTTTCAGGAGATCAAAATCTTTCCTGGCGACAATTTTACATAGAAAATCACCAGCATCATCAATCACAAGCGACGCCCCAGCGTGGGAAAGCAGAGAAGCTATCTGATCATGCCCATTTCTAACAGCTTCAAGCAATGGTGTATTTCCTGATTTGTCTGGAAAGAAAAAAGGATTAAACAGACCGTGTTTTCTGCAGTTCTTTTGAAAACTGTTTTCTAAAGATTAAAGCTTACCTGAAATGTTGATGTCCACGCCTTTTTCGATAAGGTAAACTGTCATATCTTCATACCCGTTGGAGACAGCAATATGCTGTGGGAAAACAAGAAGAAATTCATAAAAATCCTCAGACATTTTTATGGGATTTCAGAACAAGATAACGTAATAATACCAGAGGTGATCGTCCATTGTAATCTGTCTTACTAGGATCTGCGCCGGCTGCAATCAAGCGTTTGAGGTGATGAAAATCCCCCTCATTGACAGCCCAATTTAGTCTTGTAGACATCTCCGATTCATGCTTTTCTATATAAAGGCTGAAATCTGATTGCAATATCTTGTTCCGAAGATTGGCATTCTTTCCCTGTCATTTACAAATACAATGATTCAGATCCCTAAGTACAGACAAATGATAAGCGAAGTTAAATATTTTACCTCAAGGAGGTTCTTCAAGATGATGCGACCATCGGAAAAGTATATTCCAAGGATTTGCATAAAAGATAGTTTATCAATAAGCAACACCCTGCATAGTTCACGAACTTTAATGGTAGAAGGCTCAGGAATGTTGCAGAGAAAAGAAACTTCCCCGAATGAACTGTGAGTTTGCAGCCGACTCCTAACACTCTCTTCTTCTTCTTCATCTTCTCCTTCATGAACTTCTTCCTATAAAAAAACGTCAAAATAGATCTTTTCAATATAAAGAAAGTTTAAAAGAAGCTAAATTTGGAATATATTTTTACCAAGTCACCATGGCAAACAATATATAATTGATCTGCTATCTTTCCTTTCTCTATAGTCACTTCCCCTGGGAAAAAGATCTCTTCATGGACTTTAATTGCCTGATAAACAACCCAGAAAAAAAAAATTAGGCTCTTTCAGCTTACAATCTGCTTCATGAATACCATGCTGCGATGTGAGTGTGGATGTTTAAGATTTCAGCTTACAATCTGCTTAATGAATCCGGAAGAGCAGTTCCTGAAAAGGGCAGCTTCCTTAATGAATGGTTCATATAATTTATGCGAGATCTGCAACAAAAGAAAATAGATAATTAGACATTAAAGCGCCGATATCGAATCCACCGAGTCACTACCTTAACACGAATTGAGGGTGGAATGTCCTGAAGAATCTGAGCCTCGTGATCGCGGTGGCTATCGTAAAGCAGTCTGAAATGATCTTTAATTGAAGAACTTAAGTGGTTTCCGACACTGTTTCTGTTCATGTACTTGATAATATCAGCCATTTTGTCTCTGAATCGTTCTGTGTTGGATCCTTTTACGATCAAAGCAGTCATGTTGCCAAGTAAATAAGCTCCAAGAAGCATGTCGAAGGAGACGAAAGCCATTATAAATATCATTTCTCTTGCATTCACTGCATGTACATCTCCATAGCCTGCATTATTTTTGACCCATCAGTTTTTAGACCCATCCGTTGGTGTATGTAAAAGAGGAGCGAGCTTACCAACAGTTGCCATGGTAACAATGGCGAAGTAGAGGGAAGTAATGTAACGCTTCCAGAGATCGATTTCCATGAAATTTGAGTACGAAAAGTCTCCCATTTTCAAGCTTCCGATCCAAGTGTAGCCTTCCTGAGAGCGCGGCACAGTGGTGGCAAGATAGTAGAAAATACAAGCAGCCGTATGTGTGCAATAGAGCTCAACCACAAATAGCTTTATAATTCTTATAAAAAGATAATTGATTCGGATGTCTTTCTCAAGCTTCTCGAAAAACTCTGTAACTCGGATCGCCCTGGTTAGCCTGATCCATAGTAAATACCTTACTGCCTCCTTTCTCCCACTGGCCTGTCAAATCAGAAATAACATTTTAGAGGTCTAAGTGTAACCGAAGCATTATAAACCTCAAAGAATTTTATTTATGGCACCTTGTAGATGGCATCCCAAGGCAGACATCCCAGGAAATCGAAACAAAATCGAGATTTCAAGTACCTAAAATTAAGATAAGAAACAATAAAAAAAATTATATATATTTACAATGTCACGAGCCGCCAGTCACGGCGGTGCGCCATCCTAGCACAGTCACAAGCAGTCGGCCTGTGACGATATCCATAAGAAGAGATGATCACCTTTGAGCAATGCGATTGTGATTATAAACCATTTTGTAGGATTGAGTATCAGGATATGCAACAAAAAAATGAAGAACGATATCGACCAGGAAAGCTATCTGGTTGGCAATATCCAGTACGTAGAGCTTCTCCGGCAGCCCCCGATAGAATCCGAATTCTAACGCCGTGAAGAAAGAAGAGTACGCTGCGGTTATCACTATGAAATGCTTCCATGCCAAATAGCACCTGCATTTTTTTAAACATTTAGACGGAACATCAATTATAATTTTGACCCATGAAGGTTTCAGCCAGCGCTTGATACAAATGGAATCCAATAGAGACAATTTAAAACCGAATTTAAATTTGATTTAAACAAGTTTAAAATATATTTATTTTTTACGAGTTTGAGTTTTGGAGTTGAGTTTGAATTCAAATAAATTCAAATTTTTTATGAGCTCAGTTTGTATATCAATAAAAATTGTTCAAATTAATAAAAATAATTTTATTTTGATCAATATACATCAAAACGATATTATTTTAATTTATAAATATTAATATAATATTTTTTAAAATATTTTAGATATTTAATAAATTGAATTAAGTTCAAACTTAGAAGAGTCAAGCTTAGCAAGCTTAAGCTGAAACGATATTCAAATAAAAGATAGAGTGATTTGAGTTTTACTTGAGTTCAACTCATTCATGGCTCAAGTTTATGGCTTAGACTTTTGACTAAGATCTATAGCTCGAATTAAAACTGGACTTGCATTTGGTTTGTTTGATTAGGGTATATGCTTGTGTTCGGTTCGTATTTGTCAAACATAAATGAAAAATGTTTTGATTTTGTTTAAAAAATATGATATAATTTGTATTTAATTCGGTTTATATTCGTTACAATATAAAATAATATGAACATGTTTGTTTTTGCAAAAAAGGTAAAAAAATTTTTCCCTTTTCACTATATTGATTGCAAAATAATATAATTTTATTTATTAAATAAAATAATGTCGTTTTTTTTAGGGCGAGCCAAACATGAATATACTAACCATTCGAATAAAATATTCATATTCATATTTGTATTTATTTGTCAAGAAATCCAAAACTTGTATTTGCATTCGGGTTAGTTAACTATTAGTTTAAGTAACGTTTATCCGAATTAAATACGAATACAAACATAGTTGTATTGTATCTAAACTTAGCTCAAATTTATGATTTATTGATAAAACTATGAGATTTTACTGAATAAGAGATACACAATATCATTTTAGTAATTGTATGATGTGGCTGAAATTAAATTATAAATCAAATTAGAATCAAATTAAATTGTAATTTGACTGATGAGCTAGACTGAGTTGACTTCTTTCTGACTCACGTTTGACTCATTCAAAAATAACGGTAAAGATGATAGAAAGATTTTCATGTGTAGAGAAGTGCTAACCAGTTCTTGGGATGAATAACAAAGCCATGCAAACGGGAAGCCTCTCTGGTTATTCCACTGCTGGTAATGGATTCGCTTCGAAACAAAGAAGCGACTCCGAGAGCTCGAGCGTGATTTTCTGTAACCATCTTCATCATCAGAACCTGGTAATGTAAAATCTATGGAAGAGAGGAGAGGCGATGTTACTTCTTTTGATGAAGCTGGCTCATTTAACGGAGGAACAAAACCAAATAGAGAACTTATTCTGAAGCGAAAAGCGAATTTTTTGTTTTTATTCTTTTTAGCTTTCTTGGCACGAAAATGGAACCAGAATTTAAAAACAGTAGTAATTGCATTTATGCTTATTTCAATCCGGGGTTGTTCAGGATTGAGACGAGCTCTACAAGAAAATAATCTGAATTTAATTTGAATTTAAAATAATTAATTCAAAATCGAGTTCGATTCACTCGATTATTGAATAATAATACAAAAGCAGAAGAAGAAAAAGAAAAAGAATTATGGGTGAGATGAGTTCTAACACAGCTATGCCAATGATACAGATCATCTCGTCAACCCAATTAGGTTTGTTCGAATTGAACAATATAATCAATCAGATCGAATTCAATTTGAATTTGATATAATAAATTTGAGTGGAACTTGAGTAATCTTATATTTGGCTTTAGCTTGGCTCCAATCTTACCCTAGATCCAATTCTAACTTGGCTTGGATCACATTTACTGGGATATAATCGAATCGAATAGTATTTGATTAGAACTTAACTCAATTACATATATACAAAGCATGAGACAAACAATTGACTCAAATTCGATTCAAAAATTACATCTAACCTTTTAAATCAAAATATATATTTTAAATCTCGAATACTTAAAGTTAGTTAATAAAATTTTAAATATGTAAATACAAGATATAAAACTTATAAAAGATTTTATTCTAATCATATATTTATAAGTTCACCAAACTAATTAAGTCAAACAACATATTCTCATCCAATGTTTTCTTTAATGATAAAGTCTCATATATAAAGTATTAAAAAAATTATTTTTGAAAAGGTTAAAATATCCTCTTTAAAAATAAATAATATTAATATTAAAATAAATTTCAACATAAATAATATTGAATTATAAAATCTTATTAAAATAATATTAAAAAATAAAAAATAAAATATTAAAAAAGTAGTCACCATCACCAGTAACGTCACCAACAAGAGTGACCATCGTTGATATAATCAAGTGGTTTAAAATAGTAACCTGGTTCTATTGACAATCGAATCTGACAATCAAAAATCTAACAAAGACTGCTAGAGTCGTCTCTGCCATCGTAGAAGGTCGAAAACGGCCAAAATTTCTGAAACCGACCACTTTCGACCATCTCTAGTAGTGAAGGCAATCAGATCTGACCATCTACCATTGAAACAATCAGATCTGATCATCAATAGAACTAGATGATTATCTGATCACCTGATTGTACTAATGACAGTTATGATCGTTTATGATACTATCGATAACAGTAATTGTTTTTTTATTTTTTAATTATTTTTACTATTATTTTATAATATTTTATATTTTAATTGTTTTTATAAAATTTTTATTTAAC
Organism: Anacardium occidentale; assembly: GCA_026122585.1. Taxonomy (NCBI): domain Eukaryota; kingdom Viridiplantae; phylum Streptophyta; class Magnoliopsida; order Sapindales; family Anacardiaceae; genus Anacardium; species Anacardium occidentale. The sequence continues at coordinate 169,078 of JAJEJH010000512.1, read as the reverse complement.
AAGATAAAATTATTTTTCTCTTGGTTAATTAGTGAATAATTGATTTTTTAAAGTTTTATAGGTAGGATTTTGTCGTTTAAGAAAACGTTGGATGGAATATGTAGTTTGGCCAATTAATTAACATCAAACTCGAATCAATGGGAAGCTTGACGCGACTTGTCTCCAGCCCAGCGGTCCACTTATCCAAGAAGTATTTATACTTTTGGATTAAAGCATGCATTGAAATGACATTATATGATATATTTTTTTAATAATTTTAGTAACGTTATTTTTATATGGAAATTACCATATAAGATAACTTAATTGTAAGATTATTTCTAGGCTTATTATAATATATAGTTTTTAATATTAGAAAATTCACCATCGAAAATGTAGAACTTTTGGAAAAAGAATTGACCCATGGAGTTTTACCTAAAGAACATATTTTTAAAATGGCCAAAAGACATTTTCCCACCCATAGTTTGAGGCGGGGACAAAGTCCCACCCGCCTAAGTTTAAAAGCCGCTTTTCCCACCCATCACCCAATTTTTTATTTAAAAATAATGGATATACAGTAATAATCAGGGGTAATTTTGTCTTTTTAATATTAAAATTTTATAAATTAATAAAATAAAAAATATATAAATATAAAATATTAAAAAAATTAAAAAAAAATTTTAAAAAATTTTAAAAAATTTTGAATTTTAAAAAATCACAGCAGCCACCGCCACCGGCACCGGCGGCGGTGACCGCCCATAATAGAACCAGGTGGCCATTTCC